>CM030325.1:988671303-988706683 GCA_002915635.3 Ambystoma mexicanum
CCACAAAATAGGATGAATTGGATAATGTCTTTACGCCACGTGGGCACCAATAATTTCGTTTTACCTTGGCTAGGTTTTAGCGATTCTGGGTGGCCCTCGATCAAGGAATCATGATAACGGACATGACTTGTTCTCGTAGTTCTTGGTTTGGTAAGAATAAACGATTCTGAAGTAGGGCAACTGATCTTTTATCATGTAATGTTCTCCTTGTGCACTCCACGCTTGTAATTGCTCCGGACTCATCAGGTTTTGGATTTTTCATGTAATTCTTTCTGAGTTATGGTTGCTGTGATTCCTAGGAGCTTGTCACTCGGGATGATTGCTATTGGGTCAGGGTCTGATACCCTTGCTCTTCCACCCCATACGGGAAAGGCATCGGCCTTCCGTTTTTCACCCCTGGTCGAAATGTAATCACGTAGTCATATTCAGCAAAAAAAGAGCCAACGTAGTTGTCGTGAGGATTGGGCCTTTGCCGTTTTTAGGTACTGGAGGTTCCGGTGGTCAGTTATTACTGTGATTGTGTGTCTGGCGCCATGGTAGTGCCGCCTGCTTAAAGGCTGACTTAATGGCCAGGAGTTCTTTGTCTGTGATAGCGTAATTGAGTTCAGGGGTGTGAATTTACGCGACCAGAAGGCAACAGGGTGTAACTGGCCGTTTCGGGGTCTTTTGTGAGAGGACGGCTCCCATAGCCATGCTTGAGGCGTCCGTTTCACCAGGTATGGGAGATCAGGGCGAGGGTGGCGTAAGATTGGGGCAGATGTGAATCTTGCTTTGAGTTCCTGGAAAGCTTCCTCGGCTTCTGTTGTCCACTGGAACTTTTTGTTG
Source organism: Ambystoma mexicanum (assembly GCA_002915635.3). NCBI lineage: Eukaryota > Metazoa > Chordata > Amphibia > Caudata > Ambystomatidae > Ambystoma > Ambystoma mexicanum. The sequence goes on from CM030325.1 coordinate 988,672,129, forward strand.
CTTTTCCTTAGTAATGACGTGATGGGATGCACGATTTGCGAAAATCCTGGGATGAACCGCGGTAGAAGTTTGCAAAACCCAGCATACTTTGAACCCTTGAATGAATTTGGGATGGCAGTTCAGGATAGCATCTACCTTGTGTACATCCATTCGATTCCATTCGGGCTGAGAATAAAGCCCAGGAATTCCACCTCAGAGATGTGGAATGAGCACTTTTCGAGCTTGGCGTAGAGCTGGTGTTGACGGAGTTTCTCCAATATGGATCGGACGTGTTTAACGTGGTCCTGCTTTGATGCGGAATATACTAGGATATCGTCGATGTACACTAGAGCACAGACATCAATCAATTCCCGTAGGACATCGTTCATGAAGTATTGAAATGCAGCAGGCGTGTTGCAAAGGCCAAAGGGATGGAGAGGCCCTTGAGGGCCAAGTAGGTGATCGTGGCCTGCTCCAGCCTGACATTTTGGAAGGCTGGGGACATGAGGGGCAGGAATCATGACAATGAGAGACTCTTCTCTGATGCACTTATGCAATAAATTACCAAAGCACATGCCCAACTCAAACAGTATAGTGCGGAATGGGTGAAAGGCACGTCAGATAAAATGTTCATGCCGTGGCCACAAGGGGGATCATTGTCAAAAGGGTTATTGCAACATATGACCACATATTTGCACATTGCGTACTACGGGAAGAAATTAGAGAAAAGGTTAGCGATTTTAGAGCTATGGAAGATGTACCAAAAAGAAAGGGAAGATCCGCCACTGGGGAGCGACTGCTTCATCAGCGAAAGGAGGAAGGTGTTGAGCCCTCAGCTCCCCTTACCTCACCCGAAGCTAGAATGGAAGGAAAGGGTATATCCTTTAAAGGAGTTGAAAGTGGCGGGGGTATAGTAATCTGATATAGAACCCTCGTTACAATAGTGATGATAGTCCAGAGGAGAAGAAGGAAAAGAAGAGATCTATAAGATCATACAAGACAAAGAAGAAAGGAGTGAGCGTCGAAATTGTCGACAGAAATAGACAGGGAGATTAGAGATGGAAAGGAGAGAAGGATAAGACTGACGAGATAGGGCATGTGCAGAATTAATGGATGTGAGGACAGATATTACTTTAAATAGAAGGGAAAAGTATCAGGAAGTTAGGCAAAGAGAATACAATGATGAAACAAGGAAGGATAAAGAACGAGAGAAGAGATTGAGAGAAGACTAGTCAGAAAAGGAAAAGCAGAGAGCGATGAGAACAGATATATCAGGAGGAGCAAGAAGAAAGAAGAACAGGCAGAAGAAAAAATAAAGTATGACAATAGATAGAGAGCGATAGAAGATAGGGATAGATGGGAAAGGAAGAGAGACGAAGAGGAAGCGCAAAGATCTGGGACAAAGATTACAGAGACGAAGGGAAGAAGAGGAAAGAAGAGAAGGAATGAGTAGAGGGGAAGACGAAGGCAAGAGGAAGAAAGTATTAGAAGGGATGCGAGAAAGCAAAGACAAGTAGACGAGGAAAGTGAATGAAAAAGGAGACAATGAGGTCTTGATACAGTATCACTCATAAGGAACAGTAGGGCCAAGCCAGAATACAATGGATAGATAGAAGAGTTCCTTTCAATAATGGAAGCAACGCCAGTGGCATCTAGAGTAGAATTGGAAGAAGAAGATTTGATGTGTAAAGCATTGAAGAAAGGATTGACAAGGTCTATCAACAGTTAAGGCAAGGTAGCAAGTATGGATTCAAGGGAAAAGTGATCAATCCCAGTATTTCAATTACAAGTGAAGAAGAAAATCTGTTCAGTAGCGAACGTAGAGCATTGTCTTTAAGTAGACTGAACTGGATTAGGGTGAATGGGATGATAGTCACACTAGTTGGGACAAGCATGTCAGATGAGGAAAGAGAGTCTGGTTTTGGGGCAGGTGGAAGGAGCGTGTGCTCCTGAAGGAAGCTGCAAAGGGATAAAGAAGTGAGATTGTCTGATCTCGGACAACCTAAAGATAGAACGCCAGATCCTATAAGGTATGCTGAGCGTCTCTGAGGACAATCGCACAGTGAGAAGGGAGAGTCGCCGCCATATGTGAGCAGGTTATAGTCGTTACCCACAAGGAGACAGACATGGACGTTCGTCCCTGCCATGGATAGACTAATAGTGGAATCAGACTCTGGGGTGGGGTTCACGCAATTTCCCTTGTTAGAAAAAAGGAACACACCAAGTCACCTGTGACTGTCCTATGTGAGTACAGGCTCATGGCTGCAGATGGACAAGGATAATTTAAGGTGTAAGCTCCCGAGTTTGACTTCTGGCACTGGGAAATGGATATACGAATTAGAAAAAATGACAGGAGGAAACGTTCTGGCCATGGGGACATAAAGGTCTTCTTGCAGTATTCTTGGGAGAGGGCTGATGACATATGAGAGAGCGGATATTCAAGGTGACAGCAGAATACAGGCATGATGGTGCCCGTTTAATAATTGTAGAGCAGATGTTTGGAGGGCACTCAGGGTACAGTATCCTGACACATCAGATATGGGTGCAATTATGACATGTAAGATGAAGGAAGATGAAGACCCTATTGCTTACATTCAGGATATTCAGGAGAAATGGCAACTTGAAACTGGCGAGTGGCATTATTTTACCGAATTATATGCCAGGGGTTGCCTGAGCCAGTGCAGAGGCAGATGAAAAAACAAGAAAATATCTAATGTCGGGAATTGCCATGAATGCACAAGGGTTCTCTGGAGCTACGAGTCTCATTCATTTTACTCAATGAATTACCAATCTCTATAGGAGAGTGTGACATGTCTGTTCCTTTGTTATATTCACGACAGACACTGGTTAACATTTTGGAAGAGATTTAATGACAAAACTAACATGACGATTTCATTTACTGATCAAGGATAGTGTGCTCCACTCCAGGAATACACTATTTAAACGTGGGAGAATGTATACTGGCGTTCAGAGGGAAGTGGCTCTGCGAGGCGTTCCAGTAGATCCAGAGATTTTTCTATTGGAGTAAGCATTCTACTGAATGGCTACTGGCTTGTGGAAAAATTTGTGAGGATACCTGATGAGTTTTGTTTAGACCACGAATACCTATGGACGAAGAGGGGACAGACTATACCTGTAGAATTGGATCAGCCATAGTACGAAGGGAAATGGCAATGCTTGAAGGAGTAGATGATGAGGGTAGACCATGGAGGACAGTAATAGCTCTCGAGGAAGGGTACAGATTGACTGACATAACTGATGACGACATGTTCAGGGAAGACCAAACAGACGATGAAGTAGTGTTATACATACTTGATAAAATAGAGAAAAGGAAGTCCACAGCGAATGTCTATAATGCGGCAATGTCAGCATTTTTTCAGGAAGACTTGGAAAGGTGCAAAACGTCCTTTGGACCACAGGCCCTTATGACATAGGTTTATTGAAGGAATAGGGGAAGTTAAAATAAAGCTTAAGCCAGGAGCGATTTTACCTCGAGCAAAGCAGTACCCTTTGTCTCGAGAAGCTGATGAGGGTATATTTCAGACCATTTCAGCACTGATGAAACAAGATTCTGGTGCCATCAGAATCATTGTGTAATACTGCGGTGTATCCGATCAAAAAATCTAAAGGAGGGTCGTGGAGATTTATACAAGATATGAGACTGATTAACCAGATTGTAGATGCAGAGTTTCCTTTAGTTCCTAACCGGCGACGATACTATGTAGTATCCCGGTGGAAGCTCGATATTTTCACAGTGTTGAAGAATGCATTTTTCTTGATCCCGTTGCACAGGCTCACAAGACTTGACTTCTTTTATGTTCCGCCAACCCGACTGAAACTACTTGTTTGCCCGGGTACTGTGAGTCCCATCGATCTTATAGTAGTCCTACAGATGGATTTAGGCAATATTGATCTTAAGAGTGCAGTGATACAGTACGTAGATGACATTTTAATTTGTAGCACCACAGAAGATGAGTGCAGACAAGATTCTATTCAGTTGATGACTATTCTAGCAGACAAGGGATATAAGGTAGACAAGGAGAAGTTACAATACTGTCAAGAAGAGGTGTTATACATAGGGCAGTTGATTTCACATGAAGGAAAGAAGGTGACACCTGAAAGAGCTGAGGCGATTATGAAAACCTCAAAGCCAAATACAGTGAAACAGATGCAACAGTTTTTGGGTTATGCAACTATGTTAGAGCCTGGGTGTTTGATTACAGTATGTACAAGACCACTTTGCAAGCTTTAAAGAGAGCACAGTGGGAAAGTAAAAATAGAATGGACTGAAGAAATGGAGGAAGGGTTTGAGGAGCTGAAAAAAGCAATTTGTACAGCCCCTGTTTTAGGAATTCCAATTATGCTGAGGATTTTTATTTGTTTTGCCAAATGGGACAGTCATGACAGCAGTGCTTACGCAGAGAACTACATTGGGGTATAAACCTTTAGCATATTACAGTGGGATTTTAGACCAGTTATGAGAGGACACTTCCTTTGCAAAAATCTTTGGCTGCTTGCTACGTTCACGATTGAGAATCTACAAGTATTGTCATGGGCTGTTCTATGACTCTCTTCGTGGAACATGCTCTATTTGCCATTTTAGAGAAACCCAAAGGCACATTGACATCCAAAGAGCTTAGTTATGAGGTAATGATTTCTAACCACATTAAGATTGTAAGATGTAAATAGTGAATCTGCCATTTTATGCTGAGCCAATAGAGAAGCGTCATGTGCATGACTGTGCTAATTATGTTGAATTTTATGATGATATACCCTGTGTGAAGGAAAATGCTTTAGCGGGAGGGGAAATTCTCTTTATTGATGGTTCTTCGAAAATTGATCAGACTAGTGGGGAAAGGCATTCAGGCGCTGCAGTAGTGAGACATATTTAATGGAGAATTTGAAGTTGTAGCAAGTGCAAGGCTACTGTCTCACTTTTCAGCGCAAGCAGCAGAATTAGTAGCGCTTATTGTCGCGCTCGAGAAAACAAAGGACAGAAGTGACGGTGTACAGTGACTCCGCTACGTGACATCAACCGTACATGCAGGGTTAGCGATGGAAAGGAGGGGCTACCTCTGTGCGATGACACTCCAGTGCAGCACGCATCCTTATTGGATAGGCTTATTAAGCACTACAACTCCAGTGGCCTATAGCGGTCGTTAATATGCAGCGCATACTAAGCAAACAGATTTTATCTCTTGCGGGAACGAGCCAGCAGATGAAGAAGCCAAAGTGTTGCATATTCCCAGACATTTCGAGTTTTGATACTGAGATATATTAAAGAAAAGTAGTCACAACCTGTTAGTGCAAGAAGGGTTTAATAATATTATCGATAACCAATTAATGGAGATTCAAGGGAGTGCACCAGGAAGAGCAGGAATTGTGGAAAAAGGGGGTGTTCTTTATCCCCACAGAAGCATTATGGCGACAGACAGCACTGGAAGCGGTGATGCCAGTAGCATTATTAAAGGTTGCGCTTGTACTAGTGAAAGATTGCTGCTAGATTGCGAGTTCATTCGAATTTGTTGGAGCACATTGCACTATTTATGGTAAACTGCATCGTGTGTCAAAGTTTACTGCTGGGCATACACTGAGGACCATTAGAGGGTAATACCTCGACGATGGTCAGTTTCAGCATTTAATATCGACTATGTCAATATGCTGCAAGTATGTAATGGTTAGGTATCTATAGTGGTGGTGTGTCTTTCTCTAGGTGGATTGAGGCAGGTCTGTGTACACACCCTGATGCACTTTGCAGCAAGGTTTTAGTGTGCAAAGTTTCCCGAGTGGGGTGTGTGTGTGAGTGCTGAGATCCACAATGGGCACATTTTGTTAATGAGCTATTTGAAAGATAGGGTTCTATTGAAGTATAAGCACAGTTTTCTTTGCTTATCACCTGCAAGTGAACGGGATATGTGAGAGATCAACGGCTCCTTAAAGAAAGGATTGCCAAGATTAAATTGACTTTGAAGAAGGGATGGCTATATTGCCTACCCTAGCCTTATATGCCCTTCGGAATCAGCCAGGATCAGACCACCACCTCACCCCTCATGAATTAGTGACAGGGCGTCAAGTGAGATGCCCCTTACACTCATCTAGGAGTAGAAGTGATGGCCAGGCATAGCAAAATTTAGGGGATGAGATGCATGACTATTTGACATGTATGACCTCTAGCATTTCTTTCATGTCAGATAAAGTCAAGCGCCAGGTGGGTCGGCCTAAGAACACATAAGAAGATAATTCATCAACTAATCCGAATGAACTATTATCACCACCTAAGTTATATGTTGGGGACCTAGTCCTAGTTTACAGAAAAATGTCATGAGACGTATTTCAATGGCCCTTCTTTGTTGAGAAAGTGTCCCTTCGCTGTCAAAATATCAGGTAGAAGAGCTTGGCTGCACCTGGGTGATGTGAAAAAATCTATAGAGGACAGGCTGCCCTCCCACTGTTGCTGATCCAGAGCAAGACAGAAGAAGAATTTCAGCTGTGCAGACTCGAATCGATGACGAAGAAGAAGGACGATAAAGCACGGTTATACAGATTTGTATTGGACTGGATTCAGTGGACACTCCTTATAGATATTTTAGCAAGAGTGCAAAGACTTGCATGAATTCCAGTATGTTTGAAAATGAACTTTTAGAATACACATTGAAGCATCAGAGTTATGCCTAAAGGTCAGTTCCTGATTAGAAATTGGAAACAAGTTCAGTATCCAGATTCATTTCATGGAGAATACCTGTTCTAGGCAGTTAAACATCTGATACTTACCAATAGTGATGTTCATCGGCTTGTGCTTGCTGTCTTTGTGTTTATACTTCCAGCTTACCTGCTCTTGTGAGAAGAAACGTTGATATTCGACTTTCTTACAGGATCTAAAAATGGCCCTGTATAAGAAGGCTCCTTATTGCTATCATCAAAGCAGATTTTACAGTTACAAGTATAAAGACATTTCATGATTGTATTAAAAATTATTAAGAGGAAAGAGGCACAGTTCTAGGTGAAGAACAAGTGCAATGAATAGTAGGATGGCGCGAGAGATGGATGCCTATGTTCTTATGCATAATATATGCTTGCATGATTGTTCTCTTTGTCATTCTGTTCTTATCGTTCACAGTATCGATCATGTTAGCAGTTCCACTGTGGAAGAGGTCCCTATGGTTCTTCATACTATGGGAACTTCTTTTGACATACTTCATGAATGGTACATGGCCTTTAAAAGACACAAGAGAGATGCAGAGGAAGATAGTGAGGGGATAAATACCTATTTAGATAATGCAGCACACTTGAGGAATAACATGTGGTACCAGCACATGAGAAAACTGGGGGAAAAGACATCTAAGGAGAGTTGCTACGTCTGCGCTCTCATCCCCTATACCATGAATATAGTGCAAACTTTCATCGCCAGAGAAGTTCCAGAACATGATGGTAGGTGCCTCAGTCATCTTGAAGCATGTATGACTAGAGGACAATTTCAAGGAAGTTGGGCACTTTACGATGGAGATCAGACCACACAGATGTAAAAGGAACCCGGATGGAGAGCAAGATGCTTGTGTATCCTGCAAGCCATACATGGTATAAAAGGGTGTCTGCCCAGTGCTGTGCTGGTAGGGAATTATTTATAAGACATATTAGCTCATCCACACATAGTCAAACCAGCATCCCCTCAGCTCACGGTGTACCCCACATGCCACGCAGCATACTGCTTCGGCGTCCCTGATTCTGTCCTCCTCCAGTGACCATCCGTTTGGGGATGGTGACTGCGTGATAGCCGGATGTCGATCTGGGCCATAGAGCAGCATTTTCTCCAGAAGTTAGTACCGAACTCGAGTACCCTCGGTCTAGAGACCCAAACTGACAGGAAACCCATGGAGCCGTACGCATGCCCTTCAAGAAAATGCCAGGTGAACATTTCGGGACCCCTTAAGAGGAATGAAAACGTGCCATTCCTTCTGCACAAAATAGGCCACGACCACCAGAAACGTGTTCAAACCCTTGACCTGGGTGGTAAGTCACTAATAAATCCACGGAGGCGACAAACGTGCTACCAGGGTGTTGGTCGGGATTTCCATGGTCGTAAAGCCCACTGGTTCTCCTGGATGACATTGTTTGAGCCACACCCCACAAAATGGATGAATTGGATAATGTCTTACGCCACGTGGCCACCAATAATTTCGTTACCTCAGCTAGAGTTTAGCAATTCTGTAAGTGGCCCTCGATCAAGGAAATCCATGATAACCGGGATAATAACATGACTTGTTCTCCGTTCGTTCCTTGGTTTGGTAAAATAAACCGATCCTGATAGGGCAACTGACTTTATCATGTATGTCTCCTTGCGCATCCACGCTGTAACGGCTTCCGGACTCAATCAGGTTTTGGAATTTTCTTCATGTAATTCTTCTGAGTTATGTTGCCTGTGATCTTAGAGCTTGTCCACCAGGAATGATTGCTATGGTCAAGGTCTGATACCCTAAACCCACTTCTACCCATACGGGAAAGGGCACGGCTTCCACATTTTTCACCCCTGTCGCAGTAGTCATGTAGTCATATCAGCAAAAAAAAGACTCCAACGTAAGTTTCGCTCGCAATTGGGCTTTGCCGCTCCTTAGGCTACCTCGGAGGTTCCGGTGGTCAGTTATTACTCGCGTGATTGTGTGTCGCGCCGCATCCCCGAGGTAGTGCGCCACTGCCTTCGGCTGACTTAACTGGCCAGCGAGCTCTCTTATGTCGCTCGCACACGTGAATTCGAGTTCAGCGGGGTGTGATTACGCAACCAGACAGGCAACAGGGTGTACACTGCCCGTTTCGGGTCCCTCTCTTGTGAGAGGACGGGCTCCATATTCCATGCTTTGAGGCGTCCGTTTCACCAGTTATGGGAGATCAGGGCGAGGGTGCGAAATTGCTCTATATGACATCTTGCCACTTGAAGTTCCTCAGCCCAAAGCCTCCCCCTCCGGCTTCCTGCTTCGTCCACTCGGAACTTCGTGCCTTTCATTCAGTAAACGCAACCCCGTATGGATGCAACGACTCTGCCGAATCCTGCGCATGACGGGTGGCTAGACCAGCTTGCAAACCCCCAGCCAGACATTGACCCCTTGGAATGAATTGGGATGGCCAGTTCAGGATAGCAACTACCTGTGTACATCCATTCGGATTCCATTCGGGCTGAGTGTAAAGCCCACAGAATCCACTCGAGCAATTGCGCACTCGAGCCACCTCTTTCGAACCTTGCGTAAGCTGGTGTTGCCGGCAGTTTCTCCACCATATGGCACCTCGCCGCCCCCCCCACGTCGCTTACGTGTCCCTCGCTTCTGATCGGAATACTCACCTACGAACCGCCGACTATCATACCACGCACACCCGAATAACCTCAACTTCCCGTCAGACATCGCTCTGCATCCCGAAGTATGACACATGCAGCAGGCTCGCTCGCAAAGGCCAACACGCGGTCGGCGAGGCCCATCTGGGGCCATGTAGTGACTCCGTGGCTGGCTCCAGCCTCGCACCCATCCCTTGGAAGGCTGGACAAGCGGCCGCCAGCGAATCACTAGACAATGAGAGACTCCCACCCTCTCCTCACTCTACTGCAAAAATTAAAAACAGCACATCCCCAACCAACAGTAAGTCGGAATGGGTCGACACGGCCCACGTCAGCCACTACAACAATGCCTTCACCCCCCCGCCCGCTGGCCACCAACGGGGGATCATTGCCCAACAATCCGGTATGCAACATATCGACCACATACTTGCCACATCCTGCGTCACTCAACGCGGACCACGAACATAAGCAAGGTTCACGCCGATTTTAGAGCTATGGAGATGTACCCAAACAAGAAAGCGCGCAAGCCCGTCCGCCAACTGGGACGCTGCTTCATCAGCGAAGCTACCGCAGTGTTGAGCCCCTCAGACTCCCCTTACCCCCCCCCCTCACCCGAACCACCGCCTAGACCATGGAAGGCACATACGGGTTACATCCCTCCTTTCAAGCGAGCCCGAACAGTGGCCGTGCGCGTATCACCCGTAATCTGATCATAAACCGCTCACGCGGCCTTACAATAGCTCGACTATCAGTCCACCAGGCCAGCTACAGAAAGAAAGACGAGACTATCACCAGATCCCATCCCACCAACAGAAAAAAGGAGCTGAGCCCAGCTCGACCACTGTCGCACAGACAAGACCGGGCAGAGTTACGAGATGCGAAAGGAGAGGATCCACCCCAAGCTCGACCGAGAACCGGGCTGTGCGACTAACTGGCTGTGACGCGCCACAGCATATTACTTTTCAAATCAGCAAGCGGAAGTCATCCCCCAGGAACCTCTAGCGCCAAAGAGAAACAATGATCGAACAACCCAACCGAACGGATACAGACACGCAGAAGAGATCTGAGACGAAGACAGCAGCAAAACCGAAAAGCCACAGAGCGCATGTGAACAATCACTATCAGGAGCGCCACGCAAGAAAGACCAAGAACCCGAACAGCAGAGCCCAAAAATAACCCACGTCACCGCAATAGACGCACGAGCGATAGACAGAATCAGGCGACCACGACTGGGCCAAGGAAGCCCCAGGGCACGAAGAGACGGCACAGACTCTGGGCAACACAGACCCCACAGCACGACACAGGGAAGCACAAGCACACAGAGGGAAGGATCGCAGTAGCAGCGCGGACACAGACGAAGGCAAGCAGGAAGCAAAGATCAGAAGCCCCGCGGATCCGAGAAACGCAAGAGACAGCCTAGAGCCCGACGCCGACCAGTAAACCTGACCACCCACAGGCCAGACAATGAGGCTCTTGATACCCCCATACCACCACTCCAGTAATCCCAGTAGGCGCCAGCCCACATATATCAAGGCCATTTATGAATAGAAGCTTCCTCTCTCAACTAATCGAAGCAACGCCAGTGGCATCTAGAAGTAGAATTGAAGAAGAAAAGATTTGATGTGTAAAGCATTGAAGAAAGGATTGACAAGGTCTATCAACAGTTAACGGCAAGGGTAGCAAGTATGGAATTCAAGGGAAAAGTGATCAATCCCCAGTATTTCAATTACAAATGAAGGAAGAAAATCTGTTCAGTAGCGAACGTAGAGCATTGTCTTTAAGTAGACTGAATCTGGATAAGGGTGAATGGGATGATAGTCACACCAGTTGGGGACAAGCCATGTCAGATGAGGAAAGAGAGTCTGGTTTCGGGGCAGGTGGAAGGAGCGTGTGTGCCCCTGAAGGAAGCCTGCAAAGGGATAAAGAAGTGAGATTGTCTCATCTGGGACAACCTAAAGATAGAACGCCAGATCCTATAAGGTATGCTGAGCGTCTCTGAGGACAATCGCACAGTGAGAAGGGAGAGTCGCCGCCATATGTGAGCAGGTTATAGTCGTTACCCACAAGGAGACAGACATGGACGTTCATCCCTGCCATGGATAGACTAATAGTGGAATCAGACTCTGGGGTGGGGTTCACGCAATTTCCCTTGTTAGAAAAAAGGGGGGCAAGACCAAAGTATATCCCATGGCTGCAGATGGACAAGGATAATTTAAGGTGTAAGCTCCCGAGTTTGACTTCAGGCACTGGGAAATGGATATACGGATTAGAAAAAATGACAGGAGGAAGCACGTTGGCAACAGGGGACATAAAAGGTCTTCTTGCAGCTATTCTTCTGGAGAGGGATGATGACATACGGAGAAGAGCGGGATATTCAAGAGTGACAGCACAAAATACAGCGCATGATGGTGCACCGTTTAATAATTGTAGAGCAGATGTTTGGAGGGCACTCTGAGTACAGTATCCTGACACATCAGATATGGGTGCAATTATGACATGTAAGATGAAGGAAGATGAAGACCCTATTGCTTACATTCAGGATATTCAGGAGAAATGGCAACTGGAAACTGGCGAGCCATGGGAAAAGACAGTGGCATTATTTTACCAAATTTTATGCCAGGGGTTGCCTGAGCCAGTACAGAGGCAGAATGAAAAAAACAGTAGGGATGAAAGCAAAGCCATAGGCTGAGATACAACTGACAATAGTACCCCATTGTCGGTTATTACAAGAGAAAAATAAGAAGAAAGATGAGAATAGGAAAATCAAGGAAGTCAAGTTAGTTCAGAAACAATTGTTAAAATTTGCCATAGAAGGGGTGGTATTGACAATGAGAGGGATTAAGAATGCAGGAAGCAATGGGTGCATCGCAGGCGAGTAATCTGCGCTCGATGGATCAAGGTGGATATGGGTTTGTGCCATGAGCAGAGGTATAGGGCTATAGAGAAAGAAGAGGAGGTTTCAAAAATAATCAAGGTGGTTTCAAAGTACACAGAAATGAGAATCAGAGTACTCAAGGAGGATATAACCAAGGGAGGACTTGTCAGACGGGCACCCCCAGTATGTTGGACTTGTGGGATGACAGGGCACATTGCGCGCATATGTGGGAGTCAAGGGAATGTACAGAATGTCCCATTCTCAAGAAGTGGGACAGCTTATCCTCCACCATATAGCACACAGACTAGAGAGGGCTTTGCCCAGGTTCAGACACAAAAGCCGCGAGTGCAGCAGGTACAACAGCAAGAAGGAGTGCAAATGAATCCACCACAAGGGCAATCGCAACAAGCCCCTGTGCAGTCACAACAGTATGCAAACACAGGTACTGACACCCAGGACAGGAGGTGTCAGTGTGGTAGGAGGGAATCCTTTCACAGGGACAGGATGAGCCTGTACCCACAATAGGACAGCTCACAGGGTGACTTGGTGTGTTCAGTACTATTGGTGACACCAGACCACCAAGAGGAACCAAGGGCGATATGACGATAGGAGGCAAATCTTTTTCTTTTCTTGTAGACACTTGAGCAACTCGTTTGTGTATACGAGGGGGAAAATATCTAATGTTGGGAATTGCCATGAATGCACAAGGGTTCTCTGGAGCTACGAGTCTCATTCATTTTACCAATGAATTACCAATCTCTAGAGGAGAGTGTGACATGTCTGTTCCTTTGTTATATTCATGGCAGACACTGCTTAACATTTTGGCAAGAGATTTAATGACAAAACTAAACATGACGATTTCATTTACTGAGCAAGGAATAGTGTGCTCCATTCCAGGAATACACTATTTAAACCTGGGAGAATGGAATGTATACTGGTGTTCAGAGGGAAAGTGGTTCTGCGAGGCATTCCAGTAGATCCAGAGATTTTTCTATAAGGAGTAAGCATTCTACTGACATGGCTACATGGCTTGGTGGGAAAAATGTTGAGGTTACCTGATGAGTTTTTGTTTGGACCACGAATACCTATGGACGAAGAGGGGGGACAGACTATACCTGTAGAATTGGATCAGTACGAAGGGAAATGGCAATGCTTGAAGGAGTAGATAATGAGGGTAGACCATGGAGGACAGTAATAGCTCTCGAGGAAGGGTACAGATTGACTGACATAACTGATGACGACATGTTCAGGGAAGACCAAACAGACGATGAAGTAGTGTTTACATACTGGTAAAAAATAGAGAAAAGGGAAGTCCCACAGCGAATGCCTATAATGCGGCAATGTCCAGCATTTTTTCAGGAAGACTTGGAAATGGTGCAAAACGTCCTTTGGACCACAGGCCCTTATGACATAGGTTTATTGAAGGGAATAGGGGAAGTTAAAATAAAGCTTAAGCCGGGAGCGATTTTACCTCGAGCAAAGCAGTACCCCTTTGTCTCGAGAAGCTGATGAGGGTATATTCCAGACCATTTCAGCAGTGATGAAAAAAGAGATTCTGGTGCCATCGGAATCATTGTGTAATACTGCGGTGTATCCGATCAAAAAATCTAGCTAAGGGTCGTGGAGATTTATACCAGGTATGAGACCAATTAACCAGATTGTAGATGCAGAATTTCCTCCAGTTCCTAACCCAGCGACGATAATGTGCAGTATCCCGGTGGAAGCTCGATATTTCACAGTGTTGAAGAATGCATTTTTCTTGATCCTGTTGCACAAGGACTCACAAGATTTAAATCTTTTATGTTCCGCCAAACCCGACTGAAACATACTCGTTTTCCTCAAGGGGACTGTGAGTCCCCATCGATCTTTAATAAAGTCCTACAGAAGGATTTAGGCAATATTGATCTAAAGAGTGCAGTGTTACAGTACTTTGATTACATTTTACGTTGTAGCACCACAGAAGATGAGTGCAGACATGATTCTCTTCAGTTAATGACTATTCTAGCAGACAAGGGATGTAAGGTAGACAAGGAGAAGTTACTATACTGTCAAGATGAGGTGTTATACATCGGTCAATTGATTTCACAGGAAGGAAAGAAAGTGACACCAGAAAGCGCTGAGGCGATTATGAAGACATCAAAACCAATACAATGAAACAAATGCAAAGGTTTTTGGCGTTATGCAACTATGTTAGAGCCTGGGTGTTTGATTACAGTATGTACACAAGACCACTTCTGCAAGCTTTAAAGAAAGCACAAGTGGGAAAATAAAAATAGAATGGACTGAAGAAATGGAGGAAGGGTGTGAGGAGCTAAAAAAAGCCATTTGCACAGACCCTGTTTTAGAAATTCCCAATTATGCTGAGGAATTTTATTTATTTTTGCACACAAATGGGACAGTTATGACAACAGTGCTTACGCAGAAACCTACAATGGGATACAAACCTTTAGCGCATTACAGTGGGATTTTAGACCCAGTTATGAGAGGACACTTCTCTTGTGAACAGTCATTGGCTGCTTTCACGTTCATGATTGAGAAATCTACAAGTATTGTCATGGGCTGTTCTATGACTCTCTTCGTAGAACATGCTCTATTTGCTATATTAGAGAAACCCAAAGGCACATTGACATCCCAAAGAGCTTCAGCTTATGACGTAATGATTTCTAACCCAACAATTAAGATTGTAAGATGTCAAATAGTGAAGACTGCTACGTTTATAGCTGAGCCAATAGAAGAAGGCGATCATGTGCGTGACTGTGCTAATTAAGTTGAATTTTATGATGATATACCCTGTGTGAAGGAAAATACTTTAGCGGGAAGGGAGATACTCTTTATTGATGGTTCTTCGAAAATTGATCAGACTAGTGGGGAAAGGCATTCAGGCGCTGCAGTAGTGAGACATATATTAAATGGAGAATTTGAGGTTGTAGCAAGTGCAAGGCTACTGTCTCACTTTTCCGCACAAGTAGCAGAATTTGTAGCGCTTATTGTCGCGCTCGAGAAACACAAAGGACAAGAAGTGACGGTGTACTGTGACTCCGCCTACGTGACATCAACCGTACATGCAGGGTTAGCGCAATGGAATAGGAGGGGCTACCTCTGTGCAGACGACACTCCAGTACAGCACGCATCCTTACAGGATTGGCTTATTAAGACACTGCAACTCCCAGTGGCTATAGTGGCCGTTAAATATGCAGCGCATACTAAGCGAACAGATTTTTTCTCTTGCGGGAACAAAGCCGCAGACGAAGAAGCCAAAAGGGTTGCATATTCCCCAGACATTTTGAGTTTTGATACTGAGTGTATTAAAGCAAAACTAGTCACAACCATGTTAGTGAAAGAAGGGTTTAATAAATTATCGATAACCCAATTAATGGAGATTCAAGGGTATGCACCACAGGAAGAGCAGGAATTGTGGAAATGAAGGGGGTGTTCTTTATCTTCCACAGAAGCATTATGGCGACAAGACAGTACTGGAAAGCCGGAGATGCCAGTAGCATTGTTTAAGGTTGCGCTTGAACAGCTGCATTACCCTGCGCATGTAACTAGGGAAAGAGTTGCTGCTACGATTGCAGAGTTCATTCCTAATTTGTTGGAGCACATTGCACTATTTATGGTAAACTGCATCATGTGTCAAACGTTTACTGCTGGGCATACAATGAGGACCATTATATGTGTAATACCTCTACCGAATGGTCTGTTTCAGCATTTACATATCGACTATGTCAATATGCTGCAAATATGTAATGGATATAGGTATCTATAAGTGGTGGTGTGTCCCTTTTATAGGTGGATTGAGGCAGGTCTGTGCACACGCCCTGACGCCACTTTTGTAGCAAAGTTTTTAGTGTGTAAAGTTTTCCCGAGGTGGGGTGTGTGTGTGAAGTGCTGAGATCCAGCAATGGGCCGCATTTTGTTAATGAGCCATTCGAACAGATATGGCTTTTATTGAGTATAAAGCACACGTTTTCTTCTGCTTATCACAGCAAGTGAACGGGATATGTAAGACTCAACGGCCTCCTTAAATAAATGATTGCCAAATTAAATTGACTTTGAAGAGGGGATGGCTATATTGCCTACCCCTAGCTTTAACTGCCCTTCGGAATCATCAGAATCAGACCACCACCTCACCCTCATGAAATTAGTGACAGGGCGTCAAATGAGAATGCCCCTTACACCTCCATCTAAGAGGAGAAGTGATGGCCAAAGCATAGCAAAAACTTTAGGGGATGAGATGCATGACTATTTGACATGTATGACCTCTAAGCATTTCTTTCATGTCAGATAAAGTCAAGCGCCAGGTGGGTCGGCCTAAGAACACATAAGAAGATAATTCATTAACTAATCCGAATGAACTATTATCACCACCTAAGTTATATGTTGGGGACCTAGTCCTAGTTAAACATTTTACAGAAAAATGTCATGAGCCGTATTTCAAAGGCCCTTTCTTTGTTGAGAAAGTGTCCCCTTCCGCTGTCAAAATATCAGGTAGAAGAGCTTGGCTGCACCTGGGTGATGTAAAATCTATAAAGGACAGGTCTGCCCTCCCACTGTTGCTGATCCAGAAGCAAGACAAGTAGAAGAATTTTAGCGTGCACAGACTCGATAGATGACAAAGAAGAAGGACGATAAAGCAACAGTGGTTAATACAGATTTTGTATTGGACTGGAATTCAGTAGACACTCCTTATAGTATTTTAAGAGGAGTGTAAAGACTTGCATTGAATTCCATTTGTTTGAAAATGAACTTTTAGAAGTACACATTGAAGCATCAGAGTTATGCCTAAACGTCAGTTCCTGATTAGAAATTGGAAACAAGTTCAGTATCCAGATTCATTTCATGGAGAATACCTGTTCTAGGCAGTTAAACATTTGATACTTACCAATAGTGATGTTCATAGGCTTGTGCTTGCTGTTTTTGTGTTTATACTACAAGCTCTATACTACAAGCTCTTGTGAGAAGAAACGTTGATATTCACACTTTCTTACAGGGTGCTAAAAATGGCCCTGTTATAAGAAGGCTCCTTTTTGCTATCATCAAAGCAGATTTTACAGTTACAAGTATAAAAACATTTCATGATTGTATTAAAAATTATTAAAGAGGAAAGAGGCACAGTTCTAGGTGAAGAACAAGTGCAATGAATAGTAGGATGGCGCGAGAGATGGATGCCTATGTTCTTATGCATAATATATGCTTGCATGATTGTTTCTCTTTGTCATTTCTGTTCCTTATCGTTCACAGTATCGATCATGTTAGCAGTTCCACTGTGAAGAGGTCCCTATGGTTCTTCATACTATGGGAACTTCTTTTGACATACTTCATGAATGGTACATGGCCTTTAAAAGACACAAGAGAGATGCAGAGGAAGATAGTGAGGGATAAATACCTATTTAGATAATGCAGCACACTTGAGGAATAACATGTGTACCAGCACATGAGAAAACTGGGGGAAAAGACATCTAAGGAGAGTTGCTACGTCTGCGCTCTCATCCCCTATACCATGAATATAGTGCAAACTTCATCGCCAGAGAAGTTCCAGAACATGATGGTAGGTGCCTCAGTCATTTTGAAGCATGTATGACTAGAGGACAATTTCAAGGAAGTTGGGCCACTTTACGATGGAGATCAAGACCACACAGATGTAAAAGAACCCGGATGGAACGAGCAAGATGCTTGTGTATCCTGCAACAGGACAGGATGAGGTGGCCTTGACGAGATGAAGAAAATGAACTGCCCTGATGTGACAGAACTAGCTTGATCACCTGGATGTTGGGAGCAAACTCAATTCTTTGTCCATGGACGAGTGAAATCCAAGAAGGGATGGGAAGAAGGAATGATGCCCTGTGCAGCTCATCTACTAAAGCCAGAATATGTACAAGAGGTACAGAGGGTGAACGATGAGTGTTTGAAGTCATGGGCTAAACATGCCAAACTGATGACATGGGTAGAAGATGAATCAGGTCCAATGGTTGTAATCCCATTGGCTAATGTGACATTGTGGTTCCGAAGACACAGAAAGAATCATGTGGGAGATAACAAGGAATGCAGAACTACAGTTGACGTTTCTAGGATGGGAGAAGGTACAGCCATCCTAATGGATTGATGTTGGGCTTGTGGGTCTAAAGCCTACATGAAGTTGCCCAAGGATTGGGGTGGAACATGTTCCTTGGTGCTCATCCATGTTCCAGCATTAGTGATTCCTCAGAGTGACCTGAACTTTGGAGAAGTTCCGAAAGTAGATTCCATTTGAGAAAAAAAAGATTGCTTGAACTTCTCAATTGGACCCGAAGAGAGAATTACTTCTTAGCCAAATCAATAACAGAATATGATGCCATTCCTAATGAAAACATGTTGTTTAGCAAGACTGCCTCAATATTTACGTCTATATTCATGCCTGGTATCCAAACGATGGCCAACGCCAAGTGGCTGCAGATTAAGAGATGGGAGCTTCTGCAGACAATCAATACCACCATAAAGGTATTCAATGCTTTCAAGGAAGAGCTGAGGGTCATACGACTAATGACCCTGCAGAACAGATATGTCCTTGATATGATCACAGTGATGGAAGGAGGAGTTTGTACAAAATCGGGCCTTCATGTTGCACGTTCATACCTTCTCATGATGACGAGAATGTGACCTTGACAGAGGCCATAACGTTGTTAACAAACCTGCATAACAAGATGGAAGACGAGACAGAGAACATTGAGGATGACTGTTGGTTTGCTTCCACATTTTCATGGATTCCGCAGTGGTTGGCAAACATATTCAAGATTCTTGGATCAAAATTGGTGATGGTGACGTTTGGATTCTCTGTGATTGCCCAATGCAAGAAAACAGCGAAGAAGGTGGTAGGAATAAAGATCATGATCAATGTCGAATCTGGGTTTGGACCCAAGGAATTGAAGGATGAAAATGTCCGAAAATACATAAAGGCAAGCATTGTAGCACCTGAAGGAACAAAGTTCCTGTATCCAAAGAATCATAAGAAGTTTGTGGGAGGATGGTCTATTGTATGGCAAATTGACAATGTAACTACATGATCTGGAGTGTAAATGAACTTGTTAAATCAGCCGGAACCCTGAGGAGGGTGATGAAGATCTGGACTCCGAAGAAGCACTTGTTCAAGAGAAAATACCAGCACGTGTAAACTATTGAAAAGGTGGTTGAGGACTCAACCAGAGGAGGGAATGCAGAGGAGCAGCTGCATGCCCCTGCAGGAAATCCAGTCCCCTACCTCCTACATGTTGGAGGCCCTGACAATGTGCCATGTTTGACACCAGAAGTTGTGCCAATACTGCAGTGAACCCTATTGAATGTATAACTGAAGAGATGACAATCTGCGAGAGGAACTCCTTGCAGGAATATGAAAAGGAGAAGAGAGAGAAGCTAGTGACATCACAAAAAACATGTGTGATGCCCCAAGAATACTGGCTGAAGAGAATGCATGGAATTTACAGAAACTGATGACGAAGTTGAGAATCAAGTAAACTTTTGCATGCGAAAAGAAGATTGCACGTGTGTGAAGTGCCGCAGAAAATCAACCTTTCAATAATGTACAGCCGTTGAAACGCATGTAGACCAAATCATCATAGAAGCTAGTTATACGTGGTGAATAGACTGCAGGCGAAGCCGTCATTATATAGGAGCTGGACATCAGTGTCACAAATTTCAGTAAGCCAGGACACACTGTGTCGCAGCAAGAATAAGCCAAGATCGTGGAAGCGCATGGCGAGGCTGTCTGGCCTAGTATCAAAACTGAAGCAGCCAAGGACGGTTATCTATTCTTGAAAGCAGTGAATGTGCAAAGGATGAATCATCCCTTATTAAGGTGCAAAGAAAGAACACTGAGCGTGCCAAGTTTTATTCATTTAAGACATTTAAAATGCAGCAAAATGGACAAAATCGTGGTAGCCTGTCACGTGAGCCAAGGATGAAAATAGAGTTGAGCTTGGAGCCATAGAACAACGACAGCGAGTGCTTGCACTCCTATATATTCACAGAAACAAGGATACTTTGCAAGGCCAAGTTCAAAGACAATCTTCATGGCAGAAGGCATGGGTGATGAGAGATGTTTGGCTAATTGGGTGGAGAGGTAAGGTCAATTCCACCTCCTGGGACCTGGGTCTGAGCTTACGTGCTGCTAAGTGAACCGAATGTTCCAGACATGGCCAAGCGTGCTAACCAATTGTAGAGGGTCATATAACACAGGGCCTTATAGTTTGAAGA
The DNA here is from genome assembly GCA_002915635.3 of Ambystoma mexicanum. Lineage (NCBI taxonomy): Eukaryota > Metazoa > Chordata > Amphibia > Caudata > Ambystomatidae > Ambystoma > Ambystoma mexicanum. The sequence goes on from CM030325.1 coordinate 988,692,528, forward strand.
CCAATGATAAACCGTGTACTTAATAGTGTTGAAGGTGACATGTTTTAGAGGTAGGCATAAGTTGTCCACCAGACAGTGGGCAACCAATCACAATCCTAGTCGCTATACAAAGTATACTTAGATATTCCCTTGAACCAATTGCAATCTCTTGTAGTTTTTCTTATTTGCCACGTAGTATGACATCACCTCTGACCAATTTTTTGTATAAAGTCTATGTTTTATGAGAAAATCGTTGAGAGCTGAGCAAAGTCCTTTGATGATCATTGTAAATTCAAAAACAGACTCCTTTGCCATCTTTCGGAATTGGTTGTAATATTTGGAGTCACAGTTATTCTGCAACCCCATCCATTGCATGCACGTTACTAAAGGGCCATAAGCTCACAGTAGTAGCCACGCAACTCCTCAACCACATCAAAGCGAACAACCTACTTCAGTCCTACCAATCTGGCTTCTGGCAGCACAGGAATTACTACCATTACAGTGATTGATGATGCCCTTAAAATACTTGATGATGGCCATCCATTGCTTCCACGTTCTCCTTAACCTGTTAACAGCATTCGACAAAGTAAACCACCAGACACACAACAACATTCTACATCTCTGCATGGGGATCAGAGAGATTGTCCTCAGCTGGTTCAAATCCTACCTTACTAATCACCACCAATTCGTCCACATGGATTCCTCCAGATCACCCGCTCTATCCATCACCTGAGGAGACTTTCACCATTTACATGGAACGCTCGGAACCCTTCTGGCTCCATACAACATCCGCATCCACCAATACGCAGATGACACACAGCTCTACCTCAATATATCTTCCATTGAAGGAATCTACAGGATCATGGCATGCCTCAAATATAGCCAGTCCTGGGTGTCCAGTGCTTACCTGAATCTCAATTCTTCTAGGACCGAATTCCTACTTTTGACTAACAACACTGAACACCCTAACATCCAGACATGGCTCTCCGCTATGAACCTTAAGGGATTTGAATCACAGCTGACCCCTGACCCAAGTCCATTGGGTTGTACATTGATAGACACCTCTCCTTCAAACAGCATATAGCAAGCAAGACACAACCAGCTTGGTACCTACTTTCTCTACTGCAGAAATGAAAGCCCTCTCCAAGCTTCCCAGCTGGATGGCGGCAATGTCCTTTTGGAAGGCCTTCTGGCTACCACCTGGCACCCCTGAGATAGGTCCTACATGCTGCAATCCGACTGATCAAAGGAATCCAATAATTCAACTATATCACCCCGACCCTCATAGAACTGAACTGGCCCTCACTGCAAGCATGTATTATCTTCAAATATTGCTGCATCATCTACAAGGCCTGTCGCCCTGAAGCCCTCAAGCTACCTCACAGACAAAACCAGCATCTTCAGAGACCTACAATCCACCAGAAGGAAGTCCTCAAGCTACCTCACAGACAAACTCAGCATCTTCAGAGGCCTACAATCCACCAGAAGGAAGTCCTCAAGCTACCTCACAGACAAACTCAGCATCTTCAGAGGCCTACAATCCACCAGAAGGAAGTCCTCAAGCTACCTCACAGACAAACTCAGCATCTTCAGAGGACTACAATCCACCAGAAGGAAGTCCTCAAGCTACCTCACAGACAAACTCAGCATCTTCAGAGGCCTACAATCCATCAGAAGTAAGGACATCTACAGACTTGAACTCCGCCAGTGCTGAAAGGGAACAATGAGAAGACAGGCCTTCTTTGTCTATGCCCCCAGACACTGGCACCTTCTTCCCGCCTATACCAGACACCTCACACCTGCATTTAAGGAACAACCTAAAACGCTCCTCTTCAAGGAATTGCACCTCCCTACCACATAGTTCAACACACCCTCACTCTCACCTAACGTAAGACTGTGTGATCGGCTCCCCTGTTTCCTTCCATGGTTGCTTGTAGATCCTTTGCGCTATGATTTGAATGCGCTCTATTGCTTCCTGAAGCTAAATCCACGCTCAGTAAATACCCTAATAGTAGTAAGAATAAATCATAATTTTTCCTCAAGCATCCTATGGGAAAATGTGGGAGAAACTGCTGGCTGGACAATGCATGCAGTAAACTGTGACCACATATGGGAGAAACTGCCGGCTGGACAAAGCATGCAGTAAGCTGTGACCACATATGGGAGAAACTGCCGGCTGGACAATGCATGCAGTAAGCTGTGACCACATATGGGAGAAACTGCCGGCTGGACAATGCATGCAGTAAACTGTGACCAAATATGGGAGAAACTGCCGGCTGGACAATGCATGCAGTAAACTGTGACCACATAGGGAGAAACTGCCGGCTGGACAATGCATGCAGTAAGCTGTGACGACATATGGGAGAAACTGCCGGCTGGACAATGCATGCAGTAAGCTGTGAAAACATATGGGAGAAACTGCCGTGGACAATGCATGCAGTAAGCTGTGACCACATATGGAGAAACCGCGGCTGGACAATGCATGCAGTAAGCTGTGACCACATTTGGGAGAAACCGCCGGCTGGACAATGCATGCAGTAAGCTGCGACCCCTGGTACCCAAAAATCTACTCACTGGAGTTGATAGGCCTTGCAAGTGATCCTTAGAAACATTCTTGGCTGGGAAAATGCATAACAAAGTGTGCAGCTTGCCCCAGGAGACCATGGTTGTGTCCCCCTAGCAACTAGAAGTCAAGAAACAGTTCTGGCACGCACTTGTTGCCCACTTAGATCCCTTTTTTAGCTGGCTCGATCTCTTAGAGACGCTTTTCGAGCCATTGCAAGTATCCAGAGCTGCCTTTGATGGTCCCTGTTTTCAATCACCTGAATTAACTGATCACCTGCCTGCACTACAGCCGTTTCCGAGGCAATTGTGACTACCTCAATGGACCTCTTTGAGCTAACTCCACTGACCTGAGCTCCATCTCTTGCCTGTTCGACACTCAAATCTAGCTTATAACTGCTAAAGGACTGCACTGCGTCGCTAGACCGTCTCAATCCGCAGCGACTGACTCGACGCCCGCAAATCATGCAAACAGCCAACGTGCAACAGTTCAACACCGGCTCGAACTGTTACAAATCACCTAGAAGCCTGGTTCGACATTGTCGAAGCACCATTAAAAGCATTAAAGGTATTAGAAGTGGATCTGCCATTCTGGCCTACCTTACAGGCCCTGGTGAATAGTGAGACCCTACTCTCTGCCATTTTAAAAGACCCCTTTAGGGATTTGACTTTGCTGCTGAAATCATTGCCTGTTCACCCTTGTCTTCTGACCAAGGTGCCCATTTCCTTATAAGGAAACATATTCTGTGCCTTCTTAGAGGGGTGGGTTTTAGTGTATTGGATTAGTTTGTTTTTATTTTCATTTTAATTAAAGTCTTCTATTTTTATAGAACCTTGCCTGGACATTCTGTTATTTTGCTTCCACTGTACAATTGATTGGTATGCTTCGGTGCTAGCTCGCATCCCTCCTGAAGAGTATAGACCGCCCCTGGCCAATGCTACGTTAAAGAGGCGCAGGCGGTATGCCAGTCTGGCTGTGCCCATTTCACCTCTATGATTGGGATCGGTGCTGTGTACTAGTAGTGTGGGGCTGAGTAGGAGTTGTATTCACTGCTCATCCCTGCACTCCTGCGGGGCACTCGTCATTTCGTGACAAAGGGCTACAGAAACCCTACACATGCAGCTTTCTAAGAAGGAAAGCTGTCTATCGAGGGATCCCTAGAAATCATAAATTGACCAGAATTTGGAAAACCAATCGCAAAGACATGCGAAACACTGCAAGGACCGCCGATATTGTTTAGGTTGGTTCTAGTAATGGGTCAATGAGTTTATGAATGTCAAAGCCATGCAAGCATAGGTTCCTATCTACACACTAAAAGCCAATCTGTGACTGCCCTATCCCAATAATACTAAATATGGATGAGGCTGATAATAGTATTATATTTAATATAGTGCTTCATAGCAGAGTCTCTCCAAGTCTAAGCACTGTGGTATAGGTATTTTCAATACACGATTTAATGGTATTCAATTTTTGGGTTCAATGTAATAATGTCCCCGCAAAAATGTCTCCTGACAAAAAAGTCGCAGTTTTTTGCAGAGACATTATTACATTGGACATGCGGGGGAGGGACACCCGCAAGCCCCGATTATTGTACATTTTTATTATCAATGGGAGCAGGGGACTTCCCCGCAACCCAGCCCCATACATAATGTCACTATATATAATGTCGCCAATGGCTGTTCCCGGCGACATTCTGTCTGGGGACATTATTACCTGATGCCAATTTCTGAACCCCAGAAGGATGAAATGCTGTTTCAGCCATGGTGGTATCTGTACCAGTGGAGGCAGGTTGAACACATATCTCTGAGGCATGTACCCAACTTGCCGACTTACCCTCCCCACCATCCTACTAGCTGTCTTATCTACCTGCGCCTAACTCTCAGGAGCCTTGTGTATGTCCTCCATGTCTCTTGCTGCTGCATTGGTACCTTTGACTTTTCTAAAGGTCGTTCAGTCTAAGAAGTACATCAATAACGTTTTTGGGGCTGAGAATTGAAAACACTCGGCTTGATCCCGATGACCACCCTAAAGAAAAATCCAATGTGACATGAACCAGTGATTTCAGACATACAAGATTCTGTGGAGCTGAATTATATTAGTCTCGTTCCATGGGAAGGAGGAAAGATCCCAATCAAGCAGGGCCAAGGGTGAAACTTGTGTAACACTGCTATTGCCATCCATGCTCCCATCATTGGCCAGGAACTCTGAAGCTGGCTGTGGGATGTGACCAAAGGCCTTCACAGCTGCAGCCTTCATGCTGCGAGAGCACAGTCTGCCAAACCCCCCCGCCCCAGCATTCTCTCCGGTATCAATACTTACGCAAAGGCGCCACTTTGCATGGGAGGGGGTCATCGGAGCACGGAATGCAGCACGGCTACAGATCTGCTCAGCCTTCTGCCATGACTTGGCATCAGTGGCAATTGGTGGCTGCTCCATTGAATATCAAACCAACTGCAAGGACCAGCAAAGATTCCAGGGTTTGTTCTCTCGCCTGATGGTAAAATATGAGAGCATGTGGGCGTTGCCTGGCATTCCCCGCTGTGTCTGTCCCGTTTGGTTTGACCAATGTGGTTCCAATGAGGAAAAATGGATGTACAGCCTTGGGGACTCATCTGATGCTAAGATTCCTCCTGTGTAGAAGTGCTGTGGTGGTATTAAGGGACTAACATCCGCCGAGGTGCTATTACAAAAAATCAAATTTCTACACAAATAAGTGTGGATTGTTTCATTGCAGGAAGAAAGGCTCAATAGGATCAGCATAATTGACCTAAAACATTTGACCTAAAACATTTGATCGAATATTTTTTACCTTTATTTCGGTCAAATTGAATTAAATATATATATATATGGGGGTGAGCAAGGGTATAGATTGAGGGGAAGTGTGGGGGTTTGCGGGGGTCCCCACCCGCCTTTTAGACCGAACAAAAGGTCAAATAAATTCGATCAAAAGTTATTAGGTCAAATGTTTAGGTCAAATAGACCCATACCGCTGAATCAGCCAGCCTGGGCTTTATAGGATCAGAGGAGTCCGCTGCGGCATTGTTCCCTCTAGTCTGTGTACTTATATGTGGATGCCCGCTTACATGCCTCAGCTCTCTAGGGCGTTATGCCAGGATAGTGCCCATAGATTTGCTTCAAGAATACTAGACAGAGGGAAGCCAAAAGGCCAAACTGAATGAGCAAACAGATACAGTTTAAAGCATTTATGACATGTTCGGTGTTTAGTCGGCTCTCTAGGACTGCGTTGAGTGGCAGCATTTCAACTGAACATTTAAGTAAAAAAGAATAGCTAAAAACCACCCATGTCATGACCGCAAGCACCAGGCACTCTTATGTAGAATCTACCATGGCTGCGTATGAGTGTGGAGCAGGATGAGGGCACTGTGATATAATGCCCTCTGCAAGGCTGTTCAGACCTGATTTTATGTTTTATTTTTAAAGATATAATAATGAGGGTCATTCTGACTCTGAAAGCAAGTTCTGATAATCAAGGCATTGGAGGTGCCAGGAGTGTTGGTGTCCATGGACGTGTACATTTAGGAAGCGGCTGACTGCTTTCTCTCAGTGCGTGTTGACCTGCATACCACGTGCTTGAATGTTGGTAGGTCCATTCCTTTAATCTTTTTATCGGAACGCGTCTGGAGACGCGATGACGCAAGCGGGTGTTGCTGTTTCATTCCCCCGCATCTCCCTTGCAGTTGCTTGCATCTACTTGCACCGTTCGGCATTTGCAGGGTGTTATAATTCAGAAACCAGTATCTCTGGCTTAGCACGGGGCCAGCGGAAGCGAGCACCGGTGAGTGTACTGAATGTACCGAGAGTACAAAGTTGGGGAGCAGAGTGTCTCCGGTCAGAGAGCAGTGACCAGGAATAGAGAGCTCCTCAGGAGCTTGGAATCCCTGGTGTGTGGGGATTACCAGAGAGTGGGGAGGGCTCATAGTGGCTGTATCCCTAGGGTTAGTTTGCAGCAGACGCTTCCGCACCCTGCACTTCTCTGTACCTATGCAGAGCACCCGGGGGTGGGAGGCCAGAGGCTTCCCTACTACCTGGCTTATCGAATCAGCGCGCCCCTTGTCCAAATCATAAACACCTAACTCCAACATGCTGGTTTGGAAAGCAGCATTGGGCTAGCATCCATGTAAATTTCCCTCCAAAATTCTTGACCACTACTGCTTAGTAGTAATTCTTATATGCTGCAATCGGAAACCTTAGTCGCTCAGTCTCTTCTGGCATTACCTGTCTAGAGTGGTGAGTATTGAGACGGAGCCTGGTTTGATGATATACTTCTTCTATGTACAACTTGAGGAGTAATAAAAGAAGGCAAACTACTGTGCCAGTGGCTCTTAGCACAGTCATACTTCAAAAAAGCCTCATCGACAAGGAGATCTGTACACACAGCAATGTTTATTTCCAGTCAGCTGGAAGCCATCAGCAGCCACAGTTGGCCAGTCATGAATGCTGCAACTCCAGCCTTTTAATTGTAAACTCACCTTTTAAGGTAAATACAGGATTGTACAATCTTTGTATGCAAATCTGTACCCTACTTTATAATAGATTTTTTATTGGTCCGGTTTAGGATGACTTGCTATTTCCAAAATTAGAAAATGGCAGCATTAAACACATGGCTCCTTATGCAAATTAGCAAATCTAGATACTTTCCCAAGATTCCAATAAACATGAGCCATTTTGCAACTCTGAGAACTGGCTTAAAGGCAGTTTGGGATAATGCAGGCCTCAGACTCCCTAACACACTGTACACGAGAACATAGATACATTATCCGGCTTTCTATTGGGTAATACCCCTTTTATCTCCTTTTAACCCATTAGAAAATTTATTTTATAAAAGGATCTTTCAACACACTGCTAGAAACTGTGTATTCCTACCATTTAACTGTTGAATCACCTCATACTAGCGTTTAGGTCTCTGGAGGATAGCTCAGGGGCAAAGTGCTCACCTTGGAAACATCATGGAGCATCATAGGTTCGATACCCAGCTCCACACTTAGAAACTTCTTGGTATTAAGCGCATTATAAATAATCAATCAATACACTCCCATTTCTGCACATGACACTGCTTTTATGTGTGTCACAGTTTTTTTTAAACACTTTGTGGGATTCTGAGATTAGCAGTCATTTAAACTGAGTATCCACAAAAGAATGACGTATCTTGCCAATATACTATCGTTTATGATATGCTATGATAGTTTATTTATATAGCGCCTATACACAATGTGTTTCAAAGCGCTTCAAGGCAAGGGAGGGAACAAGGGAAAATACAATGACATTCTTACAGGCCATGAACAGTAAGGATGTGAAATAACTATCGTACTCGGCCTGACGACATTTCAGATAGTGCAAGAGCTATGACATAGATAAGGAAGGAAGGGGGAGAGTGGGAAGGAAATGGAAACAGACAGGCGACTACCGTACTAGGCCTGACGACATTTCTGTAGAGCCGGAGAAACAAAAGGGGAGGGAGAGGGGGCAGAAAGGGAGGGGAGGAACAAAACAAGCGACTATCATACTAGGCCTGACAACATTCAGATAGTGCTAGAGGGGGGGTGGGGAGGAAAAAACAGTAATGGGAGGGTGGAGGAAACAGACGAGGTTGCTATCATATTAGGTCCAGGGACAATTCTGATAGTGTAGTGCATAGAAGAACGTAAGGGAGGAGATAGGAAAGGGAGAAAGGGAGAGGAGGAGAGAACAGAGAGTAAGCAGTCCAAAAGAGTGGAAAAGCAAGAGGGGAGAGCGAATACAATTGCAGAAGTAAGTAGTAACAAAATGTTGCAAGCCAGGATACAGATGAAGATGGAGTAAAAGATGCAAAGGAAGTCCAGCATGAGAGTTGAGAAAGGGTGACGCACCGTGAATGAATCAAGTCCATAAAAGTCAAATCCAGCATTGGCCACAAGACAGTGATGGTGAAACCAGAATGTATCAGGACAGACTCCTGCAGAAGTAGTCTTGAGGAGGGTCAGGGGGAGCAGGGTAGAAGAATCAAGCAAAACAGGTTCATATCTAAACATATTCTAGCCTAGTGTCTGGGTTATGTATGTTTGTGTGTAATCTCAGCACACCCTCTGTGTCCCATGACAGCCCAGACAAGTGTGCGCAATGACCTCTTTTTCCAATGTACTTTTACCTTGAATAAGGGCAACCTAACTTCCCTAAACAGACAATAATCCTAATTTCTACAATGTTCGACAGGAGAGTGAAATATTGACCGTAATTATGATATTTGTCTGTCTACGATAAGTGGGGGGGTGTAAAAGACCTCCTCTACACTACCATGACACATAAGGCGGGGGCCGACTTAATACAGCAATTGGCGATTGCAAGGGCCCTCCTGCTACCTGCCTGCACAGAGTGGGAGTACATTCCTGCAAATATCATGGGGAACGTGAAACCAAGGACTTCACAGAAAAAGACATTTTGTCTTAAAAATAATCACAGCTTTTTATGATCCAATTGAAAAAAGGCTGGAGGAGTTGGAGGACTGCGAGGACTCAATGGCAGACACAGACATACTGGATTTAAATGAAAGGCAGATCTCTGGTCATGTTAGCGATCGCTACATTGACACTCCACCAATTCTTAAAGAGTGGATTGTGGATGAAAGTGACAATGATAGTGGAAGTGAGAGCTCATCCAGTCTTCGCCTGCCCACCTTTAACAGAGAGGTCTCCCATCCATGTTACATACCTCATAGGAGGGGGCGACCAGAACGCCTCAGCAATCGTGGCGCTTAATGGTGTTTTAACTAAATTTGTGGTACTCTATGAATTGATTGAGAGTTTTTCAGCTATCTCAGAGATTTTAAAGGACCTGGTGTAAGGTTTGAAGTCTAAGGGCCTCATTACGAGTTTGGAGGCAGCCATGGTGCTGAAAGCACCATGGCTGCCTCCAAAACGGGCTCCATTACCGGGTTCCTTCAATGAGGAATAACTGGGTCATTCCAACATTGGAGGACCCGGTAATTCCTCCTTGAAAGAACCATTCCCCATTCCCATTTGAGCCCCCATAGGGCTCAATGGGAATGGGGAGGGAGGTAATAACGGGCACATTACGAAAGGCCCGTTATTAGCTCCCTCTTCCCCTCGCGGGACCCGGAAAAGATGTCTGGTTTTACCAGATGTCTGGTCCGGGTCGCGCAAAGGGAAACTCGTAATCGGCGCTCCCGTAATGAAGGTGCCAGTCCCGTACCGGCACCCTTCATTACCGGAGCGCCACCCTTGCAATGAGGCCCTAAAACTGTGGACTTGGACCAAAATGTAAGGGGGTGTATAACAGAGACTCTGGGGGTGAATCCGGAGACACGGTAGGAGGTAACCATGCCGCTAATAGCGGCATGGCTACCCTCTTACCGGTACTGCGTCAGGGTTCCTTGAATGAGGAATTACTGGGCCATTCCAAACTTGGAGGCTCGTAATTCCTTATTCAAGGAACCCGGAAAAACCCCCGGAACGGGGAGCAGGCTAACAACGGGCCGGTTAATAACGGGCCCATTGTTAGCATGCTGGTCTCCTCGCGGACCCGCTAAGGACGCCTGAATTTACCAGGTGTCCTTACAGGTCCCGACCAGGCGTCCTTACCGGGTCCCTCGAGGAGACCTTGTAATAGGGCAGTAAAGGGTTGACGGCTCAGGCACCTTTACTGGAGCCGTTAACCCCTTACTGCCAACTCGTAATGACCCCTGCCCTTGAGGAGGTCTTAACCCCAAAGGATAGGGGTCTTGTTTGGGAGGCGTCTGTGAGCCCATCCTCACTGACTTGATGAACTCTCTGGATAACTCTGTTACAGCTGAGGGGGGGAACTGTTACAAAGATGGGGTCAAGAGGTTCTGGACCCTCAGGTGGAAGAGGGGACTGGTGCCCAGTAAGCAGCCTCATATTCCACCCACGCCTGTCATTATCGATATAACAGGAACACAAACATATCTCTAGTTTCAGGTGCCCATCCATCTTTGGCCCCAAAAAGTGGGAACCAACTTAGGAAGATAAACCATCAGAATGTGAAGAAATGTAGTTCAAACTCATCCAGAAAATTCCTTAGGAATTTGAGTCCACCACAAAGAAATATGGTGGTCAATAAAACATTTTGAGAAAAATAAGTGTGTGGGTCTAAAGTGGCAGGGGAGACCTGGAGATGGGCTCTATGAATGGGGGTGGGGAGCAGGTGAACAAGCAACAGAGAGGGAGATGGGAACCATGGTTCACTTAATGGGTGAAAAGTTACAGGCGGGTTAGGCTCTGATCCTAACGAACCAATTTAAACAAATGTTGATTGGGGATTCTATGAGGGCAGTGCGAGGGCAAATGCGTGTAATGAGAGGCCAATTGGGGACCGCACAGTGTGGAAGTCCACATCCCCATACGTACAGTGGAAGTGGTTAGAAGCGTAGAAAGGTAATTGGAATCTTTGGAAGGCTGCACCAACTACAAGACTCTCCCACTCCCCCCCACAACATTTAAAACCATCTCCTGCTCTGCAAAATGACCAATTTGGATCAATAGAGATGGGTCAGATGAGCCTAACAATTGGATACAATGTCCATCATGGGTAACGCATTGTTTCATCCAAAACTATGGGGCCCCCAAGTGTACGGATAAGACCCAGGCATTCATTGTCCTGAAGTGGGAAAATGGAAAAACAGACTCCCCTCTTTCCCCTCTCGCACCTGGCCTAAAGGTTCACGGCCTAAGCACCCGCCACGAGAAGAGTTTGCCCATCTACCAGAAGACCAGATACCCTGGTACAGGAACATACGGATGTGTCCATCTGCCTGCCCAGCAGCCCGCCCTGCCCATACCGATGCCTGCGGCATGGATCAACTAGGACTAAAATCTACACGTCGTTAGAGATGCCATGACGACCTAGACAACGGAAGCACATCTGTACAAATATACACACTGAACACTCCACACCAATCTACACGAAGAATATACTCAGTGCTATGACGTAGCGACAGCATATTCACGGACGTGCATCTTTATTATTTTCCATATAGGCTTTCAGAAATGCAGAAACGCAAGACGCATCATGAACTCATCTAAAGAGCTTGCTTACGCTTCTCCTAACACTTAGGTGCCGTAATGAGAATTATAACAAAGACACAATACTGGTCATAAGACAATATGAGACTATAACCTAAAGCGCCTGTGCACCAAACGGTTCCACCTATACACCAGGCCTAAGTAGGCCCAAGCAAGAGCTCCCGTGGACATTAACAAGAACAAGAGTCAGGTTGCTGATCCTGCAGAATGAGCCTGGGGAAAGCAGACAGCCAAGGTCGTAATGTTGCAAACCCACATTCCAAAAGCAGACCTCAAGGCACGATGTTGCAACCTCGCACGCCGCGCACCAACATCAAAGTCGCACCTGCAATTCAAACCAGACACACAGTGGAAAAACAATATTAATTGTGCAGAATTCTGCCTCAAACACGGTCCCACCTCACGTGACCAAGCCGAACCTGACAGGATGCCAAGCCCAGGAGGAAGGAGGCGTCTGGATCCCTCGTTACAGACACAGGCAGATACACTTGAAAGGATCAATGGACATCTGCAACGGTGGAGTAGTCGGCCGTCCAGCTCATAATAAGTCTTCACATTGTCTGCACTGTACCATAGTGAACATTGTTGCAAATTGCAGGTACACCGAGAGCTGGGACAGCGATGGTCCCAGGCTGGGAAGCTCACGGGCGCCAATCAGAACATGGGGCTCTTATCACTGACGCCATTAATATCAACAATCATTAGGAGTCTTCATGTAACAATTCTCATGTATCTAATTGTAGGGACAACCCAGATATATCACCTGACTAACCTTGCCACTCATATTATTCTCTATACGTATGCTATACTAACCCTACCACTCGAGCAACCAATTAAGAGTGGCGATAGGTTTTTTGTTAACTTTCTAAAGTGACGCAAGTAGCGCGTCATACTACAGTAAAAAGGGCCTGCGAGCCCCACGATTGTGTGTGTGTCAGGTCAGACGCGTATGATCCTTGACCCATCCCTGCCGTTTGTGTTTAATAAACAGCAGAGTCACCTTGCTTCTTGTGTGTGTCTCATACTCTATCTCCTTTGGATATACGGGAGGAGTTGGGCTCCCTGCCCGGAGGTCTGCGGACGGCCGGCCGACCCCGCAGAATTTCCCCCGACAAGTTGGAGGCACTGCTGAGATCTGTTTAAGATCGACTTTTATTTTTACTTTTTCCAGGCACTCCCGTTGCGAGGAGGCCCGGCGGCGCGGCCCCCTCTGCCGTTGCCCCCTTCTGAGGACTACAGGACCATCGCGGAGCTGCGAGAAGACCGGACAGCGCAATCCGATATTGGCCCTCGGGAGCCGGTTGAGAAGTATCCCGCCCGCGGTTGGCGAGTGTCCAGACGTGTCCAGACGAGGGGAGGTGGCGAGCCGCTTGGAGGGTGCACGCAGTCGAGCGGCCCCGCATCAAGAGAACTTGGTGAGCATGCCACGCACAACAAACAATGTGAAATTGTGAGGGAGGGGGAAGAATTAAATACGGGAGGCGGGAGGTGTTGCACAGGTGAACGGCGAAGGTTTGACAGTTTAGTGTTAGAAATAGAATGAATGATAGTTGAACAAGCGCGAGAGCAGTTGGCTACGTAACGCGAGAGAAGGGGGCGGAGCACGAAAACATCACGTGCGGCCGCTCGTAGACACTGATTGGCCTAGGTCGCGACTACGTGTAAGGGTGTGTGTGTTGTGGTTTCCTACGATTTGGCATTTATTGATCAATGAGTAGATGAGGATCCCTATTGTTCGAGCAAGACACTCGATAGGTAGATGACGTTTCCCTGTAGGCGGTAGCTAGTTAGTTGCCTAAATACGGAAGATAATTGGCTGGTTAAGCCCTCCTGTCGAGGGCGTATCACACGCGAGGCGACGCAGCGTGCGCGTCCGATTATAGTGTTGATTTGATACCTTTTTCCGAGAGTGACAGAGAAACAGACTGAGGTGTTAACGGGGTAGATTGCAAGTGTATTTGACTAAAAGAATATATGAAGAACTTACAGTAGTTTCGAGATCGGTGACGTCACAATAGGGCTCTTCATAGATCTCAAACACAAGTACCTCGTTGTGGAGTGTTGAGAAAGAACGGTGGTAGGGAGAAACGGGAAAACGGTAAAACGAGTTGAACGAAAAAGGCGAACGGGGAACGTGGCTGCGACGGAGAACGCCGCCACGGCAAGCGTAAAGGGGAGGAGCAAGTGAAAACAGGCACGAATTATAGAACGTACAAAGGCACGCAGCCGCAGGGCTACGTGCGCCTCGGCCGCAGGGGCCGTAAGGGTGTATAAAGAAGAAGGGCAGAGGATGTAAAAGTCATACTATTTTATAATTCCCTTAGAGCTATCGAAGTCCAAACTTACGGGCCAGGTAAAGATATAGCTGAAATTGTAAACTACTAGTGAGATAACCGAACCAAATAAGGGAGGGTAACAAGTGGAGCTACTAAGTCTCGGAACAGGATCGGGGGTGGCGGAACCCTCCCCACTACAAAATATGCACACTGCCACCCCATAGGAAAACTGATTAAGTAAGCAAGAATGACCAGGGAGGACAACAAATGACACCATGGCCC
>CM030325.1:988706703-988757156 GCA_002915635.3 Ambystoma mexicanum
GTTTTCGGCGCACGTTTGTTCCATGAATCGGCCCTAGTATCTATATTATTAAAGAAAAAGGCTAGAGCCTGCAGCATTCGATGCATTACAGAATTGAAAAAAGAAGCTTTACAGCAGCTTAAGAGTAGAGAAAAACATGCGCGCCGTCATAAGAGACGAACGCTGAAAAAAGCGTTGTATAATGACCAAGAAAACTGTCTGAGTGCAGATAGAATATGGTTAGGGCTTTCTCACTTGGCATCCAGAACATGTATCCTTTTAAAGACTTTCATGTTTCGACGACTTATTGATAAATTGTTAAATGAACGAAGGCCTGATGCCACTGCGCCACCTCCGTATGTTCCTCTTCCTGCTGTTTACCTCCCCTGCATTATTCCTCCTCTGCTCCTATCATTCCTCCTGTCATTCCTTTCCCCAGTTGTTGTTCCTCCTTTTGTGCTGCTCCTCTGCCTGCTCCTCCACCTGCTCCTCCACTTTTTTCTGCTGTACCAGTGATAACTCCTCCGTTGGAGATGTCTCCTCTCCCTATTCCAAGTGGTCCTGCACCACTTGTAGTAGATAAGGGCGCAGGATTGAGGGTTGTCACTCGCAATACTGTACCCCCAGAGAAGAAACGTGAGTTGATTGCGTGGGCCCAGCATTGTATGGAGGGGGGGTGATCGAGCTAATGTTTTGCCACACTTCCTAATATGGACAATTTTCCTGAGAAAAATGTTTTTATTTAGGGATTAGGGATCCATTTGTGTGTAATGTGGGACATATTAAACAATACAGATCTCCCACAAGGGCTGAGGGATCTGAACACCTTAGCGTTCTCTAGAGACACTGTGGAGAAAGTACAAGAGTATGTAGAGAGGGTATTTGAGTATAGAAAGGAGTTGGAAAGGTTACAGAATGAGGATGAAGATGGAGATAGTATGTATGTGCAGAAACGGTTCCTTCCTTGTCGCAAATTGATATCTGAGGAAATGCGAATTTGCATGAAGGACGCGATTAGATGGATCTCAGACTCGTCGATAACTCCAGTTGAAGTATATGACATGTATAGTCAGTATACGCTAGAAATGCAGAGGAAAGTGATACAGGTAATGGTAGAATACCTACAGGATAAGTGCGTGAAAAGAAAGATTAGTTGTCCCACAGAGTTATTAAGTATTTACAAGAGAGCTTTTTCATTTGACACTTCTTCGACTGCTTTTGCGCTCGATTTGGCTCTGTTGCTTAGTAAGCGTTCGGAGTTGCCTACTTCTCAGTTGCCTATGAGAGAGGTTCCTCCGACACTTGTCCCAAAAGTTGAGATCCCCGCTGATGCTGTAGTGGGTACAGCTGCTGAGGAAATACCTACACATTATGTGTCTCAGTTTGTTCACGTCCCGTTCTCAAGACAGGAAGTGAACACCATTAGATAATCTATTCCCGACATTAGGAAACATCTGACAGGGTTCTATAAAGAAATAGAATCTGTTTTGCAATCCTCAATATTCACTTTAAGTGATATTGTTTTGTTATTTCCCGTACTCCTGCCCGTAGATTTGTGGAAACAGGTTAGGACTATAGATGACGTTCCAGGGCTAGGAGATACATGGGCTAACATAATTAGACTCGATGGAGAAAGGCCAGCTGGCGAAAGACCGCCTCAGGTGATACTAACTTTGCCTGACAGAATAGTTGCGAAATTGAAAACTATAATTCCCGAAAAGAGAATTATTTGGGACAAGCTTACCGCCTGTGTCCAAGGGAAGTCTGAGGGTGCTACCGAGTTTGTTATTCAGTTCAAACAGGTATTCTCAGATTTCAGTGGACAAGATTTAGGCACAGAGTCTGGGAAAAGATTTTTTGTAGACCAATTTGTGCGTGGATTGTTGCCAGACATCCAGTCGCAAATGATGTCTTCTGAGAGCACTTGGCAAGCGAAGTCTCAATCAGAAGTACTGCACATGGCTCAGTACTATGAGAATCGTGTCAATAATGAAAAGGAAAGAGTCGAAAAGAGAAAAGGTGATTTAAAGACAAAAGTATTATTACAGCAAATTGTTAGAGGCCCTAGAGGGGGTAATTCACAAACTAAAGGTCAGTATGTTCCACAAGGAAATGTGCCCTTGGTCCTGTAAACATTAACCAGTGTGCCTATTGTAGGCAAGAGGGTCATTGGTGTGCACAATGCCCGATCCTCCGACAGAGGTCAAATAACACTTTGGGAATATGGGTAGACAACCAGAGGGTCGCCATGTGTAGGGGGCCCTAGTAGAGGTCCGTTTTCACAAGATTCACAGCAACCTTTTTCGCAGGATAATCAGGCACCAAGTGTGGATACTAGAAACATTTTTGATCCTCCTTCTGCTGCTTACCTCTCTGAAGAACTTCCTTTCAACGATATTCTCTTTCGCTAGGATTGCCTGAAGCAGGGTTTGGAACCAACGCCTATTCCCATTGATCAGAAAGGACCCTACATTGAAATGATAGTGGGAAATAGGAAACATCTATTCTTGATAGATACAGGGGCACAAAGGTGTTCCATCGATCATTCTCGGGTGCCAAACATTCCACTGTCAGGGCAAACCAATGTTTCTGTAGGGTTTTCTGGCACACCAGTTGTCTGTCCGGTTTCTTCACCAGTACCTATTTCTTTGGGTCCGTTTACAGACCATTGTCCATTGCTTTTGACTTTGAATTGTGGAGAGAATTTGCTTGGGTTGAATCTGTTGAAGGAATTAAATGCGGTAATTCATTGTTCCTCTGATGAAGTGCGTCTGACGATTTCACCAAAGCAACTTTCTGTCTCTCAATTCTTGACTAGACCTTTGCCGCCAGAATTTAGTGAAGTTCCAGAGTGTTTGTGGGCAATTGATGACAATGATGTTGGTGTTTTGCAAACTGAGCCTGTTAAAATTGTCTTGAAACATGGAGTAAAGCTGCCACGTATTCCTCAATATAAGATTTCAGTCGAGGGTGAGCAGGCTTTGAAATGCATCGTCTCTGATTTTGTACATCGAGGGGTGATTGAGGAAATTGCAGGTAGTTTGTGCAATAGTCCGATTTTGCCCGTGTACAAAAAAGGCGATAATGCAATTCCTTTCCGTTTCATAATTGATTTACGTGCCATCAATAAGATCGTCGCTCCACAATTTCCAATTGTGCCTGATATGACGACAATACTGACTATGATCCCGGCTTCAGCTACTCATTTTAGTGTTGTGGATCTAAAGAATGCTTTCTTTAGTATTCCTATTCACAAGGACAGCAGATATGTGTTCGCTTTCACCTTAGGGGGACGCTCCTTCACATTTACTCGTGCACCGCAAGGTTACACGGAAAGTCCCAGCATCTACAGTAGGGCCCTGAAGGAACAACTTGATACCCTTGAGTTGCCTTCTACTTGTATACTGCTTCAACATGTCGACAACTCGCTTTTAGCTGCTGACTCAGAGAGCGCTTGTAAGGAAGGCACTGTGTTGTTGCTTATTCACCTGGCTAATCATGGACACAAAGCTTCACTTAAGAAATTTCAATATTGATGTCAGGAGGTCACCTATTTAGGCTATCTCCTGTCAAAGGAGGGAAGAATATTGACGCCTGAATGGATACAACTCATTTCTAGCATGTCTGTCCCAAATACGCAGAAAGAAGTTAGAGCCTTGATAGGAATGGTTTCTTACTGTAGGCAGTGGATCCCCAACTTTTAGTTAACAACTAAGCCGATGTTGGTTTTGACGAAGAAGGGCATTTCTTCGCCATTGCCATGGAACATGGAGCACCAGCGTTTATTTGATTTGCTCAAGACTGCATTGTGCTTGGCACCAGTTTTGGGCACACCAAATTATGAAAAGGCCTTTGTGTTGTTTGTGCATGAATGTGATGGATGTGCTTTGGCTGTGTTAACGCAGGAACACGGAGGGAAGAATAGGCTGTGCGGTTACTTTTCTTCCGCCCTTGATCCTGTAGCATGCGCTTTGCCAAGATGTTTGTGAGCTGTCGCTGCTGCTGTTGCGTCTGTAAAACAGAGTGAGGGAATGGTCCTAGGCCATGCTTTAACCCTGATGGTACCTCACTCTGTAGATGTTCTACTGTACAGAACTCAAACGCAACACCTCACTTCCGCATGGTTGACAAGATATGAATTGATCTTATTTGCACCACACATCCAAATTAAGAGGTGTTGTGTTCTTAATCCGGCTGAACTCTTACCTTTCCCGCAAGGTACTGCTTGCAGTGACGAAAAGTCACATGATTGCCTGTACACTACCGAACAAGAGACAAAGGGTAGAATTGATCTAAAAGATACTCCTTTGAACAATCCACAAGGGGAGCTGTTTTGCGATGGCTCCTGCTTCAAACTTCCAGATGGTACATCCACAGCTGCTTATGCAATCACTACGTTGATCACGGTCGTGGAAACCAAGAAAAGTATGCATAGCTCCGTGCAGGCCGCAGGGATTATAGCATTGACCCGAGCTTGTGAACTTTCCGAAGGGCTTACTGTGAATATATACACTGACAGTATGACTTTGTGGCGGTTCACAACTTTGTTAGACTTTGGTCAGAAAGAGGGTTCTTAACTTCACATGGTACAAAGATCCAGCATGGCTCCCTGATAGTACGGCTACTCTCAGCGCTTGCACTCCCTACTCAGTTAGCTATTGTAAAATGCGCAGTGCATCGAAAGAGTGTAGATGATATAGGAAAAGGGAATGCTTTTGCTGACCAGATAGCTAAACAGACTGCCACTGATCTCTCTTTGGACATATATACTTCAAGGGAAGCCACAAATGACTGTACTATGGATGAGGGTACCAATTCCGTGAGGGATATCCAAGCTGATGCCTCGTTAGAAGAGTCAAAGAAATGGGCTGAGGGCTTGGGGAAACTTGATGATGATGGGTGTTGGGTGGACAAAGTTGAAGGAAAATGGCTACTTCCCGATGTGTACATCATGATGATGGTTGTTATGGCTCATGGTCCCACACATATATGTGCCCGCAAGATTACAAAAATGTTGGAAAATGTATGGGTGAATGACAAAATCTCTATGGTAGCTGAACGTTTTGTCCAAAACTGCATAATCTGTTTACAGCATAATGTTGGAAAGGGAACATCAACTCCCAGGGGAAGCTTTGGTCCACCTTCTGTCCCCTTCGAGGTTATACACTTTGATTTTATTGAAATGGAACAATGTAATAACTTGAAATATGTGTTAGTTGTCATTTGTGCTTTTAGCAAATGGGTTGAGGCTTTTCCTGTTAAAGACGCTACAGCCATGACTACCGCAAAGACTATGTTAAAAGATTATTTCCCTAGGTTTGGGCTACCAAGAGTCATCTGGTCGGACAATGGTCCACATTTTATCGCTGCTGTAATTCTGCAGATATGCGCGGGATTACAGATCGATAAACTGTTCCATTCGGCCCAACACTCTCAGAGTGCCGGACTAGTAGAAAGACACAACGGCATCATCAAAAAACAAGCTCGCTAAGACGTGTGCTGGCACCAAACTAAAAGGGCCGGACGCCTTACCGATCGTGTTGTTATCCATGTGTACGGCCCCTCAAACTAAGACTGGGCTCTCTCCCTTTGAGGTGGTTATGGGGAGGCCTGCTAATATCTGGAACCTTCCAAAAAGTCGTTCACTGTGAAATGTAGAAAATGTACTTCTTTCTGATTACTGTAGCCAGTTGACTAAAAACTTGTATTTGATTTATCACCAGGTGCGAGAGGCTTTACCTGTACGATATGAGGGCCCCAGTCACAGCATACGGCCCAGTGACTGGGTACTCATAAAAGCATTCGAGCGATCCTCTTGCCTTGCACCTCGGTGGAGGGGCCCCTTCCAAGTCCTGCTGGTCACGGAAACGGCGGTGTGGGTGGCTGGCCGGAAAGATTGGATCCATGCAATGCACACCAAGAAGATTCCACACCCAGTGCCATACGATACAGAAGAAACAGAACCCCTCATCAGTACTGCAAGCAACGATCCCGAAGCAGTAAACAGCATCGAGAGTGCGTCGGAGACCCTCCCTGAGCCCGTAGGGCCTGGGGAAACAGCCATTTTGCCTCTACACTCTCCAACAGTTTTGTTTACGGAAACTGTTGTTCCGGATCCTGCATCCTCTCTTGTTCTTGATACGTCGCTTCCAACGGGACGTGATGACACATTGTTCTCAGATCACTCAGTATCAGGAAGCACGAGGTACGATCTGCGACCTAGGAAATAGACCTACTGAACGGTTAGACTGTGCGATCGAGGAAAATCAGCAAAGGCTTGCCTTTTTGCCCCGATCTATTGTCTACACAGGGATTCTGTTGGCTAGGGTTTGTGGAAGGGCTAAGAAGACGCTCGGCCTGGAGGTCGCCAGCTAAAAACATTGGCGTGTTCATTTGAAGATTACAATGCCTGCCACCGCTACCGCTCGTACAGGATTTATAAGTGAACGTGTGATCAGCTGCAAAAAAGGACAGTCCGTAACATGGGCCCCGAAAACGTACTGCTGTTTTTTGTTAATGTTAATCGGTTTTATAATAGTCATTGGGCCTCATTACGACCCTTGCGGAAATGGAAAAATGATGGCGGAAATGCAATACCGCCATCGAACACCGCTCGTTGCGATCATGACCCGTCACCGTAAAGTACGATGCCATTAGCGACACCGCAGTGAACGGCAACGCTAACTGCACCAAGTACGCGCACGCGCGCCTTGCAAAACCGGAATCACCGCCATGGCGCAACGGTACGCGAATTCTGACCCTAGCGGACATGCACTGAACGCCATCAAGCACGTCGTAAAGTACCATTCCGCCATGGCGAGAAATACGGCAACGCGAACCAACCGAAATGGCCCACTGAGTGCCTGTACTCCACTCCCTGGCCTCATTGCACAACTCCTGGCAGGGCGCAATGTACTCACACTATGCAACCAGTGAAATCCACAATTCACCCATGCATGCCAACGTAGAAAAGCATGCAGGGCTCAAAGCGCCCCGTGAGTGGGCATCCATGTACGGCATGTCACCATAGCCGTACTGACGCAGCACAGGCATGTGAAGGTACAATACATCAAAATGAAAATCAAGAACACATGACACAAAACAACAGTAGTCCCCCATCGCTTGCCACCAGCGCAAGGCAACATCCAAAACAGCATCCTGAGGGGATTGCACCAGCCCTGTACTCATGCCAGTAAACAAACCAACCATCAGCAGAAGCATGTACCACACAAGTCGGCAGAGTGACTGAGCAGCCAGGCTCATCCCAAGAGGGGCCGATGGGAGCTGCAGGGCACAGATGGCATCAATACAGAAGCTATTCCAATGGACATGACCCCAGTCCCCCTCCAACAAACGCCACGCAAACACAGTCACCTGTGACCAGCCACATTCTGAACAACCCATCATTCCACCAATCGACCTGGCTGACAGGCACCAGTCGGCCAAAAGCCAATCCCCCGCCCCTGAACAGCACATCATGTAAACAGTCACAATGGCAGCCCCTATCCGTGACCATACTGTGCTACGTAGGCAAACGCGGCCAGTACTGTACCACGCAACTCAACTCAGAAGGCGGAACACAATGCAGATCATCACGCAATACATACCGCCACAAAGCGAAAATCGCCACATCACCTGCAAAGAACAACGCAACACGTCAGATATCGGAATACAATTTAAATGCACATCCAAATGACAAAGGCCCCACAGCAATTTGCAAAATACCACCAAAACAACCATCATCACCGAGGGCTGCATCTGCAATAATTGACCGGCTTCCACTTGTGTGACGCCCTGTACCATCATGGCACACAGGGCCTACATCAAGTTCCAAAAGGCACCATGAAGCGGCAAGAACCGCAGGTCCGTCCCATGAGGCAGGCACTAGTCGAGCTGAAAGGCCGAAATGTTGCACCTAGCCACCAGTACAGGCGTAAGGGCATGTGGCCCATTGGCGATCGTCCCATATGATCGAAATGGTGCTCCACTGATTCACCCGAAGCTGCAGGAGTCGAGAGTAAAAACCATCTGGAGGAGTGGCGTAGAGATGGCATCTGCAACAGGGCAGGAGATACCTGTCACCCAAAAGAAACACAAATCAACCGATTGCATTACGGGACTCATGATGCATTACAATCTTCATTCAACACACCAAATCCACACCCATATGCATGCTAGCCCACTCCAAAGGAATATACACACCCCTAAATCAGTATCGAATCACAACGAAACCAATCGAGCTAAATACACCATTGTCAACGTCGGTTACTGTGCATGCGTCCGTCAAGATAGAACCCATGACATGGGATTAGTAACGTGCCTAGACACAAGTGTATGAAGGCGCGTCGAGACAGGGAGGATCCGACAAGGGCAGATAGACGTATGTCCCACTATGGCAGCCTTGCATCACATAACGCAGGGGAAGGGGAGTGAATCAAAAAACCCATGTACATGGCAGACCCTAAACGGAATCATCAGTCCATGCATCCACACATCATTCCCTCATCCCGCAATGAAAACGCATGAATATTCACTCACATAATATGTGAAACTTCCATCGCGTCTGTGCGTAATGCAGTCCGCAAAAACCACTGTGCCCCTGGCCGGATCTGTAGTGTTGTGAAGCAAGATGGATTTGGGAACGTCCTGCCTTATCGTCCACTACGCTGTTGCGCATCCCATTCAATTCATATCATTCATTGCCTGCTCGTTATGGGCCATGTCCCAAGGACATACTACAATAGAACGTTACATTTCCAGCCAGACCTGTGGGCGTATCCTCGCCGCTACTTCAAAACCCAAAATGCTGGCCTTCGAATTCCTCACTTGCAACATTACGTCGAAAAGGCTTCTGTGAACGCTTGCATTCCCAATTACATCAATGTAGTGCGGCTGTGTGTCATGATGCTAACTGGCTGCAATCACAAATGGCACGCCACGCCCGTCGGTGAAGTACGTTACTGTGCTGCATGAGGGTCGGCCATCGATCGAGCCCTACATACCACTGACTCTTCACAGGTATGGAAGCGGCTGTAATCATAGCATGTGTAACAATGGGAGCATAGCATGAAAATCAGTCAAAGTACATCACACTGCCATCGGGATTTGATACATGATTCAAATCCCAAGATGCCATGCGGCCAAATTCAGCCTTACGTGCGGGACGTGCTCGGCCAGAAAGGGATTGCATCTGCCACAGATTCATTCAATCAGCACAGGTGGAGGCCATACAGGCCGACAGCACATATATTGCAGACCCAAACCCTCCCACAACCACTCCACTCCAAAATGCTACCGCAGGACTAGCGATGTTGGGCCTGGGGTACCAGATAGCACTGCAAGTGCTACAACTACAAGAAGACGACGAACAACAACAGGTACAACAACCGGGCGCACAGGGGAGACGGAGGAGAAAGGAGGAGGAGGAGGGCAAGGCAGGGTCAGCAAGGCCCACAAGCACTGCCACTACCACCACGCAGGCGGCCCGCAATCCCACGCCTCCGAGCCGATCCGTTCAACCTCACTGCTGAGCAGATCCACACCCTCTACCGTTTGGACCGGGACACCATAATCGCCATTGTGGACATGACACATGCTTGACCTCGTGAGCATGATAGATAGCCCAACCGCCATCCCACCCCTACTGAAGGTGGTGTCTGCACTCCACTTCCTGGCCACAGGCACCTACCAGCACACAGTGGACAGTTGCATGGCATTTCACAGCCACTGTTCTCACGGACACTCTTCCAAGTGCACGATGCCCTCCTGAAGCACGCCGACGACCACATCACACTACCACGCACGTACCAGGAGATTACCAACGCTAAAGTGGGATTCCATGCACTTGGCGGCATCCCGGGTTGCATTGGTGCCATCGACTGCACCCATGTAGAATTGGTTGTCCCACATGCCATGGAGGTCCAGTACCGCAACCGGAAACAATTTCATTCAATCAATGTGCAAATGGTGTGTGACTCCAACAAGATCTTTACGCATTGTTGTGCCAGATTTCCAGGATCTACCCATGATTCTATGGTCCTGAGGAACACAAGAATACCACGCTACATGGAGCGACACGCAGGGCACAGATCCTGGCTACTCGGTGAGTCTCATTCATGCATGACATCGTGGCCCATTTGATGCGTCAATGACCTTGCAGGGGGGGGGCTACTTAGCACTATCATTCCACTGACACCCTTAATTTCGTCTCATACAGGTGATGCCGGGTATCCACTGAAGAGATGGCTCCTTACACCAATCCGGAACCCACAGAACGAGCATGAGGAGGACTACAACCATGCCCACTCACGTACCCGTGTGGTCATTGAACAGGCATTCGGCTACTGAAGGCTCGTTTCCGCAGCCTCAGCAGGTCTGGCGGGCACTCATGTACAGCCATGAGAAGGTTTCTAAGATGGTCATGGCATGTGTCATGCTGCACAACATGTGCATACGTAGGAATGTGCCCATGCCCCCTGACGCTGTACTGCATGCACCTGAGGATGATGATGGTGATGAGGGTGGGGATGTGGAGGCACCTCAAGGAGTCCATGAGGCACAGGATGTACGTGCAATCCGACAGAGCATCATAGATGCATGCTTCTAGCAACCACGCATGGTGCCTATTACACGGAAAGGGACCTGTGGCACTGTGTGTGTGTAGTACAGGCACATTGTGGACTGTACGCCTATGAAGGCCTCGTACGCAAATATCAATGTCCACACATGTCATTGGATGATAATGAGGTGCTGTATTGTTAATGTGATTTGATTTATACACCCTATGGACCCGCCACCCAGTGAAGCCCAACACACCCCTCCACCCTACTACCTCCCCCCAACACCAGTGTCCAAATATGCATGCTGTCCGTGGGTAGACGCTATTGCAAGCCCCCTCTACGGGTATCAGGGGCACCCCTGCCCGTGGAGCGCAGGTTCCTGCCAGATCTGCGTTGGGGGCTGCCCTGGACGGAACTTGCCACGGATGATGTCTCTGCCTGCTCGCGTCATGCATGTCTCTGAGGGTTTGTGAGAGCTCCGAGAGCACACGGCGCACAGCAGCAAGTTCAGCACAAACGTCTTTGGACGTCGCATGCAGTTCCCCCCTCAGGCTCTCGGTGCTTTTCTCCATTTGTGCTCTCAGGCTCTCGGTGCTTCTCTCCATTTCTCCCTGAGGCTCTCACTACTTTTCTCTATTTGTGCCCTGAGTGTCTCGGTGGATGTTTCCATGGCTGCCCTGGAACCCCGCATTCATTTGCATGGTCCTTGAGTAGCGTGGACGCTTCCTGCTGTTGCTCGATCAGCAGGTCGAGGACTGTTGCCTCTGCTGGGCCATGGACATTTGCGGTGGTGTGACAGGGGGGCTGCTCAACACATGTTGCCTTGGCACAGGACTTGTGGGGGTTGGCCAGTCGTCGTCTTCAGGGTGCCCCTGCGTGGTTTCGTCATGGTGTAGGGGATGGAACATGCAGGGGGATTGGAAAGGTCATGGATGGTACCTACGTCGCCAGCACTGTTTTCCGTGTCGGAGCATGCTGGCATGACAGCTGTGTCACCTATGGTGCTGCTACCACCAGAGGCAGTGCCATCAGATACGTTCTTTGGGGGGACCTGTGGTGCTGGGTTGTGGACTTGCTGGCTGCTGGGGTGCCTGTTGCAGTCCCCTCCAGTGTGCTGCCACTTGATTTCTGCTGCTGCCGTGTCTTGATCCTTGCACCTGAGGTGGAGGTCTTGGGACGTTGGTCCTGGCCCTCTTTGCAGGCGTGCTGGTAGGGGTGTCCTGCAGCTCGTCGTTGGTATCGGACCCTGTGGTGGAGTAAGAGGGGCGAGCGTTAGTTATGGGTCTGTCGGATTTGGAATGGCAACGTATCAAATGCATTGGGGTGGTACATGTGGCTGATTTGGGACTGGGCCTTGGAGGTGGTCTCATTTTCGTGTGGATTGAGGATGCATTCATTTGGCTGCCTGCAGTTAGGGGGTGCATGCTGCACATGTAGGGGTTGTTTATGGCTTCTTGATTGATTCGTTTGTTCATTCTGACTTTTAGAGGGCGCTGTCAGGGCAAAGTATGTATTGCACTATGGGGTCACATGGTACTGCACATGTTCGTGGTTTGTGGATTTCGCATTGTTTCTCTTGGCCAACCTACCTGATTCTCCGGATGTCGGCACTCCTTTCTCCATCCCTCCGACTCCCTCTATGCTCTCCATTCCTATGGTGGAGGCGCAGATTTCCTCCCAGGGGGTCAACTTGATGGGCGACTCTGAACCCCCCCCGGTAGCTGTGGCGATGTTCCTGTTCGCAGAAAGTATGCTGCGTACGCGGATCGCAGGTCGTCCCACCGCTTGCGACATTGCTGTGGCGTGCGGGGTGTTGTCCCCACCGCACTTACGCGCTGTGCCACCAGGGCCCATATGGCCTTCTTGTTGGCAAGGCCGTCCTGGTCATTTGACTGGAGAAGACGACGGCGGAATTTTCCTGGAGGGTCTCGGTGAGCACGGTCAGTTCCTCTCGGGAGAAGTGTACCTGCCGCTTGCGGTCACACGCTTTCTTGGCTACCTTTCCCATATTTATTTTTTAACTGGGGTTGCTAACGGGTTGGGATGTGTGTCAGGTCGGATTTTTATGGTTGTGTTGGGATTCGGATTTTATAGTTGTGCGGCGTGCTGTTTCCCGTTCCGGCCACATGCTTTTACTTCCGTTTCCGTATATTTACGGTGGCCGTAATTTGCGGTGCACGCTCGTTACGGTGACCGCTCATTACGGTGACCGCTAAGATGGGTGGCGGTATTGCACCTGGTGCAGCGTACGGCGGCGGTAAGGGCCGTTTTGGGGTCATTTCCGCCATCGCAGCCTTTCGGATTCCGCCATGGCGTAATGCTCGTGCCCGATGGGTCGTGATTGGCCGCACTTTGCTCCTTCGTGCAATGGCGGAAACGCTATTTACGCTGTTGCGGTCCGGTCAGTCACTTTCCGCCAGGGTCGTAATGAGGCCCATTGTTTTAGGCTTCTGGTATCTAGAAGAAGTACATCCGTTTGAAAATGTGTTACAGACTGAAAATGTACCTACTGTTTCTACTCGTTTCGTGCATCTGCACACTCTATCTCCTAGAGATTCTCAGCATAGACAGAGATATCACAACAATACGCTATTACCCATCATGAATGCGACACATGCCATCTTTAATAAGTCCAACTGTTGGGCTTGCTCGCATTTACCGCAGCACGGTGATAAAGGGATAAATTGGTGTATTCATCCTTTACCTTTGACAACTGCATGCTGTGCTTCTCTTAGAGCATTATTCTTTGGTCGCTGGAACGATAGCATCTCAGGGAACTTTGATGGGACTAATTTGAATCAGTTTGAGAAACGTGTTCTGACTCCCTTGGGATGCTTGCTTTTTGCAAATAGGAGTAAGCTCAACGTTGCTTCTATTAGCCCTTCTGTCTCGTCCTTTCCAATCTTTGATTTCCTTTAAAATGGCTCCTATAGGCAATAAGGATGCCACGTCTCCTTCTTACACTGTTAACCGTAGCCCCGATTCAGTTTCTTTCTGCATACAGAGGAATGGTACTCAGTCAATGGGGGATTTTAAAGGTTGCGCCAACGTTGCGAATTTGACTGGGGAAGACAGACCTTTGTATGTAGGTGAATCTGTCTACTTTGTTTGTGGTAATGTAGCATTTCCATGGTTACCCAGGGATTGGCAGGGAACTTGTTATTTAGGGATCCTGTTACCCGGGGTATTCATAGCCAGTACTGTAGAGGTTTCAAAGGCTCGTCCACGGCGGGACGAAGATGGTGACACTCCAGCACAAGTTCTGGGAGACGTAGCAAAGTCCTTTGTGCCATTCTGGGGACAAATAATGAACTCTGAGGATATCAGGAGACTAGCGAGAGTACTGGAGAGAACCATCAACCGGACCACTGACATACTCTATAATATGACTCTAGAACAGAAAGCAATAAGGTTAGTAGCACTTCAGAACCGGATGGCATTAGATGTCATCCTGGCTGAACGTGGAGGGGTATGTATATTAGTGGGGTCCACTTGCTGCTTTTTTGTGCAAGATTCCTCCCCAACTATCTTCAAGCCAATACAGAATCTGCATGTCCTAAGTTCAGAAGTGCATGTTCCCGAGGGAAACTGGGATCTTAGCAATTGGTTCTGGGACTTCTTGCGATCTTGTGGTTGGAAGGTACTTTCGGTCTTGCTGATCATTTTTGGAATTCTGTTGTTCCTTTGTTGTTGTATACAGTGTCTTCCTGGTATATGTTCGATGCTAGGGGGATGTTGCGCACAGGCGATGGGTAGGTTAGGACGCAAGGTATACGTCCCAGACACAAATTCCAATGAATATGTTCTGAAAGAAATTCTGGTAACCGATCTAATGGTGATTGATATCTCCGATGGTGATTCAGGGTGTGTGGACATTGAGACGTGGAATTGTTCGTAAAGTGATTAGAAGTAGTTTAGCCCTTGGCATAGGCCAAAAGGAGGGTTTGTCGAACGGGAAATCATATTATACACCCTAGATCGTGTGTATATATTTATATCTATTGGCCTATGCCAAGTCGCTCCGCGAGGAAATCTGCGTTACAAGGTCCTAACCTTAAAATCTGTGTAGGCCGCCATTTTAGGTTCATCCACCATTTTAGATTCTCTCTCTAAAGTCACCCTGTGTCCTAATATGATGGGCAGTGTCATTCTGAATGTAACATGGCCGTCTTGACCTTTGCGTACAAGTTAATGTATAAACTGCCTGCAGGCCAACTGTTAGAGTCATGTACTGAGACCTTGTCCTTCGTTGACCTGTGTATACAGGATTACCTGTGCCAACGAATATAATCTGCGAGCACAAGTTAAACATAATATAGTCAAATACATATGAACACTTGTTTAACTGCATTGCATAAAGAGATGTGCAAAGGCTCAACGAGAAATCCAAAGACACACTGTTGCTATTGTAACTCGTTGGCAAATGTATTAAGGATAACCCCTAAATGTATAAATGCATAAATTAAGATGTGAACTCTGCACGAACCCTAGATCCGTGATGTATGAACTTGTAGGTGGGCTGGACATCATGTTTTGGACTGTGTAAAAGGTGCAACTATTTTAATGTACAGCCATTTTAATGTACAGCCATACTCACTTCCCACACCGAACGGGCTGGTATTCGCTGTGGTGAACTGAGGGCCTGATAGCTATCCGATACTCTGTTTCATTGAAAACTGTTCAGTTACTTTGAATAAAGATCTGTGTATCTTTATAACCTGCGTTTGGTGTATTTCCTTTTGAAGGTACTCAGCCTCAATATCTTCTTTTGCTTTCACACAATTATGATCTCTGCCAAGTTTGCTCAGTCAGGGTTCTGAATCCTGGAGAAATGTATATTCTTCCCCAAGGATTGCAAAAGTTGAATTTTGAATTTTTAGACAGACTTTACTTTTGTCTGTGTGGTAATATTACCTATGCCTGTGATAGTTTAGTATTACTTAGTGATTTCTATCGATGTGCAACCAATTGCAGATGATAGTGTGAACACTGTTCTTCCTGAGGGAGCATCGCACCATCGTATCCTAGGGCCAGTGTTCTGCCTACTCTGAGGGATTGTCTGTTCTTCCTGAGGGAGCATCCCAACACTGTGTCCTAGGGCCAGTGTTCTGCTTACTCTGAGGGCTTTTCTGTTCTTCCTGAGCAGCCCACCATCATGTCCTAGGGCTGGTGTTCTGCCTACTCTGAGGGATTTTCAGTTTTTCCTGAGGGAGTGGCCCACCATTGTGTCCTAGGGCTGGTGATCCGCCTACTCTGAGGGATTTTCAGTTCTTCCTGAGGGAGCGGCCCACCATCGTGTCTTAGGGCCAGTGTTCCACCTACTCTGATGGATTTTCTGTTCTTCCTGAGGGAGCGGTCCACCATCGTGGCTCTTGAGGGATTTTCTGTTATTCCTGAGGAAGTGGGCCAACATTATGTCCTAGGGCCAGTGTTCTGCCTACTCTGAGGGATTTTCTGTTCTTCCTGAGTGGCCCACAATTGTGTCCTAGGGCCAATGTTCTGCCTACTCTTAGGGATGTTCTGTTCTTCCTGCGGGAACGGCCCACCATTGTGTCCTAGGGCCAATGTTCTGTCTACTCTAAGGGATTTTCTGTTCTTCCTGAGGGAACGGCCCACCATCATGTCCTAGGGCCGGTGTTCTGCCTACTCTGAGGGATTTTCTGTTCTTCCTGTCTGAGTGGCCTACCATTGTGTCCTAGGGCCAGTGTTCTGCCTACTCTGAGGGATTTTCTGTTCTTCTTGAGGTAGCGGCCCACCATTGTGGCCCTTGAGGGATTTTCTGTTATTCCTGAGGAACTGGCCAACATTATGTCCTAGGGCTAGTGTTCTGCCTGCTCTGAGGGATGTTCTGTTCTTCCTGAAGGAGCGGCCCACCATAGTGTCCTAAGGGCCAGTGTTCTGCCTACTCTTAGGGATTTTCTGTTCTTATTGAGGGAGTATCCCACCATCGCTACCTATGGCCAGTCTTCTGTCTACTCTTAGGGATTTTCTGTTCTACCTGAGGCAGCGGCCCACCATTGTGTCTTAGGGCCGGTGTTCTTCCCACTCTTAGGGATTTTCTGTTCTTCCTGAGGGAGTATCCCACCATCGCTACCTATGGCTAGTCTTCTGTCTACTCTTAGGGATTTTCTGTTCTTCCTGAGGGAGCATCCCACCATCGCTACCTATGCCAGTCTTCTGCCTACTCTTAGGGATTCTGGTCATCACTGTATACACAGTTGGATGGGATTCTGCTTTGATGTCAGTAGGTGAATCTGCCACATAGGGTGCATAGCTGGATGCCACTCTGAGGTCAGAAGGTGTATCTGGCATCACAGAGCGCACAGCTGTAGGGCACTGCTTTGATGCCACTGGGTTTCTGGCATCACTATACACAGCTGAATAGTGTTCTGTTCTGATGTCAGAGGGGGATTCTGGCGTCAGGGTGCACAGCTGGATGCCATACTGCTCTGATGCCACAGGGATTCTGGAATCATTATACACAGCTGGATAGCGTTCTGTTCTGATGTCAGAGAGGGATTGTGGCATCATAGGATGCACAGCTGATGCCATTCTGCTCTGATGCCACAGGGATTCTGGCATCACTGTGCACAGCTTGATATCATTTTCTTCTGATGTCAGAGGGGGATTCTGGCATCAGGGTGCACAGCTGGATAGCATTCTTTTCTGATGTCCGAGACGGGTTATGGTGTTAAAGAGTGCACAGCTGGATGTCCTTCTGCTCTGATTGCACAATGATTCTGGCATTACGATGCACAGCTGGATAGCATTCTGTGCTGATGTCAGAGGGGGTTTCGGGTGTCCGGATGAACAGCTGGATGCCATTCTGCTCTGATGCCACAGGGATTCTGGCATCACTGTGCACAGCTGGATATCATTTTCTTCTGATGTCAGAGGGGGATTTTGGCTTCAGGGTGCACAGCTGGATAGCATTATTT
The DNA here is from genome assembly GCA_002915635.3 of Ambystoma mexicanum. NCBI lineage: Eukaryota > Metazoa > Chordata > Amphibia > Caudata > Ambystomatidae > Ambystoma > Ambystoma mexicanum. Next base: position 988,724,180 of record CM030325.1, read on the forward strand.
TCTGATGTCTGAGATGGGTTATGGTGTTAAAGGGTGCACAGCTGGATGCTGTTCTGCTCTGATGCCACAGGGGTTATATCATCACTATGCACATCTGGATACCTTTATGTTCTGATGTCTGAGAGGGATACTGGCACTGTATGGCGCAGAGATGGATGTCCTGCTCTCATTACACAGGGATTCTGGCATTACTATGCACAGCGAGACATCATTCTGTGCTGATGTCAGAGGGGGTTTTGGGTGTCAGGGCGCACAGCTGGATGCCATTATTCTCTGATGCCACAGGGTATCTGGCATCACTGTGCACAGCTGGATGCCATTCGGCTCTGATGTCACATGGATTATATCATCACTATGCACATCTGGATACCTTTATGTTCTGATGTCTGAGAGGGATACTGTCACCATATGGCACACATCTGGATGTCCTGCTCTGATTGCACAGAGATTCTGGCCTTACTATGCACAGCTGGACAGCATTCTGTTCTGATGTCAGAGGGGGTGTGGTGTCATATGGAGAACAGCTGGATGCCATTCTGCTCTGATGCCACAGGGAATCTGGCATCACTGTTCACAGCTGGATAGCATTCTGCTTTGATGTCAGAGGGTGTCTGGCATCACTATACACAGCTGGATAGCATTCTGTTCTGAGTCAGAGGGGAATTTTGGCATCGTCGGGTGAACAGCTGGATGCCATTCTACTCTGATGCCACATGAATTCTGGCATCACTATGCACATCTGGATAGCTTTATGTTCTGATGTCTGAGAGGTGTTCTGGGGGAGAGGAAATTGCTGACGGGCCCATAGGTCAGCGCTCACCCTCTAGAACTTGTAAGACAAGATAGCTGCACCATGTGAGGAAAGGGGGTGCAGGATTCACTTACTCCGACACGACTCAATAATGAGCACTAAGTAAGTTGGCAAAGGGAAGTCCGTTTAATGACAAGTACATCAAACAGAGAAGCAAATGGAAATCAGCAGCGGTGCGATCACCTGTCTCGCTCCGACTTCCTCGAACTTCAGTTGAACAGCAATTCTTATAGGCAATATTCGTCATCACTGACGTCTAATTCTATAAAAATAATCATCATGCAATATAATTGGTTAGGAAAGGTAACTTAAGTATAAATGTTATATCTGTATATGATAATAGGGCAGGCGGATCGGATAATACTTATCAGGTGGCCGTCTAGGCCCATCCCTCTACATCACACGTGATAGACGTCACTACAACTACAACGTCCTATTTGTTACAGTATCTATAGGACTCCAAATAACTTGTGATTGGGCAGGTTACACCCCTAGACATAAATTTCCACTTTTAATTAGCATGCAGAATGGACACCCTGTGCCTGGTGTCACAAGTTTCACCCTGCCTCCCTTCCATCAATCAGTGTTTTAGGGCGATGTGTCAATTAGTTGGCTAAGGATGGCCTCGAAACTGTAGTCTCTTATCGGGAAAAGTTATGGCATCCTCGGGTCCTGGATGACATCAGGCGGTGGTACCTCTTCGCGCCTGGCTGGTCACATGTTAGTTCATCATGAATCTGCTTCAGTTTCCAGCTTTTAGTGCATTTAATTCTGTTTCAGCCTTGCCACCTGCATGGGCCCCCCTTATCTTGACCTTCATGAGGCAGGCTGGTATGCTCTGAAGTTTGAGTCTTGTTAGCGGACGCTCTTCTCCCTTTCTCTGGGTGACCTCGATTTCCTAGTCATGAGCCGCTCTTTGTTGAGTTTCGATTCCGCTCCTTCTCTTGCCTTGGCTGGGTTACGAAACTTGGCCCGTCAGGCCTCTGGCCGCCTGGGTACATTTCTGCTTTTACAAAATGGAGTCGCACTTGTATAATGTGCCTTATTTAGGTAGATATATGGTTGGCGCTTGCTGCTCTATCTTCTACTAAGCATTGCAAGCAGTATCGATTTCTTAGCATCTTGCGTTTCAAGCCTATTTACACACGTTTAACAGGTCGGTCGATTCCATCTTGTCACGTAGCACTGTTTCCTTAAGTTTTAACATTGTCTCTTCTCTGTGTCCATTACATTTATTTTCGTAGTTACTCGCACTGGCGTGTTATCTTCGATAGCTGCTTCTGTTCATTCACAAATCTGTTCAGGCCGTTAAGTCATTTCCACTGGCCTTCCATTAGGGCTCTTTGGGTCTCTTCATGGACCGTCTGCAGGTACTCCTCGTTTCGTATCAGCGGCTGGTATGGCTGTCTGATAGGTACCGTGCTGCCCAGGGTTGTCTGGTTATGGGTGCTTCAACCGGTATGGATCTTCTGATGTATACTGGGCAGAGTCCCAGTGCAGCTCTTTGTAGGTTAATTTGCTCTTCATACGTCACATACCTTGGCGAGTACGCTCCTGGTACCTCGAAAGGAGGGGAAGGGGTGCAGGCCATGTCTGGGACCTCCTCTACAGTCCCCCCTCTGGTCGGTTCATCGATCACTTCTGCAACCTCCTTTGCATTTATTTATTTTGATTCTTCGGTGTCATGCTCATCGTCGTCAGGGTTTGTACATGTGGTGTGAATGTGTGAGCCTTTGGAGTCCATATTTTTATCACTCCCTTCAAGCTCCCTGTTGTTTTCACATGTTCATCTTTGTTCCAGGTCATTAGCTGACATTGTCCATTTGGGCTGCAGTAGATCCATTTTCCTTCATACCTTCTTTGTTTCTTAGGGTATGTGAACTTTGTTCTCTGTGGCGCAAATTTGCTGGCTTTCACAAAGTCTCTTATTTCTTCATCAATCAGGTCTCTGGGCTTCCACCCTGGCTCGACATCAACCATTATTTTCATCTCTATGGCTTTCTTCGCAGTTTTCTGGCACTGTGTAATGATTATCTTGATAACACAGAATCCTAGCAATAGCATTGCTAGTAGAGCTCCCAGAAACTTGAATATATCTGCCATCCATTGTGGGATCCACGAGAATAGGTCTCCAAACCAGCTGTCATCATTCACTTCATCACTTTCATCGATCATCTGGTTTTTCAGGCTTGTAAACATGCATATGGCCTCTGTTAGGGTTACGTTTTCTTCATTGTGTGATGGTACGAATGTGCAACATGATTCTGCACAAACACCTCCATCCATTGCTGTGATCATGTCAAGCACGTATATGTTCTGGAGGGTCATCAGTCTGATTGCTCTCAGCTCTTCTTTGATCGCGTTGAATCCTTTCATAGTGGTATTGATGGTCTGCAATAACTCCCATCTGGTTATCTGCGACCATTTAGCATTCACTCCAACTTGGATGTGGGGCAGGAGTAGTGTTGTGAATACTGTTGAGGTGAGGCTGAACAGCCTGTGTTCGTACGGGATTGCATGGAATGCCGCTTCTGATTTGTGAGAAAAGTAATTTTCCCTCTTCATCCTGGATACCAGTTCACCAGATCTTCTTCTTCTTAGATGAGCATCTGCTTTCGGGAAACTGTCCAACTTCAGGTCATTCTCAGGGATCACTAGTGCAGGAATGTGGACGTTCACCAGTGTGCATATGCCTCCCCAGTTTTTCGGCAGTCTTATGTATGCCTTGGATCCACATGCCCAGTAAAGGTTCATGATAACTGTGGTACCTTGTGTCATTCCTGGGGCTTCAAAGCTTCGTCTGCAGTTTTGATTCTCTCCCATCTTCTTTTGCCATTGTTTCTGAAGCATAGTTGTGGGCTTTCCAGTGGTACTATCTGCAGGGTTACTCCTCTATCTTCGACCCATGTTAGCAGTTCTACCAGTTTTGGCCATAGAGGTTTGCATAACCTCTGTGAATTCTCTATTGCTTCCTTGGAGGCTCCGAGGACCATCCACGCTCGGCAGATTACTACTCCGTCCTCCCATCCATCTGGGGAGACCACTGTCCCCCAGATATGCATTTGGCCTCTGTTCTTCCAGATTTGAGCCTCTTCTGCAGTCTTCCCTTGAACGTTCAGTCTCGGTTTAGCTTCCCATCTTATCCCTGACCCCTTAATGCTAGGGTTCTCGTACCTGATCACATGATTTCTGGTTTGTGCTCGGTTTCTTGTTTTAATGTCCTGGACGTAGCCATCTTCATCCGGGTAATCCTTTTCGTTGGCCCATATCAACGAGGCGTCTTTTCCCATAAATTGTCCTCTGCTGTTACACATTGCTACATGTGACATACAGTGTGCTCTAGGGACATCAATTTCGACAGCCACGAAGATCTTGGATTTTCCCATGCTGTATGGTAAGAGAGCACAGACTAAGCATTCTTCTTCCGACCTTCTTCGTCTTACTTCCTTCATGTGCTGGTACCATATGTTGTTTCCGAGATGGGCTGTGTTGTCCAGGTAATCATTAACTTCATTGTTATCTTCGTGTGGGCTTCTCTTGATTCTCAGCGTTCTTCTGTAGTTGGCTGTGACTATATCTCTAAATGCGTCTGTGCATATTTTCCTCTCTGGGTGTCTCGGTGGAGCAGGTTGCCTCGACTGCATCGCTGTGGTAGGATAAGGTTTTGTGTTTCTCTTCCTCTCCTCTTGTTGTTTTTCATTGTGGTTCTCTGGCCACCATTGGCTCACATCTCCTCAACGTGAGGCTGAGTGAAAGATCTGGTGCTTGTTTGCAGTGCTCAAGCTGGCGTGTTTGTCGTTATAGTCTCTGCATGTCTATGTTCCAGCTCCTCGTGCAGTTTCCTTGCTCTGACTATGAAGGGGAACAAATAGTCTATCAGCATTTGTGTTTTCTCTGTGAATTCCTTTGTGGCTACTTCTGTTCTTTTGAGGGATTTTGCTATGCCCTCTCTCTCTAGTGTTTCACTTGGCTCCTCTTAGGTACTTCCACTGTTTTCTGGAACTGATTGTTCGGCAGGCAGTCTCTCCCTCTCTGCTGCCTTTGTTGGAGGCCCTGTAGCCATAGACACTTGCCCTTGTCTGTGTGCATCCTGTGTGTGGGTGCGTGCAGTGGTCAATGCAGCGTTTTCATTCATTCTGTGCTGACCCTGTCTCCAGCTTTTCTCTTCATCTGTTACCTCAAATGTGTCTAAATCAATGCTTATTACATTTAAATTTAGTTTGCTACTCTTACCATCAGGTTTTCTTGGGACTGGGATGACTATATAGGGTCTGGGTGCTTTCGTAGGCCCCAGACGTTTATTATCTGGTGGGTGCACTGAGATTGGGACACTTCGCGCACCAATAAAGAAAGCAGTTCTGATTGTTAACGACAGAAAAACAATAATAATAACTATACGTATACACATAATCGTTCGGAATGACAATTTGCAGCATTTTCTTCCAGGGAAGTGGGGGCGCCCTTCTGTTGGGGGTAAAACCAAGTTACTGTTCTGGGCCCCCATTTCGAATGAGTTCATAGTCAGTTATTTATTCCTTCTCTTGCTCTGGTCTCGTAGTTCGAGAGTTCATTACTATTAAAGTGACGAGTACTTCTCCAAATGTCCCCTCTCATGTGAGTGACTACGGTAGTCTCTGGGTACTCAGTACAGTTTCTGTGCTAGACTATGGAAAAGGGTTAGGCTAGCAACTTTGGTTCATCACATCCATTATGCATATCTATAATAGGTGAGGTCCCAGTGCACTCCTCGAATTTGCTTTGGTCCTGAGGACATGATGGAATATGTTCAATGCGAAAAAATGAAGAGATGGAACTGCTAAAAATCACACAAAATAAAATGTTGTAAAAAAAAAACAAAAATAAAAGTGAACATATGAAGAAATAGGACAAAATGAGAAAACTGAAGAAAAATGAAAATAAAATGGTGAAGTTCTTGTGTCTGCTCCTTTCACTCGGTCTCTCGGCGACAAGTTGAAGAGCATTGTCTCTCTCCTCGATCTGCTCTGCGGTGGAAAGTTTGAAGAACTGTGTTTTTGTCTACTTGATTTGTCCCCGGTGGAAAGTCTCACTGGAATCTCCTTAGGAATTCTCGCTGGAAGTTGGACAGCTCCACTTGGAGCATTATACCACGGAGAAGTGTGCCCATGTGTGGGGCGTTGGCCGGATCTCTAAGGAAGGTGATGACGTCAACGTCTGCAGGCCTTCCTACCCTTTCTGGATAGTCTGTGACTAATCTAAACAGGACGTTCTGCGCCAGCCGGGTGTCCTCGGGTGATAGGGACATTTGCCCTGTTTGGCTGTGTCCGGATCACAAGCTTTTCTTTTGATTCGCACAGTCTTTGCACCTTCCTGTTGCGTGGATTACCACCAAATGATTTAATTTAGTCCACAGTTGACTCAGTTGAGCTAGCTTTCTTGGATCTCTGATATAAGTGCGTGTATCAGTTGTTCTCCCGACAAGTCCTGTGCATTCCTCTATGATGCGAAAGAAAAGCGTGTATGTCAGCTCATCAATGATCACTTGTGGTGGAAGCATCTGTACCCTTATTGCCATACTCGGGCAGTACAATGAAGGCTTCCGTGATGACAGTCAGTAGTTGCCAGATTATTTTCTTGTTGGCCGGATCTTGGACAAAGCCTGTGATACTGGTAACTCTCCCTACAAGCGATGGATATGTCTCTAGCACTAACTGAAAACAGGACAGCACATCTCTTGTAATATTCCTGTTGGGGGATGTGATACGTTCTGCAAAACAAAGTCTTGATACTGGTTGCTTCAGGATATTGCGTTTCACTCTCAGGCAATGTCTTATTTGTAGTTTATCAGAGTCTTGATTCTTTGTACCACTTGGGCATGTCGTGCTTTCAAACGTTCATTTTATCAATGTTGTTGGGGCTTTGGATGTGCTTCTCTGTACCCTGCAACTGGGATGTACAGAGTGTTCGTTATGTCCTTATTCCCCCTTTGCTTGGGGAACCTGTCCAGTTTTATGCCACAACTTGCATCCGGGTTCTTTGTCTTGGTTTTCTGCTCATGCGTCCTTCTTCCTCGCCATGGATCTTGTCTGCACGTGCTGAGGTTCTTCCCGTTGTCTGTGGTTTCTTTGCAGTTGGATGCAGCAGGAGGGCTCTCTCCTATATAGGGTTTAATGTAATTTAGAAAGATCCATGCCCTTCTGCCCTGGAGCTTGACGGCGGAGGGGGTGCAGTCCTCTACGATGAAAGGGCCATTAAATCTTGGCTCGTCCCACCTTTTCCTGGTAAAGTTCTTCACAGGCATGCTGTCACCAGGGAAGACGAGGGGCGCATGTATACCTTGCTCAGTGTCTGCTTCAGCACTTCCTGCTGTGTTTTGTGCTGCGCCGTCCCCTTTCCACCGTCGCTGCAGCTGGCCTGTAATGACAGAGGCGCTGGATGTCATACAGTTAAGGTACTTTTGCATCTCTGTTCCCCAGAACCTCTCTAGTCGGCTGGGCATCACAACTAGCTCTATCTCGGGGGGGTAAGAGGGGTCCTCATCCTTCTGCCTGTAACTATCTCGTGCGGCGTGAGATGATGGTCGGAGCCGGGTTGGTTTTGAAGTGCATACAATGCCAATGGTAGACAGTGCAGCCATCCCTAATTTAATGTGAGCTTCAACTTGGCTATCCTCTCCTTAAGCAAGCCGTTGATCTGTTCACATATCCCATTCCCTTCAGGATGATACGCCGACTAGAACTTGTGCTTTTATACCAAGCAACAAGCTAATCTGTTCGAAAACTGAATTTACAAAGTGAGCCCCGTTATCTGATCTCATTACTTCGCACACCCCCCATCTAGGGAATACTTCCCTCACTAAGAACTTGGCAGCACAGGTAGCATTGGGGTATGTACAGGAACCTGATTCTATCCATCTAGAGAATGGACACACCACCACAATTACCCGTACCTGTACACGTTGCACACTTGAATCATGTCGACATAGTCAATATGCAAGTGTTGGAATGGTCCATTCGGTCTGGGGATGATCCCTCTCACTACTTTTAATGTGTGCCCAAGCGGTGAATTGCTGGCAGATTATCCAGTTCACCATGAAAAATGCAACATGCTCTGCTAAATTCGGTATGAACCAGTCTTCTGCGAGCGTTGCAGCAAGATTTTCTTTTGTCATGTGGATGGGGTAGTGTAGTTGTTCTAATGCTACCTTTAGAAGGGCGACAAGCATTACTGGTTTACCAGTGCTGTCTTGCCTCCACAACCCGTCAGAGGGGTTTAAAGAATACGCTCGACGCTTCCACAAATTTCTCTCCTCCTGAGGTGCCTCCCCCTGGAGCGCCATTAGCTGAGTCGGCTCCATATTGCTATAGGCTTCTGGTGTGGTTCGCGCTACCAACATCAGCTCATGGGTACGTGCCACCTCCACGTCCATGATTGTTTCATTCTTGGATGCCATGCGCTTGGCTTACATGCCTTCTTCATGATTTCCACGTGACACGAAATCTGTCCCCTTGGTGTGGGCGGCGCATTTCACGACTGCTATGCCCACTGGGAGCTGTAGTGCTTTTATCAGCCTATCCAATAAGGCTGCATGTTGCACTGGCGTGCCGTCTGCTCGGAGGTAGCCCATCCTTTTCCAACGCGCTAGACGTGCATGTACTGTGGACGTCACATAGGCTGAGTCACTGTACACAGTTACTTCCTGGTCTGCATGATTCTCAATGGCGAGTATCAGTGCCAGCGGGTATTCAGTGCATAGTGAGAGTACTCGAAACTCTCCATTCGCTAGGTGTTTTACCAGGCCACGCCTGTATACCTTTGTCCGTCTTCTTGGTCAATTCTCGAAGAACGTCAATAAAGACGATCTCTCCACCTGCCAGGGCATTTTCCTTTACCCTGGGGATTTCATCATAGAATTCCTCATAGTTCGCACAGTCGTGTATAGGTTCTCCCTCTGTGACTGGCTCAGCTATGAACGTAGCAGGGTTTACAGTTTTACATCGCACTATTTTGATCGATGGGTTAGAGATAATCATCTCATAGGCGGATGCTCTCTGAGATGTCAGTGTGCCCTTTGGCTTCTCTAGTATGGCGAACAGCGAATGTTCAACATACAATGTCATGGAGCACCCCATCACGATGGATGACGCCTTCTCGATAGCGAATACGGCAGCAGCTTGATTTTGTTCGCATGGAAAATGGCCCTTCATAACCGGGTCCAGACTCCCTCTGATATATGCTAGGGTCTTGTACCCCAGCGAGGTTCGTTGCGCGAGCACTGCCGTTCTAAAATTACCATCAGAGTGTGAGAACAGGTAGAATTCCTCTGCATAATTAGGAATCCCGAGAACTGGGGCCTTACAAATTGCCCCCTTGAGTTCTGCAAACCCTTTCTCCATTGCCTCAGTCCATTCAATTTCTCCTTTTGTTGCCAGGGCTTTCTTTGAAGCCTGAAGCAAGGGCTTGGTATACGAGCTGTAGTCAAAGACCCATGCTCTGACATAATTGCACAGGCCTAAGAAGCTCTGCATTTGTTTTATCGTGGCGGCTTGGCGTGTTCATGATGGCTTCAGCCCTTTCTGGGGTTACCTTTTTCCCCTCATGAGAGATCAGTTGCCCTATGTACAACACCTCCTGTTGACAGTACTGCAACTTTTCCTTATCAACTTTGTATCCCTTTTCAGCCAGTATAGTCAATAGCTGGACAGAGTCGCACCTGCATTGCTCTTCAGTGGTGCTGCAGATCAGAATGTCATCTACATACTGCAAACAACACTGTCCACCGCAATATTGCTTAGGTCCATTTGCAGGACTCTGTTGAAAATAGACGGGGACTCGCAATACCCCTGTGGCAACCTCGTGCTTTTCAGACGCATCTGTCTGAAAGTGAATGACGTCAGGTCCTGAGAGTCACGGTGCAGTGGAATTGAGAAAAATGCGTTTTTCAAATCGATCACCGTGAAATATTTTGCCTCGGTGGGTATGTTACACAGTATTGTGGATGGATTAGGGACTAGAGGGAACTCGGCTTCAACTATATCGTTTAATAAATCTTGGATTAAACGCCAGGACACTCCCTTTGATTTTTTGACAGGGTAAATCACCGTATTACAAGGTGATTCTGATGTCACTAGGATGCCCTGCTCCATCATGGCGGAAATTGTCTTCGCGATCCCTTCATCTGCCTCTCTGGACATGGGATATTGTCGCGCTCGTGGTAAAATTGCTCCTGGTTTCAGTTTAATTTTCACTTCACCTGCCCCCTTCAGGAGACCTACGTCATAGGCCCCTGTAGTCCATACTGCGGCAGGCACTTGGGCCATGTCGTCATCAAAGTATTCTGGACGTACCAGTGCCAACATCATTCTCTGTGGCACCTCCCGTCTGATCATTTTGACCCAAAATGTGAGACTTACTTCCACTCTCGTCTCCTCTAGGTCAGGGTGCTCTTCGAACAGATCGTCATCGTTGACGTCAGTCTCTCGATACCCTTCCTCGATGGTGATAATCGCACACCATTGTCTGCCTTCGTCATATCCTTCGACCAATACCACTTTCCCTCGCACTGCGGCAGATTGTATCATTGAGGGAAATACTTGTCCCTCCTCTTCGTGCATGGGTATTCTTTGCCTGACCAGAAACTCATCAGGTGTCCTCATAGTTCTATCTGCAAGGCCTGGCAGTCCCGCCATAAGCACCCGCATGCCATATGCAAAGACTTCTAGCTCCAACGGTACAGCTCTCATGGCTATACGTCCTAAGTATGCTCTGATCATTTTGCACATGTTTGAATAATGCATTCCTGGAGTGGAGCATACTATACCATTCCCGGTAAATGAGATGGTCATCTTTAATTTAGTCATCAGGTCTCGGCCCAGAATATTTACTGGGGTTTGACGTGAATATAATAGGGGAACATTCATTTTGCGTTCTCCCACTGAGACTGGGAGTGCGTCTGTAAAGGGAACTCTACTATGAGCTCCAGTGAAACTCTGAGTATCTATAGCCTCGCCGGACAAGGAAAACTTGCCCTCTCGTATGCACGAGCGCATTGCACCCATGTAAACTAAGAAGGAATATTCTTTACCCCCTATGGTGACATTCACCCTTGGTTCCTTGTTAGGGTCTGGTGTCACTGATAGGATAGAGCACATCAGAGTCCCCCGTGAGATGTCCTATTTCATATATATCTTCGGCCCACTGTATACTTATTGATTTCCCTCAGCCCCAGGGATGACTCCCCCTCAAGAGCTAGCCCCCTGTGACATTTGCGGTGGTTCCTGCTGGGATTGTCCCTGTGGCAAGTTCCCCATGTTCGGTGGTGGAACCGCTTGCTGTGTACCTTGATGCATGCCTGACGCCTGCGGCTGCACTGTTTCATTTTGTGCACCGCCCTGTTGTGGGACGGCAAGCTGATTCACCATGCCTGCCCTCATCCCTTGGCTGTTTTGCCACATGCCTTGACTTCTGTCCATACGCGCCTCATGTACTGACATTCCACACAGCCAACACGCTGGCGGTGGTCGGGCCATCTGTCCATCTGGTATAGCTGGACTGCCCATCTGCGTGTTTTGAAAGCCATTTTGATTATTCTGAAATCCTCCCTGGTTACCTCAAAACCCTCCTTGATTACTCTGCTATCCTCTTCCTCCAAAACCCCTTCCTCTTGGGTAAAATCCTGCATTACCCTGATTATTCTGCGATGGGTTGGTCGCTTGTTGTGCACTTGGTTCGGCTGGGCTGGTGAGCATGGCTCCCTCAAGAGCATACTTCGAGAGCTTCTTTTGCACCAGCTTCGCCTCCTCGCCCTTACGAGTTGCCTCCTTTTCCCGATTCTTTTCTTTCAACAATCTACAGTAATGTGCAATTGTCAACTGTATTTCGGCCCATGGTTTAGCTTCTACTCCTACAATTTCTTGAGCTGCTTCTGCACCGGTTCAGGCAACCCCTGGCATAATATGTGGTAGAATACAGGGATAGATTTCGTCCAAGACTCATGCGTTTCGAGCACCCACGCGTCTTGAAAATTCTGCTGCACTGTGTGATATAAATCAACTGATCCTCTGACTCTTTCATTTTCCGAGTCATTATAGCCCCCATATCAGAAGTGTCTGGATATAGCGTTTGCAGGCTTTCCACACTGCTGCCCTACAGTTATTAAATGGCGCTCCGTCATGGGAGATGTTAGTTAGGGTTACCCTAGGATAGCCTGCCCGTTTCCATACATCATCTGCTCTTTCACCAAGTATGGCAATTAGGAGGCTCTTAGTGTCCCCTATAGCTAAGGTGACACCCCCCATCATTTTCTCTAACTCATGTAACCATTTTCCGGCTTCCGATGTCAGCATTGGAAGCTTATTTTTAAGGTTCTCTCGGTCCATCTGTGGCCATGAAATATATTGTGGTCTTGCTCCCTCCTTTTTTAGCAACAGGAATTGGAATGCACAGTCCTCCTTCTCTTTCCCCATAGCTCTCCGGTCTATCGCTGGGGTGGCATTCTGGTCTTGCCGTCTACCTGGCAATGCCCTTAGTCTGTCTGTTAGGCTGGTGCTGACGCCCCCTCTGACCGTGGGATGTTCCTTCATGTCGGCCGGACTGCGCGGCAGACTTCGGTATCCTACTTGTGGAATCGCTAGCGTCTGACCATCGTACCCCTCGGTCCCCTGGGAGCCGTTTTTTGCACTGTCTCCCTTCTTCATGTGCCACATCCTCCGTTTCCCCAGCAGAGTCAGATCCTGAATACTCCCAGTTTACACAACTCCTTGCATCTTTTTCGTTCTGCCCAATCTCCAGCCTGTCTAGGGACAGTCCCCTGCTCCCACTACTTCGGGTGACATCCTCAGTGTCATATAGCTGAGTGCTCTCTAAGCGCTCATCTTCCCTTCCCCCTTCAGATATCTGCTCTAGCCCCATCTCATCATATATTTTATCGATTGTTTCCCCGATGCTTCTGGTGTCGAAGTCATCTTCAATATTTATCCCGCTTGTACCTGGTACCGCATCGCTTGCAGAAAATAATTCTTCTATGTCTTCCCATTCTACTGCAGGATTGGGTTTAATCACTTCCCGCTCCAAATATTCAAGATCCCGTGCCCTCTGTCTGTGCTTACGTTCTACTTCCTTGTCTATTTCCTTTAGCTTCTTTGCTTCTTCTCTAGCCTTTCTACTTCTTTCATCCGTTCATTTCTACGTTCCTGTGCCCTTCTAATTTCCTCGTCTTCTCGCTTTTTTACTTTCCTTCCGTGCAATCTCCTTTCTTCCTCTAACCTTAACATGTTCTGCCTGTACTTTTTATAGGCTGTGTATTGTGTGCGACTGAGTGGTATTCCTTGCTCTTCGCGATATAGTTTTTTTTTAAAGTATATTTTATTATTTAATTCAAAGCAATCTACAATACAAACCAAACACGCAGTGCAAGTTATAACCTTACATCAAACATTATTTAGTATCTAACCACTGCTCCCTCAATCCCACCCCCTTTACGAGCCTAATTGTCCTTCGCATTCAGTATCCGCTACATGCTGGATCCAATATTGTTCTGAACAGTTCTGCTATTAATAATTTCCATGCTATCAGGGTACGCACTTCTTCTTCCCCACTCATGCTACTCGTCTCTTGCCATACAACCGTTTCAGCCTCCGCCCATTTCTGCAACTCCCTCCACCACACCTCTACCCGTGGCTTGTGACACTTTTTCCATCCCATGGCAATCCTCTGCTTTGCAAGCACATATGCCAAATCTTTCAGTTTTCCAACATGTTTAAGCTTCCGTGGTCTGGGGAACCCTCCCAGCAAGATGGACAAAGCCGTGTCTATGACAAGCGTGACCCCCTTCTCCGCTAATTTTTGTGCCACTTCTACCCAGAAACCTTCAATTACTGGGAACTACCAAAACATATGTGTCATGTCAGCGTTTTCCTTGTCGCACTTAGGGCACGCCTGTCTCCCAACATTTCCGAACTTAGATATCTTCAGAGGGGTCATATATGCTCTATGTGTTATATACAGCTCTATTTGTTTTAGCCTGGCATTTCTTGACACTTTCTTGTGGTATCCCAGGGCACGTTCACATACCCCATACCCCATCCTCCATCTGGGCTCCCACCTCAGCTTCCCAGTCCAATCTCAGATGTGTTAATTCTTTCCCAACCTTAGTCATCACCATCTCATACAATCTAGAAATCTCATGCCCACCTTCCGATATGTCATATATTGTCCCCATGATAGCATCTGGTTCCTCTGTGAACACTGTTTCAGGCCATGTTTTCCGAATTTTCTGCACCAACCCATGGTACGAAACGTATTGGCCCGTATGGAATCCCACCTCCTCCCCAAGTACATCAAAATCCTTGATGGTCCCCTCTTGCCAAATATTCCCTAACGTTACCAGCGCAACTGATTCCCAGTAGGTTCTAATAATCACCCTCAGCTGCCTATCTCCCCCTGCTAAGGCAACCAGCGGCACCTGCGGGGAGCACGGGAATGGGTCTTCCATCATCCGGCATGCTCAACGCCACATTTTCCACCCAAGCATCTTCATCCCAGGGCGCTCCTTCATTTCTGACTCAGGCAACCAAATAATTTCCCTTAAGTAAAACGGGGCACCGTCCTGCCCAAACAACCTAAGTTCAGGGGTCGCCTCATCAGAGAGCCATTTGGCCACATATTGTAATTGACTCGCTACATAATAGACCTCAAAATTAGGCAGTGTGATATCCCCTTTTTCATAGCGGTTCTGCAACTACCATAGCGCCACTCTATTCCAGGTACCATGCTACAGGAAGTCCCTACACAAACTGTTCAGTTTAGCAAAAAATGTCTTGGATACCATATATGGAATATTACTAAAATAATGTAGAAGCCTAGGCAGGACCACCATCTTAAGCATTGCCCCTCGTCCCATCATTGCTAGGGGCAACGTTTCCCAAAACTTCATACATTTACGGATTTTCTCAATGGCTATCTCAGTATTGTGCTTATGTTCCTCTTCTGCCGTGTGATACACATCTATTCCAAGGTAACGGAAAGAACCAACCGCCCATGGTATTTGCAACACCGGTAACCTTTCCTCAGGGGTTCCCTTATAGCTACCTAGCGGGAATATGCTCGATTTTTGGGGATTCACTGCTATGCCGGACAGCCCTGCATACCTCTCCATCACTTCCAGAATATATTGGAGATTTTCTTCTGGGTATTTCAAGTATAATAACAAATCATCTGCATATAGGGATATTAGGTGTCCTTCCCCCCCTATCTCAATACCTATCGTCTCATATTGTTGCCTGAGGTATATTGCCAGGGGCTCCAAAGCCAGAATGTACAACATCGGGGACCAGGGGCACCCCTGCCTGGTGCCTCTGCTAAGTTGCCATCTCTCAGAT
The DNA here is from genome assembly GCA_002915635.3 of Ambystoma mexicanum. Lineage (NCBI taxonomy): Eukaryota > Metazoa > Chordata > Amphibia > Caudata > Ambystomatidae > Ambystoma > Ambystoma mexicanum. The sequence goes on from CM030325.1 coordinate 988,739,348, forward strand.
ATCACTGCTCCTGTTCGAACTCTGGCCAGCGGCTCACTGTATAGCATCTTCGCCCACCTGATGTAACCTGGTCCCATTCCGTACCCTCCCAGGGCCGCCAACAGCCACTGCCACTTAACCGAGTCGAAAGCTTTTACCGCGTCTAAAGACACAATAGCCATTTCGCCTTAATTTTTACCTCCCCATTCAACCACCCGGTGAAGCCGCCTGTGGTTGTGAGTTATGTTCCTATTCGGGACATAGCCTGTTTGGTCTGGATGTATTAGTTTGCTAATTACCTTCCGCAATCTATTTGCCAGGACAGCCGTCAATATCTTACTGTCCTGGTTCAACATCGACAACGGCCTGTAGGAGCCACAGCTATGCCCTGGTTTGTTGGGTTTGGGGAGCGGTATTATGATTGCTTCTCTGAGCGACTCCGGCAACTGTCCCACCTCAAATGCTTCATTAAGCATTTCTATCATTGGGGGGAGCACTTCATCTTTATATATTTATAAAATTCACTAGGGAACCCATCCGCTCCTGGGGTTTTACTGGTAGGCAACTGCCTCACAACCTCCTTCAACTCCTCCAAGGTAATTGGTGCCTCAAGCTCTTCTCTTTCCTCTTCACTTATCTTGGGCAATCCTATATCTTCTAGTGTTTCAACTATCTCCTCTTGGCTGCCCCCGTCCTTGTCCTCGTATTGCACCCTGTAATAATCCGCCAACTCCCTGTTGACTCCTTCCTGGGTATCTGCTACCTCACCATCTTCTTTGGTTATCGTCCTAATCGGGGGCTTAGGGGTTTCACTTTTATATAGCCACGCTAAGAGGCAGCCTGTTTTATCCCCTCCCGCATGCTGTCTCTCTACATACTTTTTATAATTGAGGTTGCAGAGCCTCTCCCAGTGTTCTGCACACCGCTGCGGCAATTTGAGCACTAATCCTATCATTTCCTAATGCTCTTTCTAGTTCATCTTCTGCTCTTTGTAGGTCAGCCAGGACCCCGCCCTGCAGACCCTTTGATTTAGCTATGGCAACCCCCCGTATCACAACCTTAAAGGCTTCCCATAGTATACCTGCCGAGTCAACACTACCAGTGTTCATCTCGAAATATTTAGTAATCTCATCTCTCATATCCTCTCTAAAAACTGGATCTTTAAGAGCCTCAGCCCGGAGGCGCCATGTCGGAATCCGCGCTCTCGGGCGGCAATATTGCCACCCCAGGACCAGGGTCGAGTGATCTGATAGGACCCTCGCCTTATATTCCATTTGAGTAATTTCTATCACTACCTCTGGTGTGGTGAAGACATAATCAAGTCTTGTGTGCAGCTGCTGCGGGGCTGAGTAGTGCGAATATTGCTTCCCATTAGGATATTTCGTTCTCCACGCGTCTACCAAGCCGAAATCATCTAGTAGCCTCTGCAATGCTTTAGCCGCTGGGGTGGGCCTATCAATCTTGTCATCAGATCTGTCTACCTTGGGGTTCAGTACACAATTGAAATCCCCTCCCCAGATCACTGCACCGCCTACACACATACCAAGGTTGGCGCACAGAGTCCTGAAGTATGCCGCCGTGTTTTGATTGGGGGCATACGTGTTTACGATACATACCTCTTTATTCTCCACCAGCCCTCTCACTATAACCATTCTCCCATCAGTTTCCACCACTTCCTGTATTAGCTGGAACGGGATGCTCGGCGCCACCCAAACCAGTACTCCCCTAGCATAGGCAGAGTACGAAGAGCCCACCACAATCCCTTTCCATTTTTTCCCAACAAGCTCCATCTTTTCCGGTGTCAGATGCGTCTCCTGTAGCAGTGCAATATCTATCTTTTGCCTTTTCAAATACAGCATGACCTTATTCCTCTTCAAATAACTGTTTAGCCCCCTGACATTCCACGTTACTATCTTAAGATCTCCCATAGCTCGTTAGTACTCACCTCCTTTACCCCCAGCCGATCCCACCCGCTCACGCAAAACAGATACAACCCTCTAGCTCTTCCATGTAGGCTCATATTTGAACTCAAACTCCCGATAACTATGTACACACCCAACTCCCCACCGACCAACCCTCCCTTCCCTTGTTTCTTACCCAACAACACCCTCCCCAACTGTTGCCCAGCTCCATTCCTGGATCTCAGGCAACCCCACATATAGCCCCGACTAGCACAAACCTATGCTCAGGGCCTAGTAGGGTGAAGCCGCCCTAATGGCCACTTAACTATTAGTATCTTGGGGTGGATTGCTTCAATTCTCTTGCTCCTATTTCTAATTCTATTACGCTTTATGTTAATGCTAGGCAGCTACCAAGTATATTTTACCCACTATATTCCAGTCCATGTCGAGCACAAGGCCCGAATGCTACTCAGTGTTCAACCAGTCTCACTTTCCCAGTATAACCAGGATCACCCTCCCTCTTATCCCCTCTATGTCAATGGTGCAAGTTCTTCAGTTATCACTGTCTCGCCGGTCTCGGACCGCTTCTTGTTCCGGGCAACCCTGCAGGTCCAGCCATGTCACCATCTCCTCCGGAGTGTCAAAGAAAAGGGCTCTGCTCTTATGTAACACCTTAAGCCTCTCCGGGTACAGAAGCATGTACTTGATGCCTGCTGCACGCAGCCTCCTCTTGACGGCCACGTAGCTGTATCTCTGTCTCTGCACCAGCATCGTATAATCCGGGTATGCCGTGACGTTGGTGGATGCTCTCTCTATTGTTCCGCCTTTGCGAATAAATTCTAGAATCTTCTCTCTGTCTCTATAGTTCAAAATCCTTGCGATGATCGGTCTCGGTGGAGCCCCTGGTCGTGGTTTCCTCATTAAGGCGCGATGCACCCGTTCCACTGTGAACCCCTGCGAAAGCTTGTCCGCTCCTATCTCCTGGAGGATCATGTTCTCCACATAGTTTGTGGGATCCTGGCCTTCCTCCCCCTCTGGCAGGCCAACCACCCATATTTTATTTCTTCTCGTCCTTCCTTCCGCTTCTTCCACTCGATTTTCCAGATTGGCAACCTGCTGTTTTAGCACATGAACTTCCTTAGCATTATTCGTGCTAACATCTGTATTGGTCTTTACTGCACTTTCCAAACCACTCGTTATCTCTGCCAGCGCCCTCACATCTTGCCGTAACAGAGTAAGTTCAGTTCCTACCGCATCAATTTTATTCTCCAGGGCTGTTCGTAGGTCCGCCATCACCAAGCCCCATTTAGTGCTCAACTCCGTTATAGCCTCCAGGATCTGATGTTTGTCTCCTTCTGGGGCTTCTTCCATAGGAGTCACGCCAGTACTCTGCGCCAATGTTGTAGGGGTCCTCTGCGTTTTCGCAAAGACCTCCATTGTGGGTTGTTATGTCTTGGCTCTTAATCTTTTCACCGACATAGCGCCACCCTTCACACGTGTATGGCTCCGGCTCAGTGCCGTTGTTAACTCCTCAAGTTCTTTCGGTCGTTGGGGTCTCTATCTTCCGACTTACGTTTACTTATGACACATGAGATTGCTATTCAGATGGATTGTGGCCTCCCACGTATCACTTTCCGCGCCTAATTTTCGTTGTCACTTGTGTCCACTGACCCATACCCCTATAGTCGGGTTGCCTGGGCACGTGTGGCGTATGCCAGGTTGGGCGTCTCTTTTAAGGTTGTAGTAATCACTTTCACTGATCGGTACCTGGTCCACTCTCAGTGTCACCTGGTGCCCCTGTAAGTAGTCCGTTGATTTGCACTCCACTAGCCAACCAAGCCTCACAGGCCGTTTTCTGTAAACCTCGACTGCATCCTCATCACATTCCAATGACAATCTTTCTGCAACACCCTCTGCACATCTGCTAGCTTAACCATTTGGTAGTGCGCATATGTGGGCCTTGTGTGTATGATCGCTTGGCAGCAGCTTCCCGTATATAGCACTTTCCAGCGGGCTCTGTATAACAGCTGTCTCGGTTTACAACGCCTTCCTTAAGCCCCTCCGTCCTGCTCCTCAGCTCACAGCAATTATATGGGTGCGGCGATTCCCGTCTTTCAGGACCAGCAGTTCCCAGTGTTTTTAATGCAGCCCAATGCCTTCCCAGTCCTTGCCACTGGCAGCCTTCTCCGTCAGTGCCGTTATAGTGCCCCAATCCGTTTCCCAGATCTTTGTCTCTCACCTCATGAGCGCGTCTACCCTGCATACAGCTAGGCGCCGCGTTCGCTTATCGCTGCCAGATGCTTTATTGTGTTCGTTAAGAAGCGTTCCCCGCAGTCGATCCCGGGGGCGCTGCCTCGTCGGTGTAGGGCCCAGGGACACCCCTGATGTTGTTCGTCTGCAGTCGATATCTCCACTTCACACGCAGCGGGGTCCGGCCGTCCTGCGTATACTTGCAAGCCACCTCAGTTCCCAAAGCTTGTTCAAGCGATCTCACTATGCTATTCGATTGCTACCGCCATTCCACCTTGGGGTTGCAATCCTCACCAGGGCACACAATACCCTTTCTTAGACAGACGCCCGCAGCCGCTCGATGAAATCAGAGCAGTCAGTTTCGTTTCACGACTCCGCCAGCCTTTCCTTTGTTCGCCGCCATCTTGGCAACAATGTATCCCCACGACTGCAGTTAATAAAATCCATTTATCTCATGATCTGCAGGCCCGGCTGACTCTTCCTTCCAGATTCCAATAGCGCATGTGTTCCAACGCTTAGTCCTATAATTTCCAGGCACTTATGACAGTTTTCAGAGCGTAAATCAGTAAAATGTTGTCGGATCGGCAGGAGCCCAGCACGGAGCACGTCCTATTCCATGGCTAGTTAGCCACGCCCCCCTGCTCTTCGCGATATAGTTGTTCTCGCTTTAGCCTATCTTTCTTTCTTGTCCTTTCATCCCTTTCTTCCATCCCTTTCTCTCTCTCTCTCTCTCCTTTGCATCTCATCAGACCTCTCCATTGGCCTCAAATCATCACTTCCTTTTCCATCCAACTTCTCTAATATTTGACCCCCCATCCATTCGTCTTTCGCGAATGCTATCTCGTCACCTCTACCTTCATTTCCTTTATGTTTATTTCCCTCTTTCTCCTTATCTGGAGGTGCACAACTCTGTGCTCAATCTTTCCCTTCATCTTCGCATCTCCCTTTGTCCCTTAAGACCACAGAGGCGATATTGTTTTCCTGTTCTTTTCTCTTATTATCGTCACTACTGTACGTAGGCGACTCATATGCGGGATTGCTATACCCCGTGGCTGCCTTAAGTTCTCTTAGTGGGTACAGACCCTCTGACTTACTTCCTTCAATGACTGGCTCAGGCGGGGCTGGTAGCATGGTAGGCGTCTCACCCCCCTCCGTGCATAAATTTAGTATCCAGTCTGTGGGTGGTTCTTCCACCTTTGTTTCTTCAAACATTTTCCACAATTCTAGAACAGCAAGACGTTTCTCTAGCTTCTTGCCTGTATATGTGGCAAGTAGGAATGTTGGCATGTGCTGTAAAACAGCTTTAGAGAGTGACCCGTTCTGGGGCCAAGGCATAAACATCTTATTGGCGGTACCCTTGACCAACTCCGTGCTGTATTTCTTTAGTTTTGGTGCATGCTTGGGTAGCTGATTGCACAAATGCGCAAGCGGGGTAACTTCCTCCATTTTTAATTTCGTCACTAACAGTATTTATACAGTTCGTTAACCTTCCAATAGTATGAGCGAGCACCACATAAGCAAGCTCCAATCCAATCTTTTCCCGCCAGAATTTATGTCAACAATTTACTCAAAACCCATCAATTCAATGGCGATTCCCTCTTTGTTACAGAATCGCGTAAAGCCAAAATACATTTCAACCAATCATTAATACAATTATTTTACATTTGACATACAACAAGACACATATGACAGACACTCGACAGACTAGACGAACACCAGCTGGACACACGTATACCTGCCTTCTAATGAATACCCCGACATGGGGTGTAAACAAACCCCTTTGATGCCGTCTTTAATCATCACTGTGGTCTAATTGCCCCCCATCTTTGGGCTATGAGTTCATGTTTCTTCTGACCGCTCTTTAAACCGCAGGAATAAGGCAAATCCTTACGTTTTTATCTCAGGTGCCCCCCTGGTAATCCTTACGTTTTATCTCAGGTGCCCCCCCTGGTAATCCTTACGTTTTATCTCAGGTGCCTCCTGGTAATCCTTACGTTTTATCTCGGGTGTCCCCCCGGTATCCACTCTTTATTTCTTATGCTCGAGTCATTACCCCTTATGTATATACAGTCGTTTCTACTTCTAACTACTTTATTTTTTCTCGGCCGCCCTCCGTTACCTTTCCCTTAATGGCTTTAGTGCCTACAAGACATTTTCCAAAGTAATGAGTTTACTGTTTCACTCACCGATCGCATATTTTCCTCTCTGGAACTTCGGGATCCCCGCCCCTTCCTCTTCCCGCCTTTAAGGTTTTCGTCCGATTGGCTGCCTGTGGGAATGAGAAGGCTTATGCTTGGAAAGGCGGGTTCCTTCAGACCCACTGCAGTATTTTGAAATTTTACTCTATCATTGTCCACGGGGAGCTTCTCAGTCTACTCAGCCGGAATGGTGAAAGGACTCAGGATCTTGCCGAAGGCCTAGAGTTACTTACTGCCATCGGTCTAAGGTGTCTTATTATTATATAATCAATTCTTAATGACCGAAACCGTCCTCACGCTACCAAGTGTTCTGGGGGAGAGGAAATCGTTGATGGGCCCATAGGTCAGTGCTCACCCTCTAGAACTTGTAAGACAAGATAGCTGCACCATGTGAGGAAAGGGGGTGCAGGATTCACTTACTCCGAAACGACTCAATAATGAGGACTCAGTAAGTTGGCAAAGGGAAGTCTGTTTAATGACAAGTACATCAAACAGAGAAACAAATGGATATCAGCAGCGTTGTGATCACCTGTCTCGCTCTGACTTCCTCGAACTTCAGTTGAACAGCAATTCTTATAGCCTATATTCATCATCACTGACGTCTAATTCTATAAAAAATCATCATGCAATATAATTGGTTATGAAAGGTAACTTAGGTATAGGTGTTATATCTGCATATGATAATAGGGCATGCGGATTGGCTAATTATTATCGGGTGGGCGTCTACGCCCATCCCTCTACATCACGCGTGATAGACGTCACTACAACTATGACGTCCTATTGGTTACAATATCTATAGGACTCCAGATAACTTGGTCCATTGTGATTGGGCAGGTTACACCCCTTGACATAAATTTCCACTTTTAATTAGAAGCATGCAGAATGGACACACTGTGCCTGGTGTCCCAAGTTTCACCCTGCCTCTCTTCCATCAATCAGTGTTTTAGGGCGATGTGTCAATTAGTTGGCTAAGGATGGCCTTGAAACTGTAGTCTCTTATCGGGAAAAGTTATGGCATCCTCAGGTCCTGGATGACATCAGGCGGTGGTACCTCTTCGTGCCTGGCTGGACACATGTTAGTTCATCATGAATCTGCTTCAGGTTCCAGCTTTTAGTGCATTTAATTCTGTTTCAGACTCGCCACCTGCATGGGCCCCCCTTACCTTGACCTTCATGAGGCAGGCTGGTATGCTCTGAAGTTTGAGTCTTGTTAGCTGACGCTCTCCTCCCTTTCTCTGGGTGACCGATTTCCTAGGCATGAGCCGCTCTTTGTTGAGTTTCGATTGCGCTCCTTCTCTTGACTTGGCTGGGTTACGAAGCTTGGCCTGTCAGGCCTCTGGCCGCCTGGGTACATTTCTGCTTTTACAAAACGGAGTCGTACTTGTATAATGTGCCTTATTGAGGTAGATCAATGGTTGACGCTTGCTGCTCTATCTTCCACTAAGCATTGCAAGCAGTATCGATTTCTTAGCATCTTGCGTTTCAAGCCTATTTACACACGTTTAACAGGTCGGTCGCTTCCATCTTGTCACGTTGCACTGTTTCCTTACGTTTTAACATTGTCTCTTCTCTGTGTCCATTACATTTATTTTCGTAGTTACTCGCACTGGCGTGTTATCTTCGATAGCTGCTTCTGTTCATTCACAAGTCTGTTCAGGCCCTTAAGTCATTTCCACTGCCTTCCATTAGGGCTCTTTGGGTCTCTTCATGGACAGTCTGCAGGTACTCCTCGTTTCGTATCAGCGGCTGGTATGGCTGTCTGATAGGGTACCATGCTGCCCAGGGTTGTCTGGTTATGGGTGCTTCAACCGGTATGGATCTTCTGATGTATACTGGGCAGAGTCCCAGTGAAGCTCTTTGTAGGTTAATTTGCTAATCATACGTCATATACCTTGGCGAGTACGCTCCTGGTACCTCGAAATGAGGGGAAGGGGTTCAGGCCATGTCTGGGACCTCCTCTACAGAGGGATTCTGGCATCATAGGGTGCACCACTGGATTTGATTGTACTCTGATGCCACAAGGATTCTGGCATCACTATGCGCAGCTGGACAGCATTCTGTTCTGATATCAGAGGGGGATTCTGGCATCATAGGGTGCACCGGTGGATCAACTACTTTTTGGTCACCCTTTAGCCTGGCTATGATAGACCCATCCAAGGTCTTTATATCTTTTGAGGATTATTTAGGTTACACCAGTTACATGTTGCATTGGGTAAACCAGTTATAAACCTGTTGGGTAAAATTGTTCTACAATTAGAAAAACAGAATGTATTAGTAGCAAAATGATGCCTTTATACTTCTGTCTTGTTTTGGATCAATGTTAACACACAGCATGTGCATGTATGAACTGACTTTATTCTCTGTGTCATGCTTTGCACCTATATTTGTTTGTATTTTGGCGTGTGATTTGGGTGAAATATGTACACCCTTGTGTATGATACTTACAATTCTTTCACAATATGTTTAAAGGCATAAGGACAGCCACTTAATAAAAGCTGTGCCCTTACAAACTAATGATCAAGCACGTGTGGATTATTACGGTTTTCTTTCATGTACCGCTATCCTTGGTAATTATATAAATTGTGACACCCAAAGATAGTATATTGTATTTAAACTTGTACTGTAATTAATAAACTGCAGTCAGCTTAGACTTTCTCAGTCAGGACAACCCCCCTCTTTGTACACATCAGAGGGGGCACAGCTGGATGTAATTGTGCTTTGATTGCACAGGGATTCTGGCATCACCATGCACAGTTGGACAGCATTCTGTTCTGATGTCAGAGGGGGATCCTGGAGTACGAGGGGGCACAGCTGGATGTGATTGCTCTGATGCCACAGGGTATTGGCATCACTATGCACAGCTGGACAGCATTCTGTTCTGATGCCAGGGGGATCCTGGCGCCAGACGGGGCAGAGCTGGATGTGATAGTGATTTGATGCCACAGGGATTCTGGCATGAATATGCACAGCTGGACAGCAGTCTGCTCTGATGTCAGATGGGAAATCTGTCATCAGAGGGGACACAGCTGGATGCGATTGCTCTGATGCTACTGGGATTCTGGCATCACTATGCACAGCTGGACAGCATTCTGTACTGATGTCAGAGGGGGATCCTGGCATCAGAGGGGGCACAGCTGGATGTGATTGTGCTTTGATGCCACAGGGATTCTGGAATCACTAGGCACAGCTGGACAGCATTCTGTTCTGATGTTAGAGGGGGATCCTGGCATCAGAGGGGGCACAGCTGGATGTGATAGTGCTTTGATGCCACATGGACTCCTGCGTCACTATGCACAGCTGGACAGCATTCTGTTCTGATGTCAGAGGGGATCCTGGCATCAGAGGGGGCACAGCTGGATGGGATTGTGCTTTGATGCCACATGGACTCCTGCGTCACTATGCACAGCTGGACAGCATTCTGTTCTGATGTGAGATGGGGATCCTGGCATCAGAGGGGGCACAGCTAGATGTGATTGTGCTTTCATTCCGCAGGAATTCTGGCATCACTATGCACAGCATACCGTCCTGATGTCAGAGGGGGATCCAGGCATCAGAGGGGGCACCGCTGGATGTGATTGCTCTGATGCTACTGGGATTCTGGCATCGCGATGCATAGTTGGACAGCATTCTGTTCTGATGTCAGAGGGGGATCCTGGTGCCCGAGGGGGCAAAGCTGGATGTGATTGTTCTGCTGCCACATGGTATTGGCATCACTATGCACAGCTGGACAGCATTCTGTTCTGATGTCAGAGGGGGAATCTGGCATCAGCGGGGGCACAGCTGGATGTGACTGCTCGGATTCTACAGGGTTGTGTCATCACTGTGCACAGCTGGACAGTATTCTGTTCTGATGTCAGATGGGGATCCTGGCATCAGAGGGGGCACAGCTGGATGTGATTGTGTTTTGACAACACAGGGGATTCTGGCATCACTATGCACAGCAGGAGAGCATTCTGTTATGATGTCAGGGGGATCCTGGCATCAGAGGGGGCACAGCCGGATGTGATTGCTCTGATGCTATTCACAGCTGGACAAAATTCTGTTGTGATGTCATAGGGGGATCATGGCATCAGAGGGGGCACAGCTGGATGTGATTGCGCTGATGCCACGGGGATTCTGGCATCCCTGCACAGCTGGACAGCATTCTTTTCTGATGTCAGAAGGGGACCCTGGTGTCAGAGGGGGCACAGCTGGATGTGATAGTGCTCTGATGTCTCAGGGATTCTGGCATCACTATGCACAACTGGACAGCATTCTGTTCTGATGTCAGAGGGGATCCTGGCATCAGAGGGGGCACAGCTGGATGGGATTGTGCTTTGATGCCACATGGACTCCTGCGTCACTATGCACAGCTGGACAGCATTCTGTTCTGATGTGAGATGGGGATCCTGGCATCAGAGGGGGCACAGCTAGATGTGATTGTGCTTTCATTCCGCAGGAATTCTGGCATCACTATGCACAGCATACCGTCCTGATGTCAGAGGGGATCCAGGCATCAGAGGGGGCACCGCTGGATGTGATTGCTCTGATGCTACTGGGATTCTGGCATCGCGATGCATAGTTGGACAGCATTCTGTTCTGATGTCAGAGGGGGATCCTGGTTGCCGAGGGGGCAAGCTGGATGTGATTGCTCTGCTGCACATGGTATTGGCATCACTATGCACAGCTGGACAGCATTCTGTTCTGATGTCAGAGGGGGAATCTGGCATCAGCGGGGCACAGCTGGATGTGACTGCTCGGATTCTACAGGGTTGTGTCATCACTGTGCACAGCTGGACAGTATTCTGTTCTGATGTCAGATGGGGATCCTGGCATCAGAGGGGCACAGCTGGATGTGATTGTGTTTTGACAACACAGGGGATTCTGGCATCACTATGCACAGCAGGAGAGCATTCTGTTATGATGTCAGGGGGATCCTGGCATCAGAGGGGGCACAGCCGGATGTGATTGCTCTGATGCTATTCACAGCTGGACAAAATTCTGTTGTGATGTCATAGGGGGATCATGGCATCAGAGGGGGCACAGCTGGATGTGATTGCGCTGATGCCACGGGGATTCTGGCATCCCTGCACAGCTGGACAGCATTCTTTTCTGATGTCAGAAGGGGACCCTGGTGTCAGAGGGGGCACAGCTGGATGTGATAGTGCTCTGATGTCTCAGGGATTCTGGCATCACTATGCACAACTGGACAGCATTCTGTTCTGATGTCAGAGGAGGATTCTGGCATCACTGTGCACAGCTGGGCAGCATCTGTTCTGATATCAGAGGGTGCACAGCTGGATGTGATTGTGCTTTGACACCACAGGGATTCTGGCATCACTATGCACAGCTGGACAGCATTATGTACTGATGTCAGGGGCATCCTGGTGTCAGAGGGGGCACAGCTGGATGTGATTGTGCTTTGATGCCACATGAATTCTGGTATCACTATGCACAGCTGGACAGCATTCTGTTCTGATGTTAGAGGGGGGTTCTGGCATCAGCGGGGGCACAGCTGGATGTGACTGCTCTAATTCTACAGGGTTGTGTCATCACTATGCACAGCTGGACAGTATTCTGTTCTGATGTCAGATGGGGATCCTGGCATCAGAGGGGGCACAGCTGGATGTGATTGTGTTTTGACAACACAGGGGATTCTGGCATCACTATGCACAGCTGGAGAGCATTCCTTTCTGATGTCAGAAGGGGACCCTGGTGTCAGAGGGGCACAGCTGGATGTGATAGTGCTCTGATGTCTCAGGGATTCTGGCATCACTATGCACAGCTGGACATCATTCTGTTCTGATGTCAGAGGGGGACCCTGGCGTCAGAGGCGGCACAGCTGGATGTGATTGCTCTGATGCCAAAGGTATTCTGAGATCATTAGGCACAGCTGGACAGCATTCTGTTCTGATGTCAGATGGGGATCCTGGCGTCAGAGGGGGCACGTTTGATGTGATTGCTCTAATGCCACAGGGATTCTGGCATCACTAGGCACAGCTGGACAGCATTCTGTTCTGATATCAGAGGGTGCACAGCTGGATGTGATTGTGCTTTGATGCCACAGGGATTCTGGCATCACTGTGCACAGCTGGGCAGCATTCTGTTCTGATATCAGAGGGTGCACAGCTGGATGTGATTGTGCTTTGATGCCACAGGGATTCTGGCATCACTATGCACAGCTGGACAGAATTCTGTTCTGATGTCAGAGGGGGATCCTGGCATCAGAGGGGGCACAGCTGGATGTGATAGTGCTTTGATGGCACATGGATTCTGGCATCCCTTTGCACAGCTGGATAGCATTTAGCCCTGATGTCAGAGGGGGATTCTGGCATCAGAGGGGGCACAGCTGGATGTGATTGCTCTGATGCCACAGGGTATTGGCATCACTATGTACAGCTGGACAGCATTCTGTTCTGATGCCAGATGGGGATCCTGGCGTCAGAGGGGGCACAGCTGGATGTGATTGTGCTTTGATGCACATGAATTCTGGTATCACTATGCACAGATGGACGACATTGAATTCTGTATCACTATGCACCAGCTGGGGACAGCATTCTGTTCTGATGTCAGAGGGGGATCTGGCATCAGAGGGGGCACAGCTGGATGTGATTGCTGCTTTGATTGCTACAGGGATTCTGGCATCACTATGCACAGCTGGACAGCATTCTGTTCTGATGTCAGATGGGGATCCTGGCATCAGAGGGGGCACAGCTGGATGTGATAGTGCTCTGATGCCACAGGGATTCTGGCATCCCTGCACAGCTGGACAGCATTCTTTTCTGATGTCAGAGGAGGATCCTGGCATCAGAGGGGGCACAGCTGGATGTGATTGTGCTTTGACTTCACAGGGATTCTGGCATCACTGTGCACAGCTGGACAGCATTCTTTTCTGATGTCAGAAGGGGACCCTGGTGTCAGAGGCGGCACAGCTGGATGTGATAGTGCTCTGATGTCTCAGGGATTCTGGCATCACTATGCACAGCTGGACAGCATTCTGTTCTGATGTCAGAGGAGGATCCTGGCATCAGAGGGGGCACAGCTGGATGTGATTGTGCTTTGACATCACAGGGATTCTGGCATCACTATGCACAGCTGGAGAGCATTCTGTTCTGATGTCAGGGGGATCCTGGTGTCAGAGGGAGCACAGCTGGATGTGATTGCGCTGATGCCACAGGGATTCTGGCATCCCTGCACAGCTGGACAGCATTCTTTTCTGATGTCAGAAGGGGACCCTGGTGTCAGAGGCGGCACAGCTGGATGTGATAGTGCTCTGATGTCTCAGGGATTCTGGCATCATTATGCACAGCTGGACAGCATTCTGTTCTGATGTCAGATGGGGATCCTGGCATCAGAGGGGGCACAGCTGGATGTGATTGCGCTGATGCCACAGGGATTCTGGCATCCCTGCACAGCTGGACAGCATTCCTTTCTGATGTCAGAAGGGGACCCTGGTGTCAGAGGGGGCACAGCTGGATGTGATAGTGCTCTGATGTCTCAGGGATTCTGGCATCACTATGCACAGCTGTACATCATTCTGTTCTGATGTCAGAGGGGGATCCTGGCATCAGAGGGGGCACAGCTGGATGTGATTGCTCTGATGCCAAAGGTATTCTGGCATCATTAGGCACAGCTGGACAGCATTCTGTTCTGATGTCAGAGGGGGATCCTGGCATCAGAGGGGGCACAGCTGGATGTGATTGTGCTTTGATGCCACATGGATTCTGGCATCATTATGCACAGCTGGACAGCATTCTGTTCTGATGTCAGAGGGGATCCTGGCATCAGAGGGGGCACAGCTGGATGTGATTGCTCTGATGCTCAGGATTCTGCATCACTATGCACAGCTGGACAGCATTCTGTTCTGATGTCAGATGGGGATCCTGGCATCAGAGGGGGCACAGCTGGATGTGATTGTCTTGATGCCACAGGGATTCTGGCATCACTAGTGCACAGCTGGACAGCATTCTGTTCTGATATCAGAGGGTGCACAGCTGGATGTGATTGTCTTTGATGCCACAGGGATTCTGGCATCAACTGTGCACAGCTGGGCAGCATCTGTTCTGATATCAGAGGGTGCACAGCTGGATGTGATTGTGCTTTGATGCCACAGGATTCTGGCATCACTATGCACAGCTGGACAGAATTCTGTTCTGATGTCAGAGGGGGATCCTGGCATCAGAGGGGGCACAGCTGGATGTGATAGTGCTTTGATGCACATGGATTCTGGCATCACTATGCACAGCTGGATAGCATTCTGTTCTGATGTCAGAGGGGGATTCTGGCATCAGAGGGGCACAGCAGGATGTGATTGTTGATCGCTCTGATGCCACAGGGATTCTGGCATCACTATGCACAGTCTGGACAGCATTCTGTTCTGATGTCAGAGGGGGATCCTGGCATCAGAGGGGGCACAGCTGGATGTGATTGTCTTGATGCCACAGGGTATTTGGCATCACTATGCACAGCTGGACAGCATTCTGTTCTGATGTCAGAGGGGATCCTGGCGTCAGAGGGGGCACAGCTGGATGTGATTGTGCTTTGATGCCACATGGATTCTGGCATCACTATGCACAGCTGGACAGCATTCTGTTCTGATGTCAGATGGGAACCTGGCATCAGAGGGGGCACAGCTGGATGTGATTGCTCTGATGCCACAGGGATTCTGGCATCACTATGCACAGCTGGACAGCATTCTGTTCTGATGTCAGAGGGGGATCCTGGCATCAGAGGGGGCACAGCTGGATGTGATTGTGCTTTGATGCCACAGGGATTCTTGCATCACTATGCACAGCTGGACAGCATTCTGTTCTGATGTCAGAGGGGGATCCTGGCATCAGAGGGGGCACAGCTGGATGTGATGTGCTTTGATGGCACAGGATTCTGGAATCACTATGCACAGCTGGACAGCATTCTGTTCTGATGTCAGAGGGGATCCTGGCATCAGAGGGGGCACAGCTGGATGTGATTGTGCTTTGATGCCACATGGATTCTGGCATCACTATGCACAGCTGGACAGCATTCTGTTCTGATGTCAGAGGGTGGCACAGCTGGATGTGATTGTGCTTTGATGCCACAGGGATTCTGGCATCACTATGCACAGCTGGACAGCATTCTGTTCTGATATCAGAGGGTGCACAGCTGGATGTGATTGTGCTTTGATGCCACAGGGATTCTGGCATCACTATGCACAGCTGGACAGCATTCTGTTCTGATGTCAGAGGGGGATCCTGGCATCAGAGGGGGCACAGCTGGATGTGATAGTGCTTGATGGCACATGGATTCTGGCATCACTATGCACAGCTGGACAGCATTCTGTTCTGATGTCAGAGGGGGATTCTGGCATCAGAGGGGGCACAGCTGGATGTGATTCTCTGATGCCTACAGGGTATTGGCATCACTATGCACAGCTGGACAGCATTCTGTTCTGATGTCAGAAGGGGATCCTGGCATCAGAGGGGGCACAGCTGGATGTGATTGTGCTTTGATGCCACATGGATTCTGGTATCACTATGCACAGCTGGACAGCATTCTGTTCTGATGTCAGAGGGGGATCTGGCATCAGAGGGGGCACAGCTGGATGTGACTGCTCTGATTCTACAGGATTGTGCATCACTATGCACAGCTGGACAGTATTCTGTTCTGATGTCAGATGGGGATCCTGGCATCAGAGGGGGCACAGCTGGATGTGATTGTGCTTTGACACCACAGGGATTCTGGCATCACTATGCACAGCTGGAAAGCATTCTGTTCTGATGTCAGAGGGGGATCCTGGCATCAGAGGGGGCACAGCTGGATGTGATTGTTCTGATGCTATTCACAGCTGGACAAAATTATGTTGTGATGTCATAGGGGGATCATGGCATCAGAGGGGGCACAGCTGGATGTGATTGCGCTGATGCCACAGGGATTCTGGCATCCCTGCACAGCTGGACAGCATTCTTTTCTGATGTCAGAAGGGGACCCTGGTGTCAGAGGGGGCACAGCTGGATGTGATAGTGCTCTGATGTCTACAGGGATTCTGGCATCACTATGCACAGCTGGACAGCATTCTGTTCTGATGTCAGAGGGGATCCTGGCGTCAGAGGGGGCACAGCTGGATGTGATTGTGCTTTGATGCCACATGGATTCTGGCATCACTATGCACAGCTGGACAGCATTCTGTTCTGATGTCAGAGGGGGATTCTGGCATCAGGGGGGCACAGCTGGATGTGACTGCTCTGATTCTACAGGATTGTGTCATCACTATGCACAGCTGGACAGTATTCTGTTCTGATGTCAGATGGGGATCCTGGCATCAGAGGGGGCACAGCTGGATGTGATTGTGTTTTGACAACACAGGGATTCTGGCATCACTATGCACAGCTGGAGAGCATTCTGTTCTGATGTCAGAGGGGGATCCTGGCATCAGAGGGGGCACAGCTGGATGTGATTGCTCTGATGCCACAGGTATTCTGGCATCACTAGCACAGCTGGACAGCATTCTGTTCTGATGTCAGAGGGGGATCCTGGCATCAGAGGGGCACAGCTGGATGTGATTGTGCTTTGATGCCACATGGATTCTGGCATCACTATGCACAGCTGGACAGCATTCTGTTCTGATGTCAGATGGGGATCCTGGCGTCATAGGGGGCACAGTTGATGTGATTGCTCTAGATGCCACAGGGATTCTGGCATCACTAGGCACAGCTGGACAGCATTCTGTTCTGATATCAGAGGGTGCACAGCTGGATGTGGTTGTGCATTTGATGCCACAGGGATTCTGGCATCACTGTGCACAGCTGGGCAGCATTCTGTTCTGATATCAGAGGGTGCACAGCTGGATGTGATTGTGCTTTGATCACAGGGATTCTGGCATCACTATGCACAGCTGGACAGCATTCTGTTCTGATGTCAGGGGATCCTGGCATCAGAGGGGGCACAGCTGGATGTGATTGTGCTTTGATGGCACATGGATTCTGGCATCACTTGCACAGCTGGACAGCATTCAGCTCTGATGTCAGAGGGGGATTCTGGCATCAGAGGGGGCACAGCTGGATGTGATTGCTCTGATGCCACAGGGATTCTGGCATCGCTATGCACAGCTGGACAGCATTCTGTTCTGATGTCAGAGGGGATCCTGGGGCACAAGGGGGCAAGCTGGATGTGATTGCTCTGATGCCACAGGTATTGGCATCACTATGCACAGCTGGACAGCATTCTGTTCTGATGTCAGATGGGGATCCTGGTGTCAGAGGGGCACAGCTGGATGTGATTGTGCTTTGATGCCACATGGATTCTGGCATCACTATGCACAGCTGGACAGCATTCTGTTCTGATGTCAGAGGGGGATCTGGCATCAGAGGGGGCACAGCTGGATGTGATTGCTCTGATTGCCACAGGGTATGTGTCATCACTATGCACAGCTGGACAGCATTCTGTTCTGATGTCAGAGGGGGATCCTGGCATCAGAGGGGGCACAGCTGGATGTGATTGCTCTTGATGCCACAGAGATTCTGGCAT
>CM030325.1:988757176-989009532 GCA_002915635.3 Ambystoma mexicanum
GCAGGGAGAACGTCCATGTCTGTCTCCTTGTGGGTAACGACTATAACCTGCTCACATATGGCGGCGACTCTCCCTTCTCACTGTGCGATTGTCCTCAGAGACGCTCAGCATACCTTATAGGATCTGGCGTTCTATCTTTAGGTTGTCCGAGATCAGACAATCTCACTTCTTTATCCCTTTGCAAGCTTCCTTCAGGAGCACACACGCTCCTTCCACCTGCCCCAAAACCAGACTCTCTTTCCTCATCTGACATGGCTTGTCCCCAACTGGTGTGACTATCATCCCATTCACCCTAATCCAGATTCAGTCTACTTAAAGACAATGCTCTACGTTCGCTACTGAACAGATTTTCTTCTTCACTTTGTAATTGAAATACTGGGGATTGATCACTTTTCCCTTGAATTCCATACTTGCTACCTTGCCTTAACTGTTGATAGACCTTGTCAATCCTTTCTTCAATGCTTTACACATCAAATCTTTCTTCTTCCAATTCTACTCTAGATGCCACTGGCGTTGCTTCCATTATTGAAAGGAACTCTTCTATTCTATCCCATTGTATTTCTGGGCTTGGCCCTACTGGTTCCTTATGAGTGATACTGGTATCAAGACCTCATTGTCTCCTTTTTCATTTACTTTCCTCGTCTACTTCTCTTTGCTTTCTCGCATCCCTTCTAATACTTTCTTCCTCTTGCCTTCGGTCTTCCCCTCTACTCATTCCTTCCCTTCTTTCCTCTTCTTCCCTTCGTCTCTGTAATCTTTTGTCCCAGAGTCTTTGCGCTTCCTCTTCGTCCCGCTTCCTTTCCCATCTATCCCTATCTTCTATCGCTCTCTGTCTATTGTCATACTTTATTTTTTCTTCTGCCTGTTCTTCTTTTCTTTCTTGCTCCTCCTGATATATCTGTTCACATCGCTCTCTGCTTTTCCTTTTCTGCTAGTCTTCTCTCAATCTCTTCTCTCGTTCTTTATCCTTCCTTTCTTGTTCATCATTGTATTCTCTTTGCCTAACTTCCTGGATACTTTTCCCTTCTATTTAAAGTAATATCTGTCCTCACATCCATTAATTCTGCACATGCCCTATCTCGTCAGCTTTATCCTTCTCTCCTTTCCATCTCTTAATCTCCCTGTCTATTTCTGTCGACAGTTTCGACTGCTCACTCCTTTCTTCTTTGCCTTGTATGATCTTATAGATCTCATCTTTTCTCTTCTTCTCCTCTGGACTATCATCACTATTGTAACCGAGCGGTTCATATATCAGATTACTATACCCCACCGCCACTTTCAACTCCTTTAAAGGATATAACCCTATTCCTTCCATTCTAGCTTCGGGTGAGGTAAGGGGAGCTGAGGGCTCAACACCTTCCTCCTTTCGCTGATGAAGCAGTCGCTCCCCAAGTGGCGGATCTTCCCTTTCTTTTTGGTACATCTTCCATAGCTCTAAAATCGCTAACCTTTTCTCTAATTTCTTCCCGTAGTACGCAATGTGCAAATATGTGGTCATATGTTGCAATACCGATTTTGACAATGATCCCCCTTGTGGCCACGGCATGAACATTTTATCTGACGTGCCTTTCACCCATTCCGCACTATACTGTTTGAGTTGGGCATGTGCTTTTTTAATTTTTTGCATAAGTGCATCAGAGGAGAGTCTCTCATTGTCATGATTCCTGCCCCTCATGTCCCCAGCCTTCCAAGATGTCAGGCTGGAGCCAGGCCACGATCACCTACATGGCCCCCAATGGCCTCTCCATCCCTTTGGCCTTTGCAACACGCCTGCTGCATTTCAATACTTCATGAACGATGTCCTACGGGAATTGATTGATGTCTGTGCTCTAGTGTACATCGACGATATCCTAGTATATTCCGCATCAAAGCAGGACCACGTTAAACACGTCCGATCCATATTGGAGAAACTCCGTCAACACCAGCTTTACGCCAAGTTCGAAAAGTGCTCATTCCACATCTCTGAGGTGGAATTCCTGGGCTTTATTCTCAGCCCGAATGGAATCCGAATGGATGTACATAAGGTAGATGCTATCCTGAACTGGCCATTCCCAAATTCATTCAAGGGGGTTCAATGTCTGCTGGGTTTTGCAAACTTCTACCACCCGTTCATCCCAGGATTTTCGCAAATCGTGCATCCCATCACGTCATTACTAATGAAAAGCAACAAAAAGTTCCAGTGGACAACAGAAGCCGAGGAGGCTTTGCAGGAACTCAAAGCAAGATTCATATAAGCCCAAATCTTATGCCACCCTCACCCTGATCTCCCATACCTGGTGGAAACGGACGCCTCAAGCATGGCTATGGTAGCCGTCCTCTCACAAAAGGACCCCGAAACAGGCCAGTTACACCCTGTTGCCTTCTGGTTGCGTAAATTCACACCCCCTGAACTCAATTACACTATCACAGACAAAGAACTCCTGGCCATTAAGTCAGCCTTTAAGGCATGGCGGCACTACTTCATGGGCGCCAGACACACAATCACAGTAATAACTGACCACCGGAACCTCCAGTACCTAAAAACGGCAAAGGCCCAATCCTCACGACAACTACGTTGGGCTCTTTTTTTTGCTGAATATGACTACATGATTACATTTCGACCAGGGGTGAAAAATGGGAAGGCCGATGCCCTTTCCCGTATGGGGGTAGAAGGGTAAGGGTATCAGACCTCTGACCCAATAGCAATCATCCTGAGTGACAAGCTCCTAAGAATCACAGCAACCATAACTCAGAAAGAATTACATGAAGAAATCCAAAACCTGATGAGTCCGGAGCCGTTACAAGCGTGGAGTGCGCAAGGAGAACATTACATGATAAAAGATCAGTTGCCCTACTTCAGGAATCGTTTATTCTTACCAAACCAAGAACTACGAGAACAAGTCATGTCCGGTTATCATGATTCCTTGATCGAGGGCCACTACAGAATCGCTAAAACTCTAGCTGAGGTAAAACGAAATTATTGGTGGCCCACGTGGCGTAAAGACATTATCCAATTCATCCTATTTTGTGGGGTGTGTGCTCAAAACAAGTCATCCAAGCAGAAACCAGCTGGGCTATTACAACCATTGGAAATCCCACCAGCACCCTGGTACACGTTGTCCCTCTGGATTTTATTACTGACTTACCACCCAGTCAAGGGTTTAACACTATTCATGTGGTCGTGGACCTATTTTCAAAAATGGCACATTTCATTCCTCTTAAGGGGCTCCCAAAAGCTTCCACTCTGGCAAAGGTATTTCTTGAAGGCATCGTACGGCTCCATGGGTTTCCTTCAGTTTTGGTCTTAGACCGAGGTACTCAGTTCGTATCTAACTTCTGGAGAAAATGCTGCTCTATGGCCCAGATCGACATCCGGCTGTCCACCAGTCACCATCCCCAAACGGATGGTCAAACTGAGAGGACAAATCAGACGCTCGAGCAGTATCTGCGTTGCATGTTACACCAAGCTGAAGGATGCTGGTTTGACCTATTATGGATAGCTGAATATGCTTATAATAATTCCCCACACACCAGCACTGGGCAGACACCCTTTTATACCATGTATGGCAGGCACCCACGTACTTCTCAGTTTGACCTTCCTACAACCCTGGAAATGCCAGCAGTCAAAACCTTGCACACGACCATTTCTCAAACCTTTAAAAGGGCAGCTGATCACCTACTTCAAGCTAAGAATCACCAAAAGAAGTTTGCTGATCAACACCGAGCAAAGGCCCCTAACTCCCAAGTGGGAGACAAAGTCTGCCTGGCGTCTAAACAGGTGTCCATTAAAGGAACCCGAACTTTCCGTCCAAGATACCTGGGTCATTCACTGTCACCTCCATGATAAATCCTGTGGCGGTCAGACTAGCTTTGCTGTCAAACATGCAGATTCATCCTGTGTTCCACGTGACTCTCATTAAACCTGTTAAACCTGTGACCTGGGTAGCAAAGCCACCGCAGCCAGTAGTAGTCGCCGGGGAGCCAGAATCCGAAGACAAGGACATCCTAGATTCAAAGTAAGTCAGATCGAAATTATACTACTTAGTAGACTGGAAGGGGTAAGATCCACAAGACAGGACATGGGAGCCTTGGGAGTACATCCATACACCTCGCTTGCTTAGACGATTTCATCAAAACCAACCAACCTAATTAGGACCAGACAGAAGAGCCACCTTGAGAGGGGCCTTGGGGGTGAGTGCTGTCATGATTCCTGCCCCTCATGTCCCCAGCCCTCCAGGAGCCAGGCCACTATCACCTACATGGCCCTCAAGGGCCTCTCATCCCTCCAAAGACCCACTTGGAGTCAGACTTGGCGCTTGTGGCACCAGGCTCACTTACTCCCATAGGATAACATTGGGGATTGGACTTGCAGTGCATTGATGGGGACAAGATGGATGCCCCCACATATTTCGGTTCCCAGAACTGCATGTGCAGTCTAGTCTTTTGGGTGTGGTTCAGCCCAGAGGCACCTGGGATACCCAGAGACTATTTAAGCGACGACCAGGCTGAGAAACATGCTTTGTGTTTTCTGCACCTGCAGCGTGACACTCACCATGGTCGGATCGGTCTCCAGTAGGCCTGCATCTTTCTTCTGCGCTCAGCTCCTGCAAGTACAAGAACAGTGTTAGGAAGAGCCTTACCTTGCAGCACTTCTGCCCATCATTCATCGCTCCTTCTGTTCTGTGGGCATCTTCGGCGGTGTCATTCCCATCCCGGCATGCAGCTTCCTAGGGAAAAGGGAAAAGAACAGAAAAAAGGCATTAGTAAGCATTCTGCAAATCTTCGCTTATTTTTAAATACTGTTTGAGCTTCAAACACTTACCTGAATCCCAGCCGCTCTGGGGGAACTCTGTCTCCGGAACTTCTCATCCATCTGCAAGAGGGAAAAGACACTCCAGGTTAGCATAGAAACATCTAGAGGCGCCGCATACCGCGCTTACTCACCGCATTTGTTCTTCATAACCGGCATCCACGATGAAAACGTCGTGGCATCTAAAAGACACAGAAAAAGAACTCAGTTCAATACAAATACGAAAGGAGTGCATCGCGCATCGCGCTCTCACTCACCTTTAGCGCTACTCATCTCAGCAGCATGCCGCCATCCCCGGACGCCGGCCATCATCTAGGGAAGGAAAGGAACGAAGTTAGAGAACTTTCAAAACACTCATTATACTTACCTGTCGGACTCTTGCCAGTGAAGTAACTAGGCAGCAACGAGCCTGCATCAATCAAAGCGCCCCTGCGCTGAAAGCAGGACAGAGAGTACACTATCCAAGAAAACAAGGTGAGCTGTGGATCAAAGGGAAAGGTTGGACCCCGGGGAAGAAGGGGTTCAAGCACACAGAGACAATAGGGAGTTAAACTCTACCAATTCTGTGTTTCAGGCCCAGTCTCCTGTCGAATAGCCTCCAGGGAAGGGTTCGAGGTCGTAAGAGGTCAGAACAGGCTGAGTGACGTCCCCGTGGATACCAGGTGAGCGTTACACTCATAATAACAAGCCTCAGTTGACTGTCAATACTTACAAGACTTATTAAATATATGTTATACCTTTGCTTAAATCACCACTTTTCAATGTCTTAAAGCAACACATTTGAGCATGCACCATCAATTGCTGCTCAAGCCTATATTTTCTTGATTGGCGCCAATCACTTTGCTACACTCGAACACTGTTGCACCTCAACCTTTTCCATTTTTCACAACTTCTATCACTCTGCAATATTTTTACTTGACAAACAACATTCAGACTAGTCAAACATTACACATTTATAAACACTGTGATCATCTTATCTCTCTCGCCTTCACTTTATACCCTCCCTATACAGGGTTTGAGAGGTCACCTTACGTAATCCTGATTACGCGTTTTATATTTCACTCTTCCCCCGCTGGAATTTGAGATGTCTCCTTCTAAACTCCCTTTAGTCAGGACTCCTGGGCGCTACCATTGCTTATTCCCAATATTTTCTGTTACTCAACAGATTATCACAATCCCATCCCCTTCATTTGCCATTCCTCTTAGTCTATTCACCATTAGTTAATTGACTTGAGGCCTTCGGTATCGACTCCTCCTTCAATCCGACCACTTTGCCTTCCATCCGCAGACGTGGAAACAGGGCAGAGATTTCGACAAAGGGGGACCTGGCCACCATCTTGGTTCTTCTTGCAAGTTTATGTCTATCAGCTGCTCTCCACAGGAAACTCTGGAGCAGAACTAGTTTGGATCTTTTTGAACCATCCGCACCGCTACCACGTGACCTTCTGGCCCTTTAATAGCGTGCATGCAATGGATGGGGTTGCAGAATACCTCCAACTCCAAATAATCGAACCAACTCAGGAAGTCTGTTTTATTAACAATTATCTAAAACAGGGAATTTACAATGATCATCAACTGACGTTCACTCAGCTCTCAACGATTTTCTAATAAAACATAGACTTTATACTAAAGATTCGTCAGAGGTGAACTATGTGGCAAATAGGAAAAACGTACAAGAGACTGTAATTGGTTCAAGGGAACATCTAAGTATACTTTCTTTAGGGACTAGGATTGTGATTGGCTGCCCACTGTCAGGTGGACAACTTATGCCTACCTCTAAAATATGTCATCTTCAACACTATTAAGTACATGGTTTATCATTGGTCTTCAAACTATAAGGCCCTTCGTTATGCAGCCCTCTACAATTAGTTTGCACGCTCGTGCCATGTCTGGAACATTTCGTGCACTTAGCAGCACGTAATCTCAGACCCAGTTGCCAGGAGGTGGACTTGACTTTACCTCCCCACCCAATTAGCCCACCATCTCTCATCACCCATGCCTTCTGCCATGAAGATTGTCTTTGAACTTGGCCTTGCAAACTATCCTTGTCTCTGGGAATATATGGGAGTGCAGGCACTCACTATCGCTGTTCTAGGCCTCCAAGCTCAACTCTGTTTTCAACCATGGCTCACGTGACAGGACACCATGATTTGGTCCATTCCGCAGCATTTTAAATGTCTTAAATGAATAAAATGTGGCACTCTCTGTGTTCTTTCTTTGTACCTGAATAAGGGATAATTCATCCTTCGCAAGTTCACTGCTTTCAAGAATAGATAACCAACCTTGGCTGCTTCAGTTTTGATACCGGGCCAGACAGCCTCACCATGCACTTCCACGATCTCAGAAGTTCACTACAAATAGTCAGCTTCTATGATGATTTGGTCTACTTGCATTTCAGTGTCTGTACAATTATTGAACGTTTGATTTTCTGCAGCACTTCACACACGTACAAGCTTCTTTTCACATACAAAAGTTTACTTGATTCTTAACTTCGTCATCAGTTTCTGTAAGATCCATGCATTCTCTTCAGCCGGTATTCTCCGGGCGTCACACATGTTTTTTATGACATCACTAGCTTCTCTCTCTGCTACTTTTTCAGGGCGTTCCTGCCTCAGATTGTCGTCTCTTCAGGGATACATTCCATAGGGTTTTCTCAGTGGATACCTTCTTTCGAAAAATAGATGCAGTATTGGCACAACTGCTGGTGTCATCAGGGCACAATCTCAGCCCTCCAACACATAGGAGGTAGGGGACGGGATTTCCTGCAGAGGCATGCAGCTGCTCCTCTACAACTGTCTCAATGATCTTACCTAGGAAGGGAAGATGGGTGATGGGTCAGTACCTGCTGAGGTCATTAGGGTCCAGTGCTGGTTTCTTGAGAAGCGGGAGGACATTTCCATTCACGAGGGTAGAGAGGAATGTCCCTTGAGTTAGGGAGCTGTTGATGATTGTCAGGCAAGGGAGGAATGCTTCAGTCGGAAGGGTCTTGAGTACCGAGGCAGATATGATGTCATTTACAAATGAGATGTCCTTGGGGAATGCTAGTTTAGCATTAAGGTCTTCCATAATGAGTGTCTTGAACGTTATTCAGGTAGTTGCCATTTTGCGAGATGGATGTGTGGTGTTGTGGCATTGGTGTCTATGTATTGTAGGATCAACCTGATCTTGTTGATGAAGAAAGAGTTGATGGATGTTGATTTTCCTAATGGAGTGGGGCATTGGTGGGTCAGAAAGAGGATTGATGCAATGCTTTATGGCTTTGGGATCTGCTCTCATTGTTGGCCTTGGTGTTTTGGTAGTAGTTGACCTGGGCAGTGGTCATGAGTCATCTGCATTTAGCATGGAGTTCCTTGGGAAGGGCGAGGTCAGATGCGCTGCCTGACTTTTGTCAAGTCTTTTCTTGTTTTCTGATGGTTCTTTTGTTGAAGTTGAGCTCTTGCATGTACTAGGGTGTGGAAGGTTACACTTGTTATTGTTATTGTTATTGTTATTGTTATTTTGCATTTATATAGCGCCTTATATACCATTGGTATGGTCTGAAGGCGCTGGTAGGTTGAACGCCCTTGGGAACCGAAGTTCAGGTCAGTATAGAGAGTAGAGGGAGTCCAAAAGTGCGTGTGCGCACTAGGTATGTGTGCAGCTGGTGCGGAAATCGAGTGGTAGCTGCTTTTTAGTTGTACGTGTGGTGGTTGAGAGGTCAGGAGTATGTGTTTGCTCTGGTCGGTTTTACCCAGAACGAGTGTGGCTGCGTTAGGCCTGAGGAGAACGCCTGGCTGGGGGCAATGTGAATCCAGCAATGATTACTTAGAGTGATGTGGAGTAAGAGGGAGATGTGGATATGAGAACAGTTATACCGAATGGTGTCATAGTATCTCTGTGTTCTAGATGAGTGGTGGTGTAAGAGGGAGAGTAAGCGTGGGGTGTGGTATGATGTATGTTTTCAAGTGTTTTCCTTCATTCCAAAGCATATTAAGCATCGTCTGTTGTACAAATTCGTCCGTTCCTCATATTCGTCCGCTCCACACATTCGTTCAGTCATTATCATCGTCTAGTTCACACCCTCGTACACTTCTAAACGCTGCTGGGAACAGTTCTGAATTCAACTTTCACAGAGAGGCTATTGGTGCAACTTTCAAGTGTAACTGGTACACTTCTAAAATGCTATTGGGTACACTTCTAAATTAAGGTGGGAACCGTTTTACAATCAGCTATCAGATAGGCTATTGGATGCAGCTTCTGAATGCAATTGGGTATATTTCTAAAATGCTGTTGGATACACTTCTAATTGCAAGAGGGTACAATTCTAATTCAACTTTCTCTGAGGAGGTGCGGGGTACAGTTCTAGTTGCGAGTGGGAACAGTTCTTTATTCAACTTTCACAGAGAGCTATTGGGTGCAAACTTTCAGGTGCAACTGGGTACACTTCTAAATGCAAGTGGGAACAGTTCTAAATTTCAGCTTTCACAGAGAGGCTATTGGGTGCAGCTTCTGAATGCAATTGGGTACACTTCTAAATGCTGTTGGGTACATTTCTACATGTAAGAGAGAACAGTTCTAAATCAACTTTCTCACAGAGGCTAACCGGCGCAACTTCCAACTCTAATTGGATACACTTCCAGGAGCAGGTGGGAGCAGTTCTAATGCGGGTGGTAACGGATTTAAATTCAACTTTCGCAGAAAGGCTATTGGGCGCAGCTTCTAAATGCAATTGGGTACAATTCTAATGCAGGTGAGGCAATTCTAAATTCGACTTTCTCAGAGAGGCTATTGGGTGCAGCTTCTAAATGCAATGGGCACACTTCTAAATGCTGTGGGTACACTTCTACATGCAAGAGGGAACAATTCTAATTCAACTTTCTCAGAGAGGCTATCCGGCGCAACTTCAACTGCAATTGGGTACACTTCTAGATGGAGGTGGGAGCAGTTCTATGCGGGTGGTGACAGATCTAAATTCAACTTTCACAGAGAGGCTATCGGCGCAGCCTCTGAATGCAACTGAGTACACTTCTAAATGCAGGTGGGAACAATTTTAAATTCAACTTTCACAGAGAGGCTAATTGGGGACAGCTTCTAAATGCAAATTCTAGTGTATCTTTCTCAGAGGGCTATCCGGCGTACTTCTAAATGCTAACCTTCACAATTCCATCTAAGAGTGGACATGCTAACATTCACAATTCCATCTAAGAACATGCTAACATTCACAATTCCATCAAGGAGTGGACATGCTAACATTCACAATTCCATCAAGGAGTGGACATGCTAACATTCACAATTCCATCTAAGAGTGGACATGCTAACATTCACAATTCCATCTAAGAGTGGACATGCTAACATTCACAATTCTATCTAAGAACATGCTAACATTCACAATTCTATCAAGTAGTGGACATGCTAACATTCACAATTCCATCAAGGAGTGGACATGCTAACATTCACAATTCCATCTAAGAGTGGACATGCTAACATTCACAATTCCATCTAAGAGTGGACATGCTAACATTCACAATTCCATCAAGGAGTGGACATGCTAACATTCACAATTCCATCTAAGAGTGGACATGCTAACATTCACAATTCCATCTAAGAGTGGACATGCTAACATTCACAATTCTATCTAAGAACATGCTAACATTCACAATTCTATCAAGGAGTGGACATGCTAACATTCACAATTCCATCAAGGAGTGGACATGCTAACATTCACAATTCCATCAAGGAGTGGACATGCTAACATTCACAATTCCATCTAAGAGTGGACATGCTAACATTCACAATTCCATCTAAGAGTGGACATGCTCACATTCACAATTCCATCTAAGAGTGGACATGCTAACATTCACAATTCTATCTAAGAACATGCTAACATTCACAATTCCATCTAAGAGTGGACATGCGAACATTCACAATTCCATCAAGGAGTGGACATGCTAACATTCACAATTCTATCAAGGAGTGGACATGCTAACATTCACAATTCTATCAAGGAGTGGACATGCTAACATTCACAATTCCATCAAGGAGTGGACATGCTAACATTCACAATTCCATCTAAGAGTGGACATGCTAGTATTATGGCACTCTATGTTATTGGTAGGTAAGATAGAGTGGCAGGGGTTTTCTGGAGTAGAGTGATTGCTCTACTCCCCACCCATGCCACACTCACGGTTTTTGTTGGTGTTTGTTGGCTTCCTTGGCGTCCCTGCGGACACCTGCTGACACATCCTGGAGCCGCTTCTGTAGGAGCCGCCCTTTGCCTTGGGGCCCTTCGCCAGAGGGACTGCCGGGCAGAGGGCTGCCCTGGGAAAGTCGGGGATAAAGGGGTGGTGGACGAATCAGGGCAAGGGGAGGACAAAGGGGCGGGACTGAGGGAGGAAAGCTGCCGTGCAGAAGGGAGGCAGCAAGGGCCTCCTGGCCCCAAATGGTGGCAAGGGGGGCAGGGGCACAGAAATTCCTTTGTGGGGGCATCTGGGTCGGCTTGCCCTGCGCAGCACTCACCTGCTTCCGGATGGTAAAGGAAGCAGGGAGGCTGCCGCGGGTCGCTAGACCCGAGCCCAGTTAGCCAATGGGGAACGGGGGGCGGGATGGGAGGCGGGAGCAGGGATCCAGGAAGGAGCGGGGAGAGGGGACGCAAAGAGGTACAGGGGCCTGGGGGCACAGAAATTCCTTTGTGGGGGCATCTGGGGTCGGCTTGCCCTGCGCAGCACTCACCTGCTTCCCGATGGTAAAGGAGCAGGGAGGCTGCCGCAGGACGCTAGACCGAACCCACGGGCCCAGTTAGCCAATGGGGAACGGGGGGCGGGATGGGAGGCGGGAGCAGGGATCCAGGAAGGAGCGGGGGACGCAAAGAGGGTACAGGGGCCTGGGGCACAGAAATTCCTTTGTGGGGGCATCTGGGGTCGGCTTGCCCTGCGCAGCACTCACCTGCTTCCCGATGGTAAAGGAAGCAGGGAGGCTGCCGCGGGTCGCTAGACCCGAGCCACGGCCCAGTTAGCAATGGGGAACGGGGCGGGATGGGAGGCGGAGCAGGGATCCAGGAAGGAGCGGGAGAGGGGACGCAAAGAGGGTACAGGGGCCTGGGGCACAGAAATTCCTTTGTGGGGGCATCTGGGGTCGGCTTGCCCTGCGCAGCACTCACCTGCTTCCCGATGGTAAAGTATTTACTTTTATACTGGGCTCTGGTAGCCTTGCTCCTCGCCCCTGTATGATTTCCAGATTGGCTTGGGATAGGTTGAGATGGCGTGTCACCTGCTCAGGAACCATGCCGGGAGGGCCAGCTTCTGAGGGGTGGGTGAACGACATTGCCCCCTGCTGTGTCAGAAGATGTGCTGGGCCCGTTGGGAGGTGGAGTAGAGGGACCTCCGAGAGGCTGAGCAGCTCCGAAAACCATGGCCTGGCTGGCCACCACAGAGCTATCAGAATGATGATCCGGTGAGACTCCTTGAACTTGCAAAGCACTCTGAATAAGTGGAGTGGGCGGGAAGACGTATGCTGACATGCCGTTACACTGGATCCATAAGGTGTCGCCCAGGGAGTCTAGGCCCTGCCCTCACCAGGAGGCGAACTGGGAGCACTTCTTGTTGTGCTTGATTTCAAAGAGATGCACCTGGGGGAGGCCCCATCTGTGGAAGATCTCCTGTGCAACAAGGTTGTTCAGCTGCCACTCATTGTCTGCTCCCAACCTGCTGAGCCTGTCTGCTTCCAGGTTGGATTCCCCGGAAGGTGGACTGCCGTGAGGAAAATCTCCTTCTCCAATGCCCATTCCCACATGTTGATCGCCAGTCTGCACAGGGAAGGGGACCTGCTCTCCCACCCCACCCCCTTACTTGTTGATGTAGTACATACTGGTTGAGTTGTCTGTCTGGATGAGGAAGGCTAACCAGATGGCATTCAGTTCCAGCCAATTGATGTGGTATTCTTGTTGACGGGTCCACGTGCCGTGGAACGAGAGGTCCTCCAGGGACGCACCCCAGCCCTCTAGTGAAGAATCTGTGGTATCCGTCACCTGTGGGACGGGGGGGGAGGGACATGAAGGGCTTGCCGATCCACAGGTTGCAGTCCCTGGACCACCATGTGAGGTCCGGGTGGAGAGATATGGGGGTCTTGATAATCTGGGCCTGACACTTGAGGGTGCGTTGTTTCTCTGGAGCATTGCAGTTGATGGTTGTTGCAAGGGTGGTGTTTAGCTATTGGAGAAGTGAGCCATTATCCTGGTTCATCTGAGGTAGATCAGCCCATGTGAGATGGAGGCTGGCAAGGTCTTCCGTAAGATCTTCCACAGGGAAGTTCTTGAATGACGCCTAGGCTTTTTTGCTGGGTTTCTGATGGGTGTGCTTGTGACTAATGTCAAAGGGGATTGGCAGATGGTCAAAACAGTCGAGCAGGATTGTAGAGCTGTGATGGGACAATGAAGAGGTTGTCAAGGATATTACCTTTCCTGTGAGTTTGATCTTTTATGTGCTGTCTGAGGGTCAACGTGTCAAGAAAGCAGTGGAGATCTTTCTTCATTTACATTGTTGTTGGGTTGCCAGGGATGTTGAAGTCACTAAGAAGATGTGGTTGACAGGCATGAGACATGAGAGACGTGGTGGTGACCAAGTCCTTGAAGTATTTGATAAATGAGGTGTTGGGCTTGGATGGTCTGCTGATGAGGTGGAAAGTGACTGTGTCCATTGAGCTGAGTGGGAAGTGCTAGGAAAGGTTTTCAAAAGAGCTGAGGGTGGTGATGTCCTTTTGGGTGCTTGGTCATAATGCCTTGCAAATCATGGAGGGCCTCTGCCATTCTTGTTTGGACAGCCTAGTTGTAGAATTCTGTAGACTTTGGGGATAAGGCCATCTAGGATTTTGGTGGGGGTGGATGCTAGCCAGGTCTCGGTAATGTGTTGGTGAGGTTGGTGATGTCTGCTGCATGGTGGATTGCTGAGCAGGCATTGGTGAGCATCAGATTTTCTCAAGTGGTGGATGATGGAGTACTGACGGGCTCTATGGGGACGTGGGTGATGTTGCTGCGATGAGGTGTCCATAATATTTCTGGTGTGGTTGATGATGGTGGAGAGATGCCATTGGTGAGAGGGGTGAAACACATATTCAAGGGAGCTTACCTGATAATAGAGGAGCTGAGGTTCTGGTCCTTGGACCTTTCCGGTCCAAACAGGAGTTGCCCCCACTCTTCGTCTGCCCTTCACATCAGATATCTGGGCGAGATACTCCCCTGCTCGAACAGTCAAGAAAGGAAAGGAAGGAGCAGGACCAACATGTGGGCGGGAATTAGGTCCTGTGACCTAAATTCACTTGCTGTTGTGTAACAGAAAAGTCCAGAGGACACGATTTACAAAAATATCAAAATTATTTGTTAGTTTGATACAAAATATTAAATAAATCAAAAATAAATCATGAACAATTGATTCAGTGCAGGAAAATGAAAAAAACACGTATCTCTCACATCTGTACTGGACAGCATTGCTCAGGACCGACAAGCATATCCACATCTGCATCCACTCTTCACAAACAAACAGGCAATTAGCTAAACCATAAAAAACATAACAATACAATTAACAGGTGTATATATATCCTAGACTGGGTACTATTTGATTTTCGTAATACCATTTCCAGGCATTTGGATAGGACCAACCGGTTTCGACATATTTGGCACTATTTGACCACGTCTTCATCAGGGAACATACAATAATCCTAAAAAAAATCACATAAAACACTTAATTAACCTGCATAAAATACATGCTAAATTACCATTTAAACCACATGAATAGCATTTGCCACCATTTTAACTTTTCATGTGCTAAGGAACATATTGTGAATCCCAATGGTCCCTGAAAAACCTAAGAGCCACAGTACCAAGCCACGACCCAAAGAACCAAATTTAGTCATTGAGTCGAGGCCACTTCAGTGCAATTCTACCAAGAAGCATACATTTCCCAAAACCCCCATGGGTGCCGAAAGCCATTACTACTGCCTAAAGAGGAATTACCTAACACAATGGATGCCTATTCCTCATTTGCAGGTATGGACCGGAGCATGAATTCTATTATCATCTGGATGACCAATGCAGAAAAACATACTGAGATGCCATTAGCATTAATCTTTTCCACATTTCTAAAAAACAAGTTGCAGTGGTGCAGGGATAGAGTTAATGCGAGTATTTTACAATTCGGGTAGCTGTACTCACCATGGACTTCCCATTGATGACATAGGTGTGTCCTTAATGATATACAACACCGGTGTACACTGGCTTTAGCCTTGCTGCATCTAGAAGCACGCCACAGATTTTACTCACACAGTGCGGGGTGATGGATTTTCAAAGGTGCGTTTCTGCAAGTGCAAGATGCAATGTAATAAGTGGGCTGGTGAGGATATATATAATACTCTTATGTCCCAATGCACCCATGAAAATGAGTACTACATTCGCCCACCCGCTACATAGAAAAAAGCAGCGGGCGTTTTATTTTACTGGCGTAATGTCCATTTGGTTCAAACCGTCTGTGACACTGGCTCACAGTGGGAACTCGCACAATTGAGTGACTGTTTTCCAACATCAACAATTAGAATGGAGACACGCAGGGCTCAAGTCGAGGGTACATGCGGAGACGGAGTCCACCCACTTTATTCAGAGGGGGAACTCAGTCCCCCAGCTAAAATGCAGAACATTGAAAGTCTTCTTTGAATTTATGAATTAAAGCCGACCTCGGGCATCGAAACCGCAGTGATCAGGTTTGCAGGCCGGACACTTCACCAGCGCACTATATAACCTGGTGAAAAATAGCAATGTCCCATTTTGGTTCTGCATGTATCAGGGAAACATCTGTATTGGTTCTTGGAGTTCCTCATCAACTGCACACCTTTTAACGGTTTCAAAAACCGTTTTAGAACAAAATCTCCTCTCTTAGTTGTATATATGTGTTGATTTTATGAAAGGCAAATGGCATTCGTCCTGTGCAATTTGGGTGGTTATGCAAAGCCAATTTAATGAAATGTGCATATTTCACTGTGATATGCTAATACTTGCTGATGACACATCCCATTGCATTTTTTGATGAGTCCCCTCACTTTCATTTTTAGGACTTGACCCCTGAAGATACGTCGTAAATGGATATTTCTAGCATCACAAAGTGCCACTTGTACTCTCCTAGCATAGGGTGTTATTCCTTCTTGCTCCCGGGGTGGGGGCGGGGCCAGGGTGGAGTGGGGTGATCATAAGCCTCTCCTCCACACACCCCGATTGTGCCGGTATCGTGCACAACTAGCTAGTTCGTTTTAATACGGTGCTGATGGTTTGTCATAACGTGCCCAGATCACATGACTCCGGCGTGACAGGCCGCCTCATCACGTCTACGCATTAGTGAAAGTAAAGAAAGAAACAATTTTCAGGGCTCGTCCTATGGATGAAAGACAACCTCCCAAGTCAGCCAGCAGATGGCTCAAATTTCCAAATGTCTGCACTGGCACGCACACACAAAACAAGTGCATGAAATCACTCCCAAGCTGTGTTACCATCACTCACAATAAATTATGTTTATATAACAATATATACTATTCATCTGTGTGGGACCTGAGCAACCACACTAATACACGCAGTAGCCCCATATGCTTTTTGCGGAATGACGCATTCTCGTGGTATCACACATAAGTTATCACATTTTGCGGTCCACCTGACTCCAAGGGGAGTATAAAAGTTCACATGGTTTATCAATTTCAGGGTAATTATGTTCTAAAATCCAACTGTTCCATGAAGTGTAAACCTCTCTCGAATGTCAAGGGCTTCTTGCACCTTGGTGGCTTCTTGGATTCTGTACACATAAAACTAGGACAAATCCTATAGTTTGTGTCCCATTTCCATGAAATGAGTTACATGGGGGCATTTAAGGTCCTTGTGCGGATTCTGGAGCGATGTTCATTGATTCTTAGGTGGACTTCTCTTGATGTTTTACCAATGTATATCTTTTTACATGGGCACAATACTGCATAAACTACCTTTTTGCTTTTACAGATGGTGAAAGTACACAATAGCCATACTTTTCCCTCATGTTCAAACGGTTGTGTTTTCAATGAATATTTCCATGCTACACATGAGGTGCAAGGGTAATGTTCATCCGCTGGAACATGGTAAGTGTCAAAAGTGGGTGCTCTTTTTGCAGACATTCGGCTTGCTTTTGTACGTTTCTGTTTGTTTTTTTGTTTTTTTAAATGCTAATAGGGTTTTCTCTAACTTAACACCCATTGCACCCAGAATTCTCAAATTTTTCAAAAAAATAGCTTCCTGTATTGCCACACTATGTTGGCAAAACGTGGAAGAGCAGACCAACTGATCCGTTGAGGTGGTATTAGCTTTAGGGAGAAGTAAACTATCCCGGTCAGTGAATCTCACCCTTTTCCTGCAATGTCGAACCAGTTTATTTGGGGTATACCCGTTCCATGAGTCTGGTTTGCAAAATGTCTGCATGGGCATTAAACGTTGAAATGTCTGTGCAGTTCCGACGTAGGCGCAAGAACATACCATAAGGTAGATTTTGTAATAGGCATTTGGGATGTTGGCTGCAGAAATGTAGAGTAGTATTTCTTTCCGTGGCCTTTCTAAATAGTTCCACTTGGAGGCTGCCTCTTTGTTGAAAATTGACAAATCCAAAAAAAGGTGTTCTTTGGGCAGAATGATCATACGTGAAATGTAAATTCAAATGATTCATCCAATCTTCAAATTGATTCAACCTCTCTTCATCACCTTTCCAGATTATTAAAATATCATCAATATACTGCCGGTACTATGAAATGAACTGGAAGAAAGGGTTTGCATCACTTAAAATTAGCTGTTCTTCAATCAATGCCATATAAGTAATGGCCAGATTAGGATCAAAGGTGCAACCCATAGCCGTTCCCTTGTACTGCAGAAAATAGTCTTCTTTAAACATGAAAAAACTATTTTCCAGCACCAGTGATGCACATGCAATCAAAAAGTCTGTCGGTACGTTGAATGGTATCGAGCGCTTGTTTAACATAATCTCTAGGCTTTGTATTGCTTCCTCTTGAAGGATGTTTGTATACAGCTCTTCTATGTCCATAGTAACCAAGAGTTGCTCAGAAAGATGGAACACTAGACCTTCGACTCTGGTAATGACACCTCTAGAGTCTAACAGGGAAGTTGGAGTTGCCATACCAATTAGTTTTAGGAAAAAGTCAATATATCTACACACAGACACAATAGGCCATACTGGGGGGTTAAGAGTGTCTATGTAGATCTTCAGGAGGGTATAGTAAAGGGGAGTACGACCCACCGAATAATTAATTAATTTGTGTTCTTTTTTGGATAAAAATGCATCTTCTATACCCCTCTCTGTCAATAACAGAATTTTGGATCTAATGGATTCTGATGGATTCTGATTGAGTTTCTGATAAGGGCCCTGAATGGCCAACAGTCTATAGACCTCTTGATCTCACTTGGTTACATAAGTCACCACAATTCCTCCACTCTTATCTGCCGCATTTATAACTATTGGCTGATCTCTGGCCTGTTTCTCAATGGCTTGAAATTCAACAAGAGCAAGACTTGGATGAAAAGCATGATGTCTGCTAGTGACAATTTTACCAAGGTCTGAAAGGACCAATTTCTCAAATCTCATGAATTCAGCAGGTACATCTGAAGGACTGGGGGTAAAAATGCAATGTACGGCTAAGCCACTAGTATTCTGTTCAAAATAAATATCTTTATTTTCGAAATAAATGTTCAGTCTAACTTTACTCAAGAATTGCTTGATATCAGTAGTGAACTGCATGACACGTGGAGTTTGTGTTGGCACAAATAAGAGGCCATGTTGTAAAATTGACATCCCTATATTAATCAGATTGTATGAGAATAAATTAAAAACAGGTAATGGTGTGTTTACCAACGGTATGCCGTGTTGCGGATCTGAAATTCCCGCTCGTCATTATTCTGTGTTTGAGCATTCTGTATATGCGTATTCTGTGTGGCCCAACCTTGTTGGAACATCCTGCGGCTGCGACGACTGCCCCATCCTCGAAAAGGTTGTCCACCAAATTCCCAACTGGGTCCTGGTTGGTTATTCACGCCATAACCTCCTGAATTACTTGACGAAGTATCTGAAAAAGTGACCCACTTTCTCCTCCCTGGACCAAAATTCGGACCAGTGGTGAATTACCAATTAGAGTGAAAATTGAAATCTTCAGATAGGTAGGGATATACCACCTCTTTTGTATTAGTGGCTGTCTTAAATCCCACAAATGGTTGATTTACAAGTTCAAGTTTTTGGGTTGACTCTGTGATCAAGTTATTATTCAGAAATGCCCACTCCTGATCAGCTAGCATGTCTGCAATTTTTAAACTT
Source organism: Ambystoma mexicanum (assembly GCA_002915635.3). Lineage (NCBI taxonomy): Eukaryota > Metazoa > Chordata > Amphibia > Caudata > Ambystomatidae > Ambystoma > Ambystoma mexicanum. Next base: position 988,776,311 of record CM030325.1, read on the forward strand.
ACTTGTTGGGCTGTGGTGATGGTTAAAACCAGTAAATCGTGGCTACATTTAGTAGCAACCTCACTAAACGCAGCTTTGCATTCCATATCATCAAGGAAAAGGCATGGGATCATTTTGACTAGTAATCCCTGTGGTATAATACTTGATTTGAGCTATTCTTTCAGAACATGGACATTTAATTAGTATTTATTTATTTATTTATAAGGCCCTAAAACCCTGCAGGCATCGGAGTGCCATGAGAACGACAATTTACAACAAATACAAAAAAAGGGACAACACCTTCAATACAGAAAGAAGCCATATCGAGATTCTAAAAATAAAGATTTCTCAACCACATACAGTCTAATCTACTATAAGATTCAGGTTTGTCGATCCTCTAGGTAGATCATTGCAGGAGCTAAGGCAACTTGGTAGATTACTAGATCCACATCCAACCAGGACACAAAACGTATTCTCATGGGTACACCATTCATTTATTTCTAGTCTATGAATGCTTTTTAGATCTGTATGAAATTGTTTTTTTTATTGATTTATTGTTTTTTTATTGATTCTAAGTAGTGCCTCACTAGAAACAGTACTGTTGCCATTATTGGGTAGTTGTAGATTCTCAAAGAAGGAAAGACCTTCAATAAGTTCTGCTATCTGTGCCACAGTAAAAGATATGGTATCTGAATCCGCCATTATGCAATAGCTCAATTGGGTTTCAGGTCTCGGGTTGGGGCACCTAGGCGAATCATTCACATCGACAAAACAATAAAAAAAATCTTTCATTTGACAAAGGCCTGCACAGCCACGGGCTGGGTATAACGAAAAACTGAAGAGCAGGAATCCATACTCCCTAGATTGAGGAGATACAGAAATTATGTAACAGGAAATAAAAATCCAGAGGACACGATTTACTAGTTTCACTCGCAGCAGCTGCCCAACTGCAAAAAGTAAGGGACTGGAGGGCTGCTGAAGAAGGGAAAAAGGCTGTCAAAACCGGAAGGCACAAAAAGATTAGCAATGATTGACAGGTGGTGGGGTTTAGGTCACATGATCTAGATCCACTTGCACCAGATCACCAACAAAAAGGGGAAATGGCTTAACATTTTCTCAGATGTCTTTGTCGTCACCTCTATGGAAAAGGAATTTGGAGTAGTCTGTACCCCCAAAAGAGTTCCCGGTTTTAACCTCCTTCTTCAGCAGGTACAATATGATTCAACCAAAAATAGGAAATCGGCCACAGCAGATTGGGTCCCTTTTAGCATTCTGTAAGGGCCACAATCACAGATGCTGTGCAGTCGTGTGCATTGTGGAGTCACACCCAGAGAGTTTTGTCTTCCGGAAGTGGGGAGGGGGCACAGGAAGTTCGGGAGCACTAAGAAATCCCATGATGGTGACACCCCTCTCTTGTTGGAAAGTTCTCTCTTTCTTATTTCTGCTTACTGGCCCTGGTTGTTCCAGCTGCCTCACGTGGCTTCTTTTCACTGGCATTCTCAATCCTGCAACGTGAGGTATTCTAAACAGCTACATACCTGGCAGATTTGAATTGAGGTTCTGCCCACAAGAAAGACGACTCCTCTGATATATTCCCAGGCCGTGCGCATCCGCGCTAGCGCATCGCAGCGTGCCTCCAGAGTGCTGTTGGCTGTTTGCTGTTTTGCAGGTTAAAGGTATAGGTGTTGGCGCTTCAGTTTATGTGGGTTTACCTATTTTGTTTCGATGATTTGATGGAAATTTGATAGGAGGTGATTTGTGTACACCTTTCCCTGTCTCTCTGCTGTGCTGTTTCTACTATTCTGCCTGTAGCGTTTATGTACTAAGCCGTCCTACAAATTGGTAAAATGAGGAAGAAAGAAAAAATGTTTCATCCAGAAAGGAGATAACAATGGCCCCTTTTGTCTTTACAAGTAGATGTGACAGCATGACACGGGCCGTAGCATTGCACCTTCCTACTTCTCCTACTGTTGAAATGTCCTCACTCTTGCTGGTAGATCCGGAAAAGCAAATTCCTATTAAGGTTCCCAGTGGGGGTTGAAGGGGTGTATAACTGGATAGGGGTCATTTCACCTCCAGCTTCTATCGAGGATCTTGGGACCCTTCCACATGTGGTTTATAATCAAATTCTGGGAAGGGACATGTTCGCTATCACATTGCCTCTACCAGTATTAGTGAACGACTCGTTCCTTCACACCCCTCCTTTGTTTTCTATGGGAGAAATGTCATTGTTGGCTCTGTCGGCTGTCAGAGCACTTGCCAGAAGCAGGGGAGGAGGTGACCAGTTTTACTTCGGCCCAAATTCAGACCTGTTCATCCCCGGAACATAAGCCAGGGGAGAAGTATAATCGTTCTGATGCTTACATAACCCACACTGAGGTGGTAAAATAACTCAAGATACACACCAAAGTATTATATAAGATAACAACGCATCTAGCCTCAGTAATAAGTCTTTTGAAAGCCACATTGGGGGACTCCATTCATAGGCCAACTGACCATGAGCATGATATCCCGAAGCGGTGGAGCATTGCAGTCAGTACTTCTTCACTCAAAGTAGTGAGTTCTGGAAGCAGAGTGGTACAGACCCTACCCGTTAATGTAGGCCTTCCTCCTAGTGTGGAGGATGTGCCTAATAACCACAAGAGAGGCAAAAAAAACTAAGAGGAATATTTGTAATAATGGCTCTAAGAACTTGAATAAGTCATCCCGCAAGTTACTTCGCTCCCAGGTTCATTTTGATCAACAGGACTCTTGCTATCTGGATGAAGACTCTGTTTCACTGGAGGAGATAAATCCAGGTGGAATAGAGGCACCAGCAATTGGGGTAAACATTCCCATACAAGGGGGGCAATTGAAAAATACGAAGGCACCGAGAGCCCAAACTGCTATGGAAGACACTGTACTTCAGGATATTCCCGAGCCCAGACTGGTAGATGCTGTGAAGCATAAAGGGAAAGCAAAAATGAAGTTGTCAGCTCCACCTATATTTCAAATCTTCAAACATCTGAAGTATGACAACAGGAGTCTCAATAAAGCAGTCCCACATGTTTTAGAGGTGGATTTGTCGGGTCAGGTCCGGCCAGGGTGTTCCTTGAGAGGGGAGAAGCAAACCACTGTGGAAGGAAGTGGCGCTAAGATCTTAGATATCTTTCGAAATAGACTCCAATCCTGTTAGTGAAGAAGTCTCTACATCTATTATGGAAGTCAAGACATCGACTGACCAAAGTATCCCTACTCTACAGAGCACAGAATTAGTTATACGAGAGATTGTAAAAAACATATTGTCTGAAAATCGAGTACAAACTACATCTAACCCCAAGAATGGGATTTGTTTTCAGATGGAAGTAATTAAATCTACTGATAAAGTTATCGTAACTTCTAGTAATATGCCGGAGGCAAAGCTAAAGGGGTTCACAACGTTTTAGCAAGCCCATTTCTGAAATGGCCAATGCTTCTCTAGATTTGAGATCTAAACCAGGTAAACTCCCCGAGCGTCATAAGGGGTTCTCAACTAGGGAGTAGATGGAGTGAATGATAGGGATGTATACTAATTGACCTTTTCACAATTGACCTCGGGAGAATTTACCTAATTTAAAAGGTCAATTAGGACATATAAATGCAGGGGGAAACCCCTCGCAACCCTCCACCCAATCCAAAACCCCCGGTAATCCCCATCCAATCCCCTTATATTATTTATAATCCAAATCCAACCCAATAAAATAACTAAAATAATATAAAGGTCCATTGTGCAGAAGGTCAATTAGGACCACTATAATTAGGTCAATTAGGATAAAAGGTCAATTGTAAAAGGTCAATTTGGGTAATACCCATGAAAGTAGTGCAGTTATACTCAGAAAAGGTAGCTGTGGAGTCACCCTTGAGATATCAAATATTTCCTGATTATCCTAGCTTAACCTTGAATTATATGTTTTATCAAGGGGGTCCAAACTCATTAAATAGATCTAAGATGTTGGCCCTCTTTAGTGAAATACCAGCTTTAAGGATAATTGCTTTGAAAGACATGAAACTGGTTGATTTCATTGACCCTCGAAGATATGACCATGTGAGATTAGTCATACCATCTTGCTTGGTCCATGAGATTCTAGTAAACGAAGCCCATAGCCTATATAGGCTGGTTTATGATTTGGTTCCCTACTCATTAGATCAATGTAGTGGGGGTACTTTGAGAAGGGACGTAGGGCTTGAGAAGATCTGAATCTTTAGAATCTAAAAGATTGGGGCCCTACCCGAGAACCGCTGCTACAAGAGTCAGTAGAGACAAACTGGTGTTGGTTGGCACTTTCTCTGAAAAATGCTTTCATTCAACTACATGATATGAAAGGCTCTCTTTAGCACAGTGGACCAGTGTCCTATCTTATCATGGAATGTGAAAGGGTTCTCTGCTCTCTATTCTGACCCCTTTCTTTGCACACATCTTCGACAATACTCCATCTTGCTTTTGCAGGAAACTTGGCTGGTGGGCATGCCGGCTCTATATTGTTATTTTATTGTAAATGAACTAGCTAGTCATCGGCCTAGGGAGAGACCTGCTGGGGGTTTATTGATAGCAATAAAGACATGGGGGGGCTTTAACTACTGCAAACAGTTCCATGTGTTAAAATCGTGGCAACAATTGCTGTTTACACAACAAATCGCGGCAAAAGGGCAGTGGTTTTGCTGCCGCAATCCATGTGATGGATGCAGGGGTCACCCCCGCAACCCCCAGACCCATTATACCATGTAATGGTGTGGGGGACACCCCCGCATCCCCCGCTCCCCTTAAATAGTATAATGGGGTACACCTTTACCAGGTCAAACCACAGCATTTTTTCTGCAATTTTTTGTGCAGACAAGTTTTTTCCACGATTGTATTACTGCATACCCTGCAAACATTGGATACTTTCTAAGCTAAGGGACTACTGGCGGTGGTAATGGAAGAGGATGATGTGTTGAAGGGAATAAAGTTCCTTCTATTGAACATTTATTGGAACCCAAACGAAAATTTAGATCACACACTTCGGGATCTGAATGAAACAATGGAAGTCTGGTTATCAAGCCTACCTGGGGGAGAAGAAATATGCTGGGGACTTTAATTCTGAATGTAACTCAGGAATGCATTAGATATCGAGCATCATTTGATGGAACATAGGATGGAGTACAGGGGACCAGCATCCAGATATCCCTCCTACTGATCTCTTTAACACAATGAACAATTCGAGTAGGAACAGAGTACAGGGCCAGAAGTGGCATCAGAACCTGGAGGGTTGGGGTTTATGTATGGCCACAGAAGGTCGAGAAGAGGGTATTCGTAAGACACCAACCTGCATTAGCTGAAACTCTGCCTCCACGATAGATTATGTGTTTGTGTCGAAAAATCTGTATGATTTAACCTCGAATCTTGTTATTCTTCCCAACACATACAGTGATCATGCAATGCTCAGTATACAATTGGTGATTTAAAAAAATGTAAAGGGAAGGGAATATTTTTCTTATATCCCCGTGGTAAATGCGATGAGAAATAGGTTGACCTGGCACGAGAGCAATATAGAGAAATCGAATTTGCTCACACTGAAGGATTACAAGGATTGCACGTATGAGACAAAAATTGTTTCATACTCGGTATCAACATTTTTACCTTATCTTTAGTAAGAATTGGATCTCATGCCATGTAATCCCAATGTACCCAATAGAGTTGGAGTTCATCACCATAAATTTGAAATCCAGGTTAGAAATATAAAAAGACAATCCCACAACGATATTCGTAAACTTAAATTAACTAATACAAAGAATTCTGATATATTAATGGGGGCTGAACGAGAACAACAGAAATAAAAAAATGGCTGAAAGGACATCGTCATCTGCTCTACCAAAGAGATGGTGAGGCCATGATGGAATCACTAAAGAAGCAGAAGGCATCTAACTTTTGGTCCTTAGTCAATGGTTTGGAGGTGACCCAATTAGTTCTACAGAAAAACACCATATCAGAGCGCAACTGGAACACCCACTTTCAAGAGTTGTAATCTTGCCAGGTACCAAGATAGAAAAGGATACTTTTCAAAGTAATTGGGATTTAAATATTTCAGAGGACGATGTTGAGCAAATGATCATCAGGGCATTGTGGTCCTAATGAAATTGCAAATGTGATCTTCAACCAGAACGCCTCCCTTTGGTCAAACATATTGACGATACTGTTTAGGGACATTGAATTGAACAGGGCAACGCCTCAGTCATGAAACACCTCATATGTAATTCCCATCTACAAGAAGGGGGATAAAACTACACAATCTAACTATCACCCGATTACATTGATGGATGTAGATTCTAAGATATTTGCTGCTATGGTGCTATACCATCTGGAAGAATGGTGTTCAAATAATAACGTTCTGAGTATTAATCAGTTTGGTTTCTGAAAAAATATGGGAACAGAATGTAGAGGTCTCCTACTTAGTAGCCTTCAACATTCTGTTTGTTTTGGACAATCTCCCCCAATTTATATCACCTCCATGGACCTGTCTATGGCTTTCGACAAAGTTGATCACCCGACACTCTGGAGAAAATTCTCCAAACTACTGTTACCACATGGACTACTGAGCATCTTAATATATCTTAATGATGGTTCCTGTATTCAGGTTAGACTAAATAGAGAAGGTCTACTTACAAGATCTATTCCGACTGAAAATGGATTAAGGCAGGGGTGCATTCTAGCTCCCTGCCTCTTTAATATCTAGGTATCTGATGTGGCTATACCTCTTTCTTGAGCCTCACTTGTTGTCCCTAAGGTTGGGGGGCTACAAATAGCATGGACAGCTTACGCTGATGATTTTTTCTTAATAGATCAAACACCCATAGGGCTTCAGCGTCTATTAACGGCCTTCAATAAATACATGGCATGAAAAATCTAAGTATTAACCTGAAAAAGTCTGTAATATTAAAATTCAGCAAAAATAATTGTAGTGAATCTTTTTCTTGGATATTAAACAAACATAAAGTCCAAGTAAAAAAGTATCTGGTGTACCTAGGCTATCCAGTCATTACCAAACCATTGACATGTTTCTACAGGAACTTTCTGAAAGGGAAAGCAAGGACTTTAGCTATTCAAATGAAGAAAATAGATCTGAGGTATGGCACATTTTCCGCACTACCCTTGCACAAATTCTACTTGGCAAAGGTAGTACCAAAATTGTGCTATGGTCTAGAATTCTTCCCTTCCTGGATATTAACTGAACTTGGTACTTTAGAATCAATTATATGGCGCTCTGTATTTTATCATTTACTGAAATGTGTGCCTCTGAGCGCTATAAAATATGAATTGGGCTTGCAATCATTGGAGAGTATAACGTTATGGAAAAGATTGTCCCTCTTTAGGAAATTTTGCACCAATCCTTAGGGCAATATTTACTCTGGGCTAAGTAGAAAAGTGCGTGAGTGGAGTGCAGATTCGGGATTTATCTATGAATTTAATCAAGACTGTTTAAGGAAATTAGTCATCCTAGATCTATCGCTCTAAACGTTATTAAATAATCTAAATAAAGCCATACAAGTTTTTCAACATTTTGACTGGGTACGTAGAGTAGATGTCTTGGCAAAATCCCTAATTTACAGACAAGTAGTCTCTCCCCAGAAAGAACTGTGCATAATTGAACCTCACTTATGTCGTTTTCCCCCAAAAAAAGAAATGTAATAACTGCATGCACTTCCGGATGAATGTATTAGCTACCAATGACATTTTGGGTATTAGAGGCGAAGCACTTGAATGTATGGGTCTGTGTAGATTTAGTAATTCTATGTCGGAAAATTAAACATTGTACCACTTGTTATTAATATGTTCAACATTAACAACAGAGCAGAAGGAATTCTGTGGGTCATTTGTAAGTACACTAGACTGTGTATTTTTGGAAAACGTGTGGTTAGGCATGCTACATGGAAAATCAATTCCATTGAAGCTATCTATTAACATATGTATGTAAACTAGTATGGGGAGCCCAGAACAAATAACTGAATGTATCTCTATTTTAAAAGAATGTATTTCTATTTTTGTATTTTTATTTTTGTAGTAATGCTTTAAATGTATTATGTAATCTTTGCTAATTATGTGAAATCTCACATTTATGTAAACATCTGTTTCAAATCAACACAAATAAATTAAATACATAACTTCTGCTTACATCAAAGTGCCTCTATTAATTACCACCTTGGTGCAAGATCTTTGTTGTCCTGAGAGGGCTTGCCTTTTAAAAAAGTCATTCCCAACTAATCCCTTGGGATATTTCCTGTCTGCTGGAGGAGGCGACAACCCTGACCACAGAGATCAAAAGGGTGTTTCCTGGAGTGTCCCCAAATGGTTGCTTTGGGTGAAACCCAGTTCCAAGACGCTGATACACATACGGCCCTGTCAGTGAACGAGTCACTAAAAATCAAGCTGACATGACATGAATAACAGAGAGCGCTATGTAAACACTAGATATGGCTTATATTAGTTGTTCCATCTGCCACCAGGTTCTGGGAGCACACACATTTAGGTTCAGGACTATCCAATGTAAAGGGGAACCCCTAACTGCTGGACCTTTGGTTCCACCAGCTGTTGCACAGTTTGTGAGTGCCATATTGCCAAACTACAAGGCAATTTCAGAGAGGCATCTGTGGACAGGATCTGCAAAGCTACATGTTTGCACTATGCTTCTTGAGCATTTTGAAAGGGGGTGCTCTTATCAGTAGACCCCACCTTCAGAGACAGATCTACACACATCATTGACAAAAATCAAAAGAGCTCAGACTATTTCACCCTCAAAGATAACATTCTGTCACAAGCACACACATAGCTAGAAAGCAACAGACACTATTCAGTCCAAAGAAGAAGCATACAGAAAGAGGAGGACAGGGCAAACAGGGTGAGCAGGGAGTCAGGGTGTCAGGGTGTAGAGGTTCTATGAGTGGCCAAAGGGCGACAAGGTGTTTCTTGAAAGGAAGTGTGTGTAGTTCTTTCCTGTAGTGCAGGAGAGATGAGGCCAATATGGTATAAAGGCACAGAACCACACCACCAGAAGACCTCCATCCCGAACCACTGAGTTCACACTGACTGGGTAATGTTCTCCGGCGTTACAATTATCTAATGCCATATATAAAAGATAGTGAATGAATAAGAATGATGGGAAATTACCAGGTGAGTGTGGTGTGTGAGTGAGAGGGTCTGTGTAAATGGGTGTTTTTCTTTTATTTTCTTTGATTTAGTTGAAAGTTCAACTTTACAAATACATAAAATTCATCATTAGTGATATGATATAAGTTACTTTAGCATATAATACATACCTAATTATCAGTTAAAACAACAAGCATGTTATCATAATTTCAACTTATCAACTTTAGCATAAAGTAAAAAAAATAGAGATTAAGAATGTTTCACAAAGCATTAATTCATAAGGAGAGGGAATAACTGTTTCATTTTCATTTTACAATCGCAATGGAATTTCTCTCATACGAGAAGGCAGCATCAAGAATATGCAGAGTTGCAATTCTAACTGAGATTTTACCAGACCCAAAAATGTCAGCCCATATTTCATTGTCGGTTCTCTGAATGTACTTTGGTGTCATGCAATTGACAAGTTTCAGACGCTGAGAAGTAAAAGCTTTGCATTTTGTGATGATGTGACGGAGAGTTTCTGTCTGTGACTCGTCTTTGCAGAATCGACAATGGGCTAGTTCTTTTTTAAAGAGAACCTCGTCTGACCAAGATCTCCTTAACAGGCCACAAATTGAGACTAAATCTTAGAATTTTCGATCTTAATACAGGCGATGGACATTTTACAAGATAGTCTGCCATTGTTCGAAATCGTTTGTGACCAGAAAGATTCCTGTCGAAATGTTTTAGTGTTAAACATTTTTCTTGTGTTAATAACCAATCTGACTGATATAGTTTGATCTTAGCTCTGTACAGATTCATAAGAAGGAGATCAATCGAGATGTTTGCATTAGCTAGCACATTCAAGATATGTGTTCTCCAATTTAAGGGAAATGACTGCTTAGAGGTCAACAAATGATTAGCTAAAATGGCAAGGCTATCTCGATTAGTGGTTCCTAAAAGACATTTCCGAAGTAATGCACACATTTTCCAGGTAACCTGAATATGAATTGATAATAGACCAAGTTCAAACCTGAGTAACATGGTTGAAGTGCTTTTTGGTAAGTTAAATACAGATTTCCAGAACTTTGCTTCTAACTGGTTCCAAAATAGTTGAGTTCTTGGCAACACGGTTTCCATCCCATAAGCAATGATTGGCAGGCCCTTTTGTTGATAAAAGGTCATGATGGGTGTACATGTCAATTTACCAAAGTTAGCGAGCACAATTCTAGCCTGAGATGTAAGCATAGTGAGTTTAGATGTTAATGCTAGTTCAAGAGATTTTTCAGAGATGACGTTATTAAAGTTCACCCCTAAATATTTATATTCAGAGACCTTCTGTAATTTTTGGTTTGCTATTGACCACTGATACTTGTTTGAAAAAGATGATTTAGGTTTCCCAAGTGCAATGATTTGCGTTTTGTCCTGATTTACAGTTAGATTGTTACTAGAAGCGTATTGAGCAAGTAAATCAAGAACAGTTTGCAGCCTAGATGGAGTTTGGGATAACAACACCAAATCGTCTGCATAAAGTAGCCAAGCTATTGTTTGATTTTCTAGCTTTGGTGAATCGGAGGAGGCTATTGCAAAGGAATCTGCTATATCCAGTAAAAAAAGATTAAAAAGTGTTGAGGCAAGTATGCATCATTGCTTAAGGCCTCTTGCGGTCATAATGATGTTAGAAAGGAGGCCTTCCATATTTAGCTTAATTTGAACAGACGTGTTTGTGTGTAAAAGTCTCACAATTCTGACTAATGATTGAGGACAATCATATTTCACTAGTTTGCTCAGGAGAAGCTCTCTGTCAATTGAATCAAACGCCATGCGGAAGTCAACAAAAGCCACATATAATGGTTGATTCCGCACGGCGTAAAATGACTTGAGGGCGTTGAGTAGTGTGAAATTAATTGCAGTACCTAGTCCAGAGACAAATCCAGTTTGGAGTGGGTCCCTTCGGTGAGTTGATAATGACCAAGCATTCAAATCATGAGGGACAAATCTACAGTAAATTTTTCCAGGCACATCTAATAATGCGATGGGCCGGTAACTCATGGGATTCTGTCTGTCTCCTTTTTTATGGATTGGCACTATGATTGAATGAGTCCAAGATTTCGGTAGCTCTTGATAAAGTTGAATGAACTGAAATATGATGTAAAGGATGGTAGCCCAGAGGTCTACGTTCTTTTTTAGGACTGCATTTGAGAGTCCGTCAGGACCAGGGGCACGAGACATGCTGACCTTATTGATGAAGAACCGAATATCGTCTTCATCGAATTTCAGTTCGAGTGTGGAAGACAATGCACAAGGGTCCTTAAGGGATATTGGAGCAGCATAGATAGCTGAAAAATGAGTTATCCAATCTTTTTCTGTAACTCCATTTATTTGTGAAGTTAATTGCGAGACATTAGTGACCGAATTAAACAGTTGCCAAATCTGTGCAGTATTTTTGCTTTGAATCTGTTTTAGCATAAGTTCGCCATCTTTTTGTTGTTTTAGTATTTTATATTCGTGCATCCAGTTTCTATAGGAGGTTTTGATAGCACGCAAGGCTGACGTTCTTAATGCGAGAGGTGCTGTTAAAGCTTGTCTTTTCAGCTTTCTATGCAGTAATTTCCTATTTCGGACAGCATAATCACATTCTTCAGTTGTGTTTGGTCTGGAGTTGTCAGTGGTGGCATATAACTGCATTTGGTCACACGGTGCCAATTCATTTAGGTAAGCTGTTTCCGTACATAACTTGTGACACAATTTTAGGTGATCTCGATACAGCACAAGCGGTTTATCGGTCCATTTCAGCTGATTTAAGGAATTATTTGTTTCAACCAAACCTGAAAAGAGTTGTCTCTGTGGACAAGGGGCTGTAGCCAAGGTTAGTTTGAATGTTAGAGGCCGATGATCGCTATATTCAGATGTTATTACTGCAAAGTCAGATATATGATTGAAAAGACTTCGTGTTACATAAATATAATTGATAGTCGCACTCTGAGTCCCTCTGAACCAAGTCGCATGAGGGGGAGAGTTAGCAGTGCTAGTACCATTCAGCATTACCAAGTTCCAAGATTTTACAAAATTGTTCCACATTTCTACTCGTTCTTGTTTTTTGTGTTGTTTTCCCTTAAAAAGATATAAATTCACATCACCTGTAACGATAATATGTATGATACCACAGGATAGGATGATATTCTCCATTATAGTAGCCAAATCTTTAAGAAATAACAGAGTCGAAATACCCATAGGATTCCAGTACAAATTAATACAAGCAATTTTGAAAGAGCTAATGGTAATATAAGTACATTGGATGAAAGGGTTGGAAACAGACAGTGAGGTCGATTGAATGTTAGCTAGTGTATTTGTGGCAGTTAGCAGACCCGTCATGGGCCTCCCTTTAGTTGCTCGTATCGCAGGTTCTAAGTGGATATCATAATTGTTCCAGGTAGGCGGGACTGACAACCAAGTTTCCTGAAGTAGTATAAGGTTGTAGTTTCCCAGAATACTTTGAGGATTATTGATTAGGTGACTGAATCCTTGGGTATTTCAACTAATCACTGAGAGGCACACTTGGCACAAGGCCGGATCTAGTTACACTCTTGTAATATGACTGTATTCTTTGAGGCCATTCTGAACTTCTGAGGTATTATATTTTGGTATGTTGAGGTGAAAATTCTGAGAAGTTTTAAGGCAAGATTTTAATAGACTTTTTGAATCATTGTTAACTGAAATCAGGAAACCTAGGTTGTACAAAGCATCTTTGGCCGCCCAAAGGGCATAGTCATGTGTACATTTGAAAACTGAGGATTTTTTTGGTTAGTATTTTGGTTAGTGCTAGAGGAGATTGCCTGACCTGTCTGGAGTTCATCTGCCATAAGCGTGCAATAGAATCTCTAATTTCCTCAAGGTCAGTTTGAGAGAAACTTCCAGAATTTACTTTCGAGTGCAATGAGCACTCTGATGAATGGTGCTCCGACTCAGCAAAGGATACTCGTTTAAGGGTGAGGTCCCTGATTTCATTGGTAGAGATCACTGGCAGGGGTGTAGTTATGGAAGCTGCAGCGCATTTGGTCGGACCATTCTCTGTGATAGGGAAGCAAGGAGGTTAGAATTTTTGCTGCTCTAAGAATAAGTCAATTTCCCGCCTTAGAGCCTCTCTAGAAGCAGCAATTTCATTGGTCGACATAGCATTTTCTAGTAGGACACTTCTGAGCAGAAGAGAGTATAGTCTTGGAATTAGTTGAGGGCAGGGACTGGTTCTCTACAGCTAATTTGATCAGTTCATCAAGAGGTGGGTGATCAGTAATCACTTTGGGAGATTCACAGGGATCAAGGTGTTTATTTTATTTCAATTTCGCCATTGTCACATATTTTTTTGTTATGGAACTTGAAGCAGCGAGTGATCTGCTGCTGGCATGAGTTAAGCTGTTAATAAATTGTTTGGTTGAAGAAGTTGCCACTAATTTAGTGGACTTAACGTTCTTCAATTTTTTTGTTTCCTGTGTTCTCTTCCCCTTTGGATTCGATGATGGCACTTGATTTGTAGTTCTTTGATCAAATACAGGATAGGTGGTTTTAGGTTCTTGAGCATTGCTCATAGATTTGGCCATATAACCACTTATATGTGTTGGGCATTATGTGCTGACGGAGTGAGGTCCGTCGCAACAAATTTCTCCGTTATGATTCCTTTAACATACGGCACAGAGGACACTAACTCTTCTGGTTGCTTAGATGGTGAGGATAAAACAATGACTGTAGTTTCAGGAATAATTTCCTCATTTTGACAAACTCTTTTTTTTTGTGATTGGTCATCAGCACAGAGCATATTGTTTACCACGTTTGCAGTTTGATTCTGGGCCAGAGTCTGGGCTATACCCTTTTGTAGATTAAATAAGTTATTGAGTTTTCATTGAGACAAACTTGAGAGTGATCCAAGGCTGTTGTCATATTTTTTTTATCAAGTCTCATAGTATCAAGATTGGCCGCGAGTCCCTTTAATCTGCTATCCAAAGTCTCGAATAGCTTGGCAAGAGCCATTAGTGCAACATTCATCACCTCTAGGGTCAATTGAGAGGTTTTAGGAGAGTAAGATGTTTTTAATGAGATCTGTGTTTCTATATTTGCCTTGCGTGGCGTAGGGACAATATAAGAGACAGCTAAAGCTGAAATATTACAGCTAGAATGCTGAAACATGTTGGGCGACTGTGAGAGATTAGAGCCATCTGCTCTGGCCGATAAACAAGAATTGGTAGAATCAAGTTCTATCTCTGCATCTTCATCAGGACTTGAAATATCAGAATTTAATGTGCATGGGGCACCGGATGGGGCATTACGTAATACCATGCTGTCTGTAAGAGAAGTTGCAATGTTAGGAGTATTAAGCTTTGGTTCAGCCTGTTTTTTCTCATCAGAAACAGATGATGCCTGAACACATACACCCGTACAAGGATTTTGGACAGATCCACCATTATCAGTAGATGGTTGCAGCTCGTTTAAGAGAAGGGTGAAATTCGTTGCAACATTCCCAGATGTCCCAAAGCCGTATTTGCGTATATCAACATGGTTCGTCCTTGCCGCCTGCTTCTTGTTAGTAGTTTTGGCTTTAGGGAGGGGCGTGCGAGCAATCGAAGTCGAACAAGTATTAACAGCCTTCCCGGCTGTGGGCAGCTCATCATGAAATGGTTGCGACTCTGACATGATGTGCTGACGTATGTTAGAAGGCATGGCCGTAGTGAGCCGGTAGGGGCCCTTTGCCTTGTATGCCATTGAAGCGTACAGCAAATATAGCAAAAGCGGCTTATCTCGTGTGAGATCTACACACAATCAGAAAGGGAACACAGTAGCAGAGAGGAAGCACCTCGCCCGAAGACCCGAACGTTGCGGCGAAGCGGCAAAGCGGGACTCAACGTGCCTGGCCTCCTTTATAGTCCCGCCTCTAATTCCACAGCCACAAAGCCTTATGGATAAGGTAGTCTGTCTGGCAATCTGAAGTCTGTGCTTCACGGTGAAAATCCAACAGCTGCTGGGCCAACGTCCACAGCAAAGCGGGACACAACGGGACTCAAACGGGTGCGCCTCGCAGATAATTCTAGGAGAGACTGTGAGTGCCCTTGATCCAGGCAACATACCATGAACACCCCAGAATCACACACTGAGGCAGTGCCAACAATGAGGGGCATTGAGGAGTCTTTGTTTACCCTTAAATTGATAAGGATGCTCGAGCAGCAAGGGCCAGTCACGGATTGGCTGAAGCCACAAAACTGTTTTCTGATTTGCTCCTGCTGGTAGCAATGAGGTTCCAAGACTTTTATTTTAACAAAGAACGCGTCATTCTTTGTTCTTTTTTGATGAGAATAGCTTCCCGTTTGCCATCCAATCAGAAACCCATATTGGTAGAGTTTGGAACTTCTGCCACTTGTCTCTGTCACAGCGCCTGTTTAATATGCTGACATGGAGACCTTCCTTGAGCGAGATGGGAGTTCCCACCATCTGCTGACACTGCACTATACCACTTGTCCCATGGGACTGGTCCAGAGGATGCAGAAAGAATTTGGCGTTCATCCCCCGTTCCAAGGGCTGCAACAGGGGATAACGGCCCGGCAGCCCAAGTTATCGGCCCGAGTGATGTGAGGGCGGGTAAGTGCTCTGGGCCGTTATCCCCGTTCCAGTGGAATGTCTATAGCCACTGTTTAGCTCACTGGTCCCTTCACAGAGGAGAAATTGCCATTTGCATATCAGACTGGCCACGCCCACATGCTTGCTCTCAGTAGAGGGGATTCTGCATTCTTATACATTTAGAAAAATCTCAGGGTTAACCTTGAGTTACCAAGGTAACTTCAGAGACATGGACCCCTTGCTCACTGTGCTTTAGAGAGGCTAAGCTTCACCTCCCTGAGGAGGCCCAACAAGGTCGAAACACGTGCCTGGGGTTGCTGATGGTACTCTTGATCAGAGGAGGACTACCTGGCATTTCGGTGCTGGACTGCCCGTGTGGGGACACCAGACGGATATGCAAATGGCTGTGTTGCCTCTGTGAGAGTTGCAGTGACCTAAAGCACGGTTGGGTGACCTCCTGAGTGGGAAAAATCGCAGACAGTAGGTTATTTTTCTGCATTTGTTAGCTGTCCCATTTTTGTAACTCAGAAATATGTTTCACAATATGCATTTTGGACCTGCAGGCAAGTGTAGCCATCCCTTTCGAAAGTCACTATTGGATGCATCATGCACTTTTTTTCCACATGCATCCCTCTGTACAAATCTGTGATTCACTTAAGAGGGTCAGGACTGCCACTTCTGTGTTTTCTCTGCCCTCTGCAGGATGTGTGGCACCCTGAAGGGTGTGGTGGCCCTTTTGGTAGGGAGGCTTGGGTGTAGACACACGTGCTCCAGAATCTGGATGTGATAGTCCAGCCCAAGGGATCTTTATGGAAATGTGCGGCATTGCTTAAGAGGGAGAGCGGTGGAGCGAGGATCCAATGTCCACGAGGGTGTCCATTTAAGGGACGTTGCAGAGCCCTGTATGGGCCTGGACTGAGGGATTTTGGCACCCAAAGGGAATATGTGACACATGAGTGGGCAGACGACTATTTGAAGTAGAATTTGAAGCCCATTTTAGTCAGCCGCCCTTAACAGAAATGGAAGAAGGACTTGAAAAGAGAGTAGATTGGAGAGAGGAGTGATGCGACTCCTCCCCCTTTATACATGTACCACGGGGTCAGACTGTTGTAGATCGCCCAGAGCAATCCTGATGTGACTGGGCCTGCCTGCCCCACCGCCATCATATCATGTCCTAGCTGGCCTTAAGCTCCCACATGGGTCCATGCGCGACTGGTGCCCTGTCCTGGTGTGTGGGACTATCTTCCACTGAGTCTGAAAGTCTCCTGCAGGCTGGAAATCAGCCTTCCTTATACGTGGCAGGATTTTATTGGCTGCACGCTCTGACCCTGGCCAAGATAAAGTGGAAGGGCGACCAATACAATGAGGGGATGGGAAACTACTGCTTCACTTGGACATGTTGAAAAGGTAAAGCTCAGTTGGGCCTCATCAGGAGTTGGCCAGTATCCGGCGGTAAATCCACTGAAATACCACCCACTGCTATTACCATTACTGCCACTTGATACAGCGGTATTACCGGCGGATGGCAACTGGCGGCGTAAATCCAAATTTTTTTTAGTCCATAGGACTCAATGGGGCATTTTCGGCGCAATTACCTCAACGTAAATTGCACCATGGGCATTTCGCCAAAAATGGGTGGGAAATTGGCATATTCACCTCTAGCTCAGAGCTGGAGGGGAATCTTCCAACGTTCCCTCAAACTCGTGATTGGGCAGTCCAGTAATGTGGCGGTAACGCTATTACCGCTGCATTTTTACCGCACAGCCTAATATCGATGAGGCCCTTTAAAGTCTTTTATTGTTGAAGTATAAATGTGTGTGCGTAATTTATTCAATAATGAGAAACATTATTTCCAAATCGGTGCCTTTCCACCCTACTGCGACAGGTGGAGCTACTATAGTGCTTAAGGAAAACTGAAAGGCGCGTGCAGAGGGAAACGTGCACTAGAAAGGTACTATGGGGGCAGACAAGGCTAAGGATTAGTGCAAAAGCTTGGGGGCGCATTAACCCAACTCCTGTTCTTACCTTGCCTGGAATCATGGAAACGAGGGTTGCATAAGTCTCCTCTGGCAGAGTTAATTTGTTGTTATGTGAAACAAAAAGCGAGAGAGGAAGGGAACAGGAGCTGAGGGAGAGGAAGGGAGGAAGATGGAGGGAGGGGCAGATGGAGGGAGAGGGCTAGAGGGATAGAAGGACAGGGAGATAGAGGGAGTTAGAGAGGGAGGCTGGGCCTTTGTGGGATCTAAGCCATATATGCGGGCCGGTATGGCATTGTCCTAAAATACCACCTCGGGCTAGTAACAAAGGCTGCTTGACTGCCCCTTATTTTAAAAGGCCCAGAGATGTGTGGAGTTCCTTCCAGATCCGTGCAGTCAGGCTATGAAATTCCATGAAGCAAGAGACACATCTAACAGCAGATGTTATTTCCTTCCATCGCAAACAAACTGTGTGGTTTTTATCACCAGTCAAATTAAGCACGTTGCTGTCTGTGGGGATGTTAGTTTTCTACAAATGAGCTTATAGTTAGATAGAGAGAGAGAGAGAGAGAGAGAGAGAGAGAGAGATCGATAGAGAGAGAGAGAAATAGAGAGAGAATAGAGAGAGAGAGAGAGAGAGAGAGAGAGAGAGCGAGATAGAGAGATAGAGAGAGAGAGAGATAGATAGATAGATAGATAGATAGATAGATAGATAGATAGATAGATAGATAGATAGATAGATAGACAGGAGAGTTGGATAGGTAGATGAATGGATGGATGGGTAGAAAGACAGGGAGATAGATAGATAGATAGATAGATAGATAGATAGATAGATAGATAGATAGATAGATAGATAGATAGATAGATAGATAGATAGATAGATAGATAGATACGCAGGTAGATAGATAGGAATATAGATATATAGAGAGATAGATAGACAGATTCTAGATAGATATAAACGGAGGTAATAGAGAGGGCGATAGATATATAGAGAGATAGATAGATAGCCAGACAGTGAGATGGATATATAGATAGACAGGAGAGTTGGATAGATAGATGAATGGGTGGGTAGACAGACAGACAGACAGACAGGCAGATAGATAGATAGATAGATAGATAGATAGATAGATAGATAGATAGATAGATAGATAGATAGATAGATAGATAGATAGATAGATAGATAGATAGATGAGATAGATAAATATTGTGCCTCAATACAAGGTTGTTGGTAGGCCACCGGTGCTACCAGAGGCCTACCGGCAACCTCGGCCTACCGTTTCCACTGCCCGATATCCCAGTGATACTGGGATATTATGGGCGGCGGAGGAACGTTAAGTTCCCATTCCCGTGGAGTCTCATAGGACTGTGAACCACTGGCACCGTCAGTGCCAGTGCTTCTGTGAAATATCTGCTGGTAGGGGCTTGAAGTACCGGCAGGTCAGGCCTGCCGGTAGCTCACAGTCCCTACCCGCAGACTCAGAGTGACCCGTTTTAGAAAAGGTGCCGGTAACCGTTGTTACCGGCACTTTTTTTCAGACCATTTCACTCCTAGTGAGATCCATTGTGTTAGTCGGTGTGCGAGAGAATAGATTTGGAAATAAGAAAGATGGGAGTAAGAGCAGTCGTGAGAGAAGAGAATAAGTAATGCAGATGAAAAAAGAGACAACAGAGCTGACAGCGAGGAAGAGTGGGAGAGAGGGAGAGAGAAGACATGGACAAGAAAAGGGAGACGGAGGAGGGAGTAGTGAAGAGAGACAGAAAAGACAGTGAGGCGAGGAGAGGACATAGAAAAAAGGGAAAAGGTGGGGAAATGGACACAAGAGTCCCTACGGGTACAATTAAGAACCGTGTAGAAATGCATATCAATGAGCGTCCCGGGAATATTTGCAGTGTTATTGGATATACAGCTGTACTATTTCTCACACGCACGCACGCGCGCATCTCCGTATCTAAAGTGAACTTATAAAGCTCACCCTGGGCCTTTTAGTGACCTGTTGGCACACTATAAGCATATATGGGTTGAAGAAGCTGGGTATAAAATAGCACAGCCCTGTCAAACAAACATATGTTTTGGGAGCTAAATGCATGTGTGTGGGCTAATTTGCATTTCCCCAATGCTTTGCGAATGTGACTCTGAACTGGCGGTGAAATTCCAGGGATGGCTACTGTGTGCCACTGTGGCAGGTGTGACTTTGCTCAAATACCTCATTCTACTTTCACATTTAATTTCAGGTGAAACCCGGCAGTGTCAGGGGCGGAGGCTGTTTTGCGGCTGTTTGTTGCTGGCGGGCGTACATTGCGGCTGTGACTGAGGCACTGCACCTGAGAGAAAGTCCAGAAAGGACATGGTGGACCTTGCTATTTGTAGACAAGAAACATTGCTTACGGGTTTGGCCTAAGAGACCCAGTACACTATCATATATATCCACGGTGTGAAGGGGAGGCGGAGCTTCCTTTCTGGTGACTGGTTGAAGCCAATTCAGTAAATCAAGGTCCTCTGGGAGGTTTCACTTATAAGTCTACGATTTGATTGAAGCATCGACTCTACCTAGAATACTGTGCTATTGGACCTTTCTTCATTGTTGCTGTTTGGAAGAAAAAAAAATTAAATAATTAAGTCTGCAGCTCAAACTGATGCAGCGAGTTGAACGAGGATAGCAGGAGACTGCGGGCTTAGTACCTTTGATCCTGCCTGGGAGCCCTCGACTCTACATGCTATCATAGTTACTGCGATAGCAAATAGAGTGTTGCGGGAAGGGGCGCCCATAGGTACTTTCAGTGATATTTAAACTGATGGTTCTACTCATTAGCTGCAGCAGAGGCATAGATTGAGCTGTCTTAATGCCTCCAGTGAAAAGGCCTACGCAGACTAAATACAATCCAAGAAGAACAAAGGAGCTAACT
Organism: Ambystoma mexicanum; assembly: GCA_002915635.3. Lineage (NCBI taxonomy): Eukaryota > Metazoa > Chordata > Amphibia > Caudata > Ambystomatidae > Ambystoma > Ambystoma mexicanum. Next base: position 988,796,888 of record CM030325.1, read on the forward strand.
AAAACTAGGAACACACTGAACGAGGAGCATGAGATGGTGACATTAAAATCAAAAAAGATAGTAAAGAACACTGTCCCATCTGACCAAGGTGTGATTACTGGTTTTTTCCTCCGAATCTGCTGCCTGAAACGAATTCGACAATTATTGGGGAAATTGTAGACCCAGGGCCTAGTGACATTGGCCTATTGAGCTCAACGAATTTTGAGGATATTGACAACAATTCACTGCTGGAATTGTGTTTGAATATCCAAAGGAGTATGACTCTGCAAATTGCCACAATGGCAGTAACTAGCAGTTGGATGCAGGCTGAAAGACGCATGAATACTCCCCATGGGATTTCTACCTGTTGTGGGTACAGGTAGATTGTCAGCTTCACCAAATGTAGAAATGGCCTCAATGGAGAATGTCCCGGATACCGAAATTGTGAGTCTGGGGAGTTCCTATCCGGGGGCAACTGAGATAGCAGAGATTCAGTCATCAGTTGCGTCCCTGCAATTCGCCCTTAAGATTCTACTACACATGTCTGGGCGCATACTGGCCAATACCAATGCTCTTGCTTCGGATAATGATTATAGAGAGAAAGTCTGTGAAGAAGTGGAATGCAATCTATCAGAAGCCATACATATTGCCGAAGAGATTGAAGAACAGCAAGACCCAGAGACAGATTTGAATCTGGAACAGAGTATTGGGCCATTTGTCTCAAGCAAACAGTGTTTAATGGCGAGGAGGGCGTAAATGAGCAAAAGACCAAGCCTCATGGCCTCTCCATTGGCAGAGTCGGGGCTTCCTGGGCTGCGATCTAAGAAAGCCAAGAAAAGAGCGGCTAGAGCTAAGAAAAAGAAGGTCATATGAGAGGGCCGCTTGACCAGCTCGTTGCTACCTGAGCAAGGGAAAACGAATGAGCTGGTGGAGGAAGTGGAAATCTCTGAAGCTGATCCAGTGGTGAACGAAGAGACGACAACATCCAGCCTGGATAAGTCCCAAAGTCCACCATTAGAGCAGAAAGATCTAGCTATCACACAAACAACATCGGGTGAAGACAAGGGTGTAATTTCAGGTAATCAAATTTGCCTGAATAAGAATCTTCACCAAAGTGGTGAACATAAATGGCTATTGTGATCGGAATTCCTGACCAGACTGTACTCAATTCCACAATTGAGAGTACTTAAGTCTGATGACTTCCAATTTGTGGAACCTTGGAAAGGACCAAGCCCTAAAGTCTCAGCCTTGCACTGTAAGTTGATGTCCAGAGGGCAAATTATAAGAAATTATAAAGATGAATTAAAAGCACGGGATGTTGAGATTGATGTTGACTTGAAGCAGATCCCAGTTGCCTGGCTGTAGAGACAGTAATTTCATCGAAAGAAATAGAATGTCCAAGTTTACCCAACGGAAAGAAGTTGGAAGTATTGCATGTTCAACAAGTCTTAAAATGGTTGGTGGATTCGCTTCCTGAGGTATTATCAAAACAATGAGAACTCACTATTCTTACATGGAACTGTAAAGGTTTTACTCAATTATTATCACCTGAAGGTTCAGCGAAATGTATAGCTAAACATAATTGTATCTGTTTACAAGAGACGTGAGCAATGGATCCTTTGATACTCAATAGCTATGTCATCTACCAATCCGACGCCAAGAGAGGAGAAAAAGGCAGACTGTATGGAGGTCTACTTACAGGGGTGGCAAACACATTATGCTTGAGGCGGATCAGTTCTAAACTAGACAATAATATGATCGCAGTGGAAGACGAATATAGCAGTAAGGGACGATATGAAAGATTCCTGCTTGAGAGTCTTTACAATCCCCCGGGCAGTGTCAAGAGAGCAGCTACAAGAGGCCCTAAACGAGCTGTTGGTAATCTGGTCGATAAAGCTAGAAAACACAGCAGTAACAGTAGTGGGCGACTTCAACTGCCACATGACAGGGAGGGGGGGATATCTCAGAACCCTAAGTTAAAAGAGAAAGGTGTCATGCAACATACTAATAATGATCTTGAGGGGTTGGGATGGATACAACTTTTTGAGCATTGGGAGTTAGAAATGATGAATGACCGAACTTCCAGTGATTATCCGGGTAAGCACACTTGGACGAACAGAATCTCTTGTAGTACATTACACTACATATTTGTGTTCCCCAAATTGCAGTTACATGTAGAAGATATGTCAGTCACGGCTAATAAGTGGAGTGACCATGCTGCGCTAGTTTGTGTGCTCCACGTTCCCAGAGGTGACTCAAGTGGAGAGGAGTATGGGTAATGTGAATGTCAATAAAGCGGGTATAAGAATTAGCTGGTCCGACAAGAATGTAAAACATGCTACGCAGGCTTTAGCCATTGCTAGATCCCCAAATGTACCCAACTTCAATGATATGACGATTAATTCAATAGAAGACTGGATCTATACTTTCTCTGGGAAGTATGCAGCTGCCCCTATGGGTGTAATGATTAGACTGAGGGTAGAAAGCTCCCTTATGATAAGGAGATTAGAGACAACAAGAGGAATCTTAGAGGCAGAGCCCTGCTATGCCAAGAAAACGATTACTCCTCTGGAGCTATACTACACAAATGTGAGGAGAATCAACAATAGATATAGAGCAGCCGTCAAAGCCAAAAGAGGGGCTGAGAGAAATCTAATCTGGCAAAACTTAGTGCAGACCATCTGTGCAGGAACGTCCCGGAGTATCTGGTCACTCTTAATTGAGGCACGAGGGATAGTGAAAGGTCAATTAGTGAATCCAATTGGGGGCGCAGAATGGGTAAAGTTTCTGGAGAATCGGAATGCCCCTTTAGATACGGAGGATTCAATACCATTGAATAGCCTCCCATTAATATCACCCATTGATGTATCTTATGGTGTTATATTGAGCAAGATCAAAGAGTTAAGATCTTGTAGCGATCCGGGTCCCAATGGTTTGGCCAATATTGTCATCAAATGCCACAGGAGTTCTGGGCCAGTTTATTGGCTATTTTGTTCAAGAAGATTCTAATTGAAGACAAAATACCCTGATCCTGGCAAATGGCGGTTCTTATCCCCATATTTAAAATGGGAAATCAGGAAGACCCTAACAATTATAGGTTGCTATCAATGTTAGATACTACGGGGAAGTTATCTGCCTCATTAATACTTAAAGAGCTACAGATATGGGTGGAGCAATCAGATATTTTATGTAAATTTCGAAGTGGGTTCAGACAGGGTTATTCCACTGCCCTTAATCTCATGGTAATGGATATACTACGTACTATAGCACGAAATGGGGGGCAGCCTCCCTTCTATGCTTTATACATAGATTTTAAAGCTGTGTTCGACTCGATTCCTAGAGGTCACTTGTGGTTGAAATTGAAAGCCATGGGATGCCCTGAAGGTTTACTGTATTATCTCAGTTTATTGCATGTTGATACCTCAGTCAAACTCAAATTAGACCAGGTAGGCCGTACGACAGAAAATGTCTCTCAGAACAGGGGGGTAAAGCAGGGGTGTGTCACGGCGCCACTTATTTATAACTTATATGTGCATGACATACCAGCGGCAATAGCCGTAGCAAAAACAATTCTGCCTAAAATTGGGGAGGCTCCCTGCCCTGTTCTAGCATTTGCTGATGACCTGGTAATTTTTGATTATACCCTCAGTGGGATACGACGATCTGCTACAGCCCTAGGGAATATGCAGAAAATAACAGTCTTACCATCAATTTGGAGAAGACTAAGGTTATGAGGTATACTAGTAAAAATACGGCACGAGTTAAGCTCATGGTGGGCAAAGTCAACATCCTGTATGCTCCTCAATATCGCTATCTGGGAATCGATTTCGACCTCAGTGGCGATTATGTTACATATAAACAAAGACGCACTATTAGAGCAGAGCAATTGACTGCTCTGTTCCATATTTCACTACCAAGCATGGAGGTTATACATTATGGGGCACTAGACAATTATACATACTAGTTTTATGCCGATGATGACATATGGCATTGAAGCACTTCTTGATTCTGACCTAAAATGGCTTCAGGTCATCGAGGGGAAATTCTGGCGGTGTATCCTAGGCTTACGCCCTTGCATACTCATGTCTCTTATAAGGCTAGATTTAGGACTGATTTCCCTAAAAGCCACAGTCTTGAATAACGGGCTGTGTTATACCTGTAAAAGATTAGTGGCACAAGAAATGCATTATTAATAGCAGTCCATCATGAAATGTCTAAAAAACATTCGATTTGCACAACAAATGGTCAGATGGTAAAATTCCTAGCCGAGATAGGTTGGAACTGTAGAGGAGCAAGTTATTCAGAAGATGTACCGTGGGCGCTGGGGAAACGCATTGACCTATGGGATTGGTTGGAGAACTACGACCATCTGAATAGGTTAAAAAGTTATCAGTTTGTGCAGTATATACTGTATACCTTTAGAAAACTGCAGTGCTATCTGAATTTATGTCCCTCTAAAAGGCTTAGACGCTATATTCTTCTATTTCGAATGGAGCTGCTCTCAACAATGATGGTTATGGGGAGAAAAGAGAAGATCCCTGTTGAACAACGATTCTGCCGTTTGTGTAAAGAGCAGGGCATTTTGGAGACAGCCAAACATCCCTTGACCGAATGCCATGCAATGGCTAGTATGATCAAGTACTTCATTGGCATGTATGTGCATGATTGGGAATCCATTGGGGGAGGTCCTTTTGGCTCCATTGCACTAATTCTAATAGCATGTGTTTGTTGATTGCCCTATATAACATCTGCCTGAAGATTGAAGCCATTTTGGGTGTAACCATATAAGGAATTGGGAATTAAATTTAAACAAGCTTCTACGATTAATTTATAGCAATATATCTAATATAGCGATTAGAAATGCTGAACACCATTAAAGCTGTGGCAAAGGAAGCTTTAAAATGTTGAATTGTTATTAAAAGATTATTATTTGCGTGTGTTAGAAAGGTGTACTGTAGGCCTTAGTGATATGACTGTTTAGTTTAATATTCCACAGTCTTGGGTGAGAAATGCAGTGTATAAGTGATATGGTTTTATAGTCTATGTTTTGATTATATAGATATTATGTTTTATTTTTCTAAAGTTTGTGTAAAGTGTATAATGTAAACGAAATCACAATAAATATTAAATCATGGAAGGTTTAGATTATTTTTTTTTTTGCTTTCCTGAAATGTGCTGATCATGCCCAAAGCTCCATCCACAAGTCGGGCAGACTACCCTGTTTATTTATTTATTTATTTGTTCATTTGTAAAGCACACCTAACCCGGGGGTATCTAGGTGCATTCCTTGAAGATACAGTGCAGTTAAGGTAGGGAAAGACATTTCAATTAAAGTAAAGGTACAAAAAGATACATAGTGAAACAGACATTTCATGGCAGTGCAGATTGAATCATAAACAAGGAGCGATAATGCATTACCGCTCCTGTGCAAAGAGCCAAGTTTTCAGATTTTATCTAAAGGTCCAAAAGGACGGTTCGGCTCTGAAAGCCGGGAGCATGGAGTTCCAAAGTTTAGCAGCTTGTACCGGGGAACTATTACCTCCTGCTTTTTGTAGTTTGAATGTAGGTATGTTTAGAAGGTGAGCATGTGTGGACCGGATAGGTCTGTTAATTTGTTTTTTTGTGAATTTGTTCACTAGGTATTTTGGGGCTGAGTTCGAGAGGCACTAGTGTGTTAGTGATACGGTTTTGAAGGCAATCCTATCCTGCACCAGGAGCCAGTGGACATTACGTCTTGCAGTTGTTTTTGTGGTTAGCTCTCAGGATATTGAGTGCCGCTCTTAAGGCATTGTTTTGTAACACCTGGAGTTTTTTCAAGTTACGGCTGTTTGTGCCGACATACAGGGCATTACAATAGTCAAGTCTAGATAATATGAGGGACCTACCCAGGGTAATGCAACTGTCTGATGAAAGCAAAGGTCTACAGGTATTGATACAATCATCAATACAGGATACAATCAATACAGAAATTGAACACAATCCTTGGAAAAAGACAATCTGGGTTCCGCAAGGGGCACGGAACTGAAACCGCCCTTCTAGACCTAAAAAATGAAATCACAAACATCCTTGACAAAGGCAAGCCTGCACTCCTCCTTGACCTCTCAGCAGCGTTTGATCTGGGAGATCACAACACTCTTACCAGTCATTTTACGCACGCTGCACACTTCTCCAAGGACGCAGTGTCTTGGGTTACCTCTTTCCTAGAGGGCAGAGCTATGAAAGTGTTCTCGAATACAGCTCATGCAGCACCTTCCATCATCCCCTGCGGTGTCCCACAAGGTTTCTGCACTGCCCCCACGCTCTATAATCTTTTTACAAAGTCTCTCTTTGATAAATTGGATGCACTTGGGATCACATACACCAACTACGCGGATGACACTCATGTGCGCCTTCATCTGACGGGGCATTATCATCAAGACGCCACTACCCTACAGCAAATCTACTCCACCATACAAGCATGGATGGCCACTAACGGCCTCTGCCTGAACGGGGACAAGGCCGAAATCATCATTCTCGGACAGAAATCCACACTCTCCAACCTTAACCTGCTGTACCTCAATTTTAACATAGATAACTGTGTCATCCCAGTAATATCTTCAGTCAAAACTCTGGGGGTCCACATAGACGCAACTCTATCGATGGACAAACAAGTCAGCGCCATAGTCTCGGCCTCCGCGCTGAGCACTAAACTCATCAAGGCGATAAAACCATTCCTCACTAAGGATAACTGCCTCTCCATCGCTAGAGCAACCATAGGAGCCAATATAGATTACTGAAATGCGCTCTTAGCCGGCACATCCAAAAAAAACCTATCCAGGCTCCAAACAACGCAAAACAACACTCTTAGAGCGGCCCTCAACATACCGAAAAGAGAGCACATTACACAAGCTAGAAAGACAGCTCACTGGCTCACAGTCAAGGACTGCATCTCCTTCAAAATCCTCACAACCACTCATAAATGTATCAACCTGTCAGCACCCTCATACCTATCTGACACCTTATCCAGATCTCAATTCACTAGACCGACCAGGCTTCAATACACCAATCAACTAACGATACCTCGCCTCAACAGAACTAAGGCAGGAGGTATAGGCTTCCCCTACATCGCACCTAAACTATGGATCACCCTCCCCACTGACCTCAGAGCTGAAACGTCTCTCTTCTCCTTCCGCAAAAAACTCAAAGCTGCCCTCTTCAACTAACCATGCGCTCCCAGGTACTCTCCTCGCAATGCATGCATGTAAAGAAGTAATCCCGTCCAATGTAACACTTACGGACTTGAATTGTATGTAACTAAGTATAAGCACCAATGTAACAAGCGCCACGATGCCTTCGGTCTGCTGTGCGCTCAACAACCGTGAATAAATAAATAAATAATAAATAAATATGTTTTGATGTGTAGGCCGCCGCAGAGGCTGTCACGTTCACTTAGTCTTGTTAGCATAAGGGCTGAGTCAAAGTAAATGCCTAATTTTTTCACTTCTTTAGAAACTTTAATAGTGATGCTGTCAAAGTTAAAGGATTAAAATTGGTTGCTTAGTTTGTTTAGTCGGTTCTACGATCCGGTAAGGAGTAGCTCCATTTTATCGTCGTTAAGACAAAGCCCATGGATAACCATCCACACTTGTATAGTTTGTTAAGTTACATTGAGTAGTTTGGAGTCTGTGTCATAGGAACCTGTGATTGGAATGAGGATTTGGGTGTCATCAGCATAGTTAATGTAGGTGACACCCAAGTCGTCCAAGTGGTCAAAAAGTGGCTTGGTAAAAATGTTATACAGTGTGAGGGAAACACAGGAACCCTGCGGTACTCCACAAGAGACTGGGGCAGGCTCAGCAGATGCCATAGGTTTGAATACCCTCATTTTTTTTGTATTTGTATTTGTTTATTATTTACTTTGCGCACCGAACCCTGAGGTAACTGGGCGCTGGAAAAACTTTAGGGGTTACATACATGGATAAACAATATGATACAGTAGCAGTGAGGGTGACGTTCTGTTGAAGAGGAAGGACTGTATCGATAGCGAAGCTTTAGTAGAGAAATGTGCAGCCGAAGTCAGATGTTTGCAGAGGACTTTGTGGTTGACCAGGTCAAAGGCCGCTGATAGGTCTAGTAAGAGGAGGAGTGCTAAATTACCTGTCTTTTAGTTCATCCATTTGGATTTTTAAGTCTATAAGAGCTGATTCAGTGCCATGACCTGGACTAAAGCCTGACTGACGAAGGCCCAGGAGATTATTCGAATCTAAGTGGCTTTGAATTTGCAGGTAGGCAGCCCTGTCCAAAACTTTAAGTAAGAATGGTACAGTTGTCATAGGCTGATAATTTGTAGGGATGTTAGGGTCTAGCGTAGGTTTTTCAAGTAAGGGGAGGACCCAGGCATCTTTCAGGTTGGTTGGGATGGTACTCGTTTCGAAGGTGGCATTTATTAAGGACGTGATGAACGGAGCGAGCTCTGCCACTGTATCTTTAATAACTATGGCTGGGCAGATGTCACTTTGGTATCTGGATAGTTTTAGACTAGAAATACATTTTAACTTCAATTACAGAGACAGGAGTAAACTCAAATTAAATGAGAGGTTTCAGAGGGGTGTCACGTGGCAAGCTATGTTTTTTTGCTTCAATTTTCGTTTGTAGAAGTGCAATGTTGTCCAGCAGAGCAGAGCTTTTTGTATGTTTGTGCACCATGTTGAGTCTTTAATGCAAGATTCTTGTGGTGGCACAGGATATTCTAGTTCTCGAAGGATAGCAAATAGCTCCTTGCTACCAGAGTTAGCGTTCGTAATTCTTTCGTTAAATGTAGCACTTTTGGTTTGAAAAATGGCAGCTTTGTAGTTGTTAGAGGCGATAGTGAGCATTTCTTTGTTCAGGAGCATTGTTTTGGGATTGGTAGTGTACCACGTGTTTAGATGTGCAAGCGGCTTAGCTTTGTGCATACTTAGTGGGGCTACTCTGTCTACAGCCTGTAGTAGGGTACGATTATATAACTCTACCATAGACGATGGGTCCAAGCTAGCGTGGTTAGTGTGATTAGTGATCGGGTGCAATGGGGCAGTAGTCTCTCAGCTGTAATGTTACATTTGTTTCTAGTGGCTATGGATGGTGCTTGGGAAGAGAATGAGTCTGAGGGCCTCATTACACGGATGGCAGTAAGGGTTTACTGGTACCGGTAAGGGCACCGGTACGGTAACCCTTACCGCCTTACTACGAGATCCCTTTGCGGGACCCCAACCTTAACGGCTGATTTTACCAGCCGTTAAGGAACGGGCCCACTAAGGGACCTTGGTGCTAATTACGGTACCGCAATTTGCAGTACCGTAATTAGCACCTTACCCATTCCCGTTGAGCCCTATGGGGCAAAAATGGGAATGGGGAAGTGCCTTGGTGAATGGGGAATTACTGCCCCCGCTCACCTTGGAGTAGGGCGGTAATTCCGCCATCCACCAAGGCGGACACGGTAAAATACCGGCAGCAACCATGGCGCTAATAGCGCCATGGTTACCACCTACCGTGTAATGAGGCCCTATGAGAGAGTTATCCTGGATAGTGAAAGAGATAACATGATGGTCAGACCAGACGCAAGGTGTATTGGAAAGAATCTTCGTGTCACAGTTTAGGTCTGCCAGCCAATCCAAGGCTCTACCTTTACTGTGAGTGGGGTGGGTATTGCAGTGCAAAAAGCTGAGTTTAGTGATAGTGTTGGCTAAAGCTGAAGCGTTGTCATCGTTGGCATCGTTAAAGACTAGATTTAAGTCTCCAAGCAACATAATTTGGGAGCCTGGTTTCGTGTTCCTGGTGAGGAGTTGTGTGATATCTTCTTCGAATAAGGATGTTGGGCCAGGAGGTCTATAGATGAGGTGGATAGTCAAGGTACGGGAGGCAGTGAGAGGAAGTTTGATGGAGAGGAGTTCCCCTGAAGGGAACAGTTGGTTGGGAGTTTCTTAGGCCTAGATGATTTTTCGCAATGAAGGCTACTCCTCCACCCCTAGCGGTTTCTCTGTCAGTTCTGAGAATGGTATAATGTTCAGGGATGGCCAATGAGAGGGCTGGGCCTGCTGCTGCGTGGAGCCAGGTTTCAGTAATCGCTAGAAAGTCCAGGTTGTTAGTCAGGATAAGGTCAGCAATATCTAGCGCATGTGCAATGAGCGATCTTGCGTTAATGAGTGCACCCTTGATTAATGAGGTATCAGAGTTAGGTAGAGCTATGACCTAGGGTGGGGTCGTTCAGGAACTTTCCCCGGTAGTCCTGGGTCTACCAGAGTCTTTTGGATTAGAGGGAAAGTCCTTAGAGCTATTGTTCTGAATGACGTTACTTTGTGGGCGTTGTGGTAGTCCATATTGGCCCCAGTAGGAGGGTCCTTGATCATAGACCTTATTATATGAGGAGTCGACTGCTTGTGGTATTCTGTCAGTCGAGATCCTAGTCTAGTGAGTCTGATGTTCACTGGAAAAGGTTGATTGGGTGTGGGCTGACTGGCATATTGCAAGATCCATTGGTTAGGTGTGAGTGGGCAATTGGTATTCAGTGTGGTCCCTTGTTTTAAGTTGGCTGTGGTATTGCCATACTCTAATGCAGCGAGGAATCTTGTGGGCAGTATGGAGTGTGCTTGTGGTAGTGTGGGGGACATAGGGTTACACAGCGGACGTGTAATGGTAATGTGAGGTACTAACCTTGCGCTATGGCTAGGGATCTCCATCTCGTAGAGGAGCCTACCTGTCTGTGGTCAAGCTAAAGAGTGTTATTATCTGGTCAGTCAGTCGCTAGTGATATAGAAGCACTGATTGGTGGAAGGTGGCGCAGCAATGACCAGTAGCGATACAAGTCCAATGGCTAACATTACTAACTAGGTGGCTCGCGTTGCAGGCAGAGTATTTAGGACGTTATGGGTACCCAGGCCGGGTTCTGAGAAAACAGAGGTATGATATGATATTTATAACGCCCTTAATACCCAGAGGTTTCTAAGGATTCCAACCTGTGGTGCTCTGTGTCGTCTTGCTTCCAAGGTGAGAACGTTGCCCCTGAGCTATCCTCCCGAGGTACAGTTGCACATACAGGCGTACCGGCATATAATATCACAACCAACATTGTATGAGATACTGCACGATGGTGACACAGAGGTAAGCAGCGCCGCGGTTCTGAGGCCCACTGATAAGCAGGTAATAATGGGTGCAGTGCCAGGCTAACATTGTAGATCATGCTATCAGTGCCGCCGAGGTTAGGGTCACAGTTGGTACTCGTGCAATAGTGCACGTAACTATAAATGATGACACAGTAGCTAGTGATACATTAGAACGTGGTGCGACCCGGACCGAACCGCAAATAAGCTAAGCAGCTCAAAGTACTCAAGTGGTCTCGGTAAGGTCTTAGGCTCAGTGACAAAAGGGAGTACTGTTCGTGAGCGGAACAATAGATCATTCCTCGTAGTTCCTGTTGATTCCTCGTAAGGGTGAAACTAGGATGCAGTTGCCAGCATCCTTGAGAGATGCAGGATTGCAAAAGCTATGCATACAATAGCACTACCCCGTTAAGTTCTGGGTGCTCTTTAAACCCCATCTATTCCTAGCACCGCTTATTATATAGGAAACGCGTCCCTTCTTCTTTTGAAATGTATTTCAAATGTAATAAGTGTGTTAATTGTCCCTGAAGGAAGTTTCTGGGTGAGTCTTGGTCATAGATAGTGTGCGGTACTAATATCCTTTAACATTAACATTAACATAGTACGCCTCCTTGTTTCCTGTCCGCCAGTGCTTGTGATGTAAACTTGAGTGCCCCAATATGGCAGGTTACAGAACTCCAATTAAATAAAGAATTTTAGCTTTTTTACGACACTGCCAATAAGCGTCCTGTGACTGGGCGGCTGAAAAAGACTTCAGGCGGTATTTTAAATATGTGAACTCTTGTTGAAGTTTAATTATTTCCGGGACATGTGCAGATGCCGTTCTCCTTAACATAAACAATTGCGGTCCTTGCAGAATGTCTCTGTGATAAATTGAGCAGCTGTGCACTAGCGGCTGTTGGGCGCCATCTAGTGTTGGATTGAGGTACTGCACGGGCAGAGTTTGGGTTTCTTTACACATTACTCCCCTTTCCCCTTCGACGCACGCCCGCTCCTTATCCCAGACCTCCCCTGCCAAGCCCAACAAGAGGCAGAACAGCTATTGCAATTTTAGTTGCCCCATTAGATTAATATTTTACCCCAAATCAGAGAATATTTAGTTTCACAAAGAGATGGTAATCATTGAAGGCTTGGGCCGTGTACAAGCTGAGCCCAGCAGTTAATCATAGGGGATATGTTGATATTGCTGGGAGGCTGGCGCCACTCCTAGGCATAACACAGGCACGATACCAACCACACCATGCAACAACGAGGGCCCGATTTCAAAGGAGGCACAGTGTCTCCCTGTGGCTTGTCACTTCCACCGAATGGTGCATCAGTTTTGGGCGTCCGTGTTGTCCCATGATTCGGAGGGACTGATTTTCATGGAGCGTTAATGCCTGTCACGCTTTTTCTTTTATTTAAAGTCACTTGAGTGACAGAGGTTCATTTCAATTACTTGTGGCTGGCTTTCCCTTAGCGAAGGCTCGCTGTGACCACTGTGAGAGACAGTACCCAGCAGCACACTACCAATCGGAGTTATATCAGCAGCAATCAGATGAGATATTTCATTTGTATTGCGCTCGTACACAAGTGTTTCAGAGCGTGACTAGGCTACGGATGGGAACAAGGGAGAACACATCACAACAACGATTTTACTAGGCCTAGTGACATTGAGAACGCGCAAGTGCATGGGAGAGGGGGAAGGGAAAAAGTGCATGGAACGGGGAGAGTGCGGAGCAGAGGAGAGCAGATAAATAATAATAAATAAAAATAAATAGACAATGGAGGCAATAAACAGTGGTAGTGCATCCAGCAAGTGGCAAATGCTGTGTTTAAGGCAGCAGACTGGGTAAGTCTGATAAGTGCAGAAAAAGAAGAAAAATGGGGGGCTGTATGGTACAGATACAGTCACCAGTGCAAGGGGTGACCAGGAGGCAGTACAGGAGGGTGGCAGGGTGAGCAGGTACCTGGGCCCAGGGACAGAGGGTGGCCAGGTGCACAGTGCAAAGAGAGAGCAGATCAGCAGGGGAGAGGGGGAGCGAAAGCAGAAGCAAAGAGGAAGGTCTTGAGGTGCTTCCGAAACCGGAGATGGTTCTCCTCAAGTTTCAGAGTGGCAGGGAGGCTGTTCCAGAGGCAGGGCCATCACGAGGGATTGCAGGGGGGCAAACTGCCCCGGGCCTCGTGCTTGCAGGGGCCTCGCAGCCCCCTCTCCTAAGGAGAAGGCAGCACAGTCTCCCGTGTCCTTAATTTACAAGGGGGACTGTGCTGTCTCCTCTCTGCCCCCGCAATGATTTTGCTGTTTGTTGCGAAGCCGTTTGGCTCCGCAACAAACAGCATAATAATGGGAGACAGCAGGGCTCAGAAGTGAGCTCTGCTGCCTCCCGTTATTCAGCTGACAATGTAGACCTGCTGAATGACATGAGAGGGCTCCTCTCCTTCAGTAAGCGTGTTCACGGTGCTCAGCGTGAACACGCTGACTGATAGGATAGGAGTTCTCTCCTGTCAGGCAGCATGTCCCTGTGTCTCTCCTACCATTTGATTTCCTCTGTGCCATGCTCTCTCCTTTGTCTCTCCTCTGCCCATGGGTCTAATATCACCCACTCCAAGTCTCCTTTATCACTTTCCTCTCCGTTTCTTTGTGTTCTCCCACGTCATGTTCATTACTCTGTCTCCCTCCACTCCAGGTAGGCTTTTTCCACATCCCCGTCCCTGTGTCTCTCTCCTCACCCTGTTACTTGGTGTTCTCCTGCATGCTACTCACCCCGGTATCTCACTCCTCTTCCCTTTGTCACTCTACGCCCGCTCTGCTACTTTGCTTTCCCCATGTTCTCTTCTACCTGTTACTTGGGTTTACCCCGCATCCTCCTCTCCCCTTTATCGCCCTCCTCTCACTCCCATCTCTCCCCTTTATCTCCCTTCTCACATCCTCCTCTCCCCTATGTCTCCTTCCTCTCACACCCTTCTCTTCTTTTTGCCTCTATCCTCTCACATCCTCCTCCCCCTTTGTCTCCCTTCTCCCACATCCTCCTCTCCCCTTTGTCTCTGTCCTATTACATCCTCCTCTCCCGTTTGTCTCTGTCCTATTACATGTTCCTCTCCCCTTTGTCTCCCTCCTCCCACATCCTTCTCTCCCCTTTGTTTCTTTCCTCTCACATCCTCTTCTCACCTTTGTCTCCCTCCTCTCACGCCCTCCTCTCCCCTTTGTCTCCCTCCTCTTAAGTCCTCCTCTCCCCTGTGTCTCTGTACTCCGGCATCCTGCTCTCCCCTTTGTCTTAGGGCTTCCACGAATAGGAACTGTATGGCCCACCTGCTTGGCCGTTCCGCCTTCCGTACCGAGATACAAGCCACACCTTCATCAGGGCTGTGCATCTTGGTTGCCTATGGTGCACTGTTATACACCTACAATGTTCATAGCTTATTCTTCCTTCCATTGTCCCTCCTATTTACTTTATTTTCCCCTCGGAATGTCTTGTAGCCTTCCTTTTGCTACTGCAGCCCCACACTTTTCTCAATCTCCATGCCTCTTGTGTGCTACTATTGTCACCTATTTCTGTCATGGTACCTTTCCTTATACTTCTCCTGTGAAACGGTTCTATCCACACTGATCTGTCACTGCTTATTCTTTTGGTGTCCCTTCCCAGGCTTTCTTCCATATCCCCACCTCTCAGTCCTTGTGTTTTTTTCCCCTTTTAACCTCTTTGCACCCCCCTGTCCACAAAGCACTTCAGTGGCGCTCTGGTTTGCTGGAGTTGGCCTCCAATACAAATTGGTTCTGCGCTCTGGATGACAGGGCTGAGAAAGATTAGCACTGAGGGAGATTACAAGATGGCGGAGGAGTTGGCCAATAGCTTGTTCCATTTGCCAGAAACCTCTGTTTCCCCTACACTGTGCTTTGCCCCCCAGTGTTCACTCACAGTTGGGACCGTTCCTTTTGCCCAGCGTGGAGGATGAGGGTACGAAGCTGGACCTGTGCTGCCAGTGGGCACTTGGGGTGATCTGACCAATTCAGTTCTAAGGGAAGGGGTTTGGGGGGCAAGGGTGCGAGGTAGGTGCATTGGCCTGGCAGATTTATGTACTAGGCACATGCTCATTCATACGTATTAATATGCAACCCACCACATAGTGTGTTCTATGTTGATGAATTGTGAATAAAAATATCAACTTGAGGGGGAAAAAAGTGGATTCTAATGGCCTTCTAGACCATCCGGCCATCATACTCACAATCTTACCACCTGCCAAGAGCATTACTAGGCCGCACCCAGATTTTAAATGGGTCAGAGCGGGAAATGAACATGTCAATGCGCAAAGCGTGCATGCCATTTCCCTGCTGATACAAATGGAGGCGGGGAATGGAGAAGAGATGAGGTCTCTGCCATGCTCACTACACCCAGTGCTGGTGATTGGGCCAGCTCTCGCTAGATCCAACAACCGGCACCAGATGTGTAGCCGGCCAGAGTCAGCACAGGGTGGATAAATAAAAGAAAGTAGCTGCGAGCAAACTGTAACTTCCTCTGGTGACCCCATGCAAGGGCTCAGAATGGGAAGTTACAGTCCTCAGCCATGGCCTGGTCCTCAGCCACGGTTTATTTATTTATTTATTTATGTAATGTTTGTCAGATACATGGACCCAGATTATTTATTTATGCAATGTTTGTCGGATACCTGTATCCGACAAACATTGCGTGAATAAATAAATATACAGGTATCCGACAAACATTGCGTGAAAGAATACCCCCAATAAAACTATCACATGATGCAGCCACCCAACTCCTTTCAGAGGGGAGCTGCAGGAGCTATGGCTGGGGAGGGTGAGGTGGGGCAGTTAAAAGAAAACGTTGCTTATGGAGAACAGAAACCACCTTGTTTGAATAGTTCCCAAGGGGGTGTTTTTTTAAAAATACAATAGGATGCAAATTGTACATTTTAAAGAATAATTTACTCAGCAACACTGGTCAAAACTATTATCTGCATAGTGAAGTAACTCATCACCAGTGCCATGGAAGTGGTTTAAAGTGGAATTGATATATAGTTTGGAAAAGAAGCAGCATGAAATAAATAGCGCCGTTTTAAAGTATTATGTTGGACATTTCCTTTGACCGTAGGTCAACTGCCAGCTCTGCCCCCTAAGCCCGTCTCCTCGGCCCCCCCAAATTCTGCCTCCACCCTAGCTCTTGTGGCATCCGCCAACCATTTTTTCCCATTTCCACCAGTGACTACACCCGTCTACGCCGGTGAGCAGGCATCCTTGTTTTGCTGGGATTGGCCCACAATAGGGCCCTCGGAAAAGTAAAGGGTCACTTGATTCTTTACTTCGTCATCTGATTCTATATGGTCTATTCACCTTCTCTCTTGTCATCTCTTCTTGACGAGTCACCTTGCTTCATGTGCCATCACCAGTCTCCTATTCATTCCGCTTTCACATGCTCTTATGGTATCTTTTCCAAGAGACTATCAGCCTTTCGTGGCTATATAAAGAATGTTTTTCTCAATGGATACCTTGCTTCAAAGGCTTCTCCTGTTATGGACATCATTACAGGTGTCGTGCTTGTCACCATTTCCAACATATAGGCAAGATAGGGGCGGGACTTCTGGTAGAGGCCTTTGGCAACTCCTCTACACCCCGCATATGTTTGCGTCAAGATTTACCAAAAAGTTTACTTCGATGTATTCTTTCCGAGCAAATCACATAGAATCCTGAGAGTTGACTCACCTGGTCCTCCTGGTGTTGCCTCATGGTGAGAGGAGCCTACAATGGGGTGGCAGCAGGTTCTGGTAATGTTGTGAAGTGGGGCTCAGTTCTAGTGATGCTGGTATTGCTGATGTTGTAGTGTCAGTTGTGAGAGTACTTAATTTAGGAGGGTACACGCTCGAACCCTTCCTGAGCATCCCCCTTCACCTCTTAGTGTTGGTGGCTCCTGCAGTGCTGGCAAACCCTGCATTACAGACAATGTCCTTCATTATCTTAACCATGGCCTGATTCAGTGGGTGACGATGGGGGTTAGGGAGATGCTAGGGAGTGGGCTGCTGTGTTTCACCGGCGGTGCAGACCATAGTGATCTCAAATATTGACTTCGATATTGCCCCCGTCGCAAGGCTTGTGGCAGCTCACCTGCCCCTCTTCAAAGCAGCCTATAACACTGACAGCACCACAGCTTGCCTAATTACCGGATCTCGATCATTTGACCATATCCCCCTCACCTGGCATGAATCACACTGGCTCCCCGTTACAGCTAAACTCTGGCTCAAAATGATCCTTCACCTAAATATCAAACAGCACTGGTACACTGGCCTACCTGGTGGGCAATGTCAAAACAGCAGGCATCACATGGTCACCTCACAGTAAGACCATTGGTAGACTGGAAGCTAGACCTGCTCACAAGGAGAAAACTAGGAAACCGCCCTCATGCTATGCGCCGTTCCTCGGGAACGCAATTTGTTGGCAATTCGGACTACTCCAAGGCTTCTTCATTAGAGGAAAGAACTGAAGACCTGGCTTTTCCAACAGCACCTTGTTTTACCCATGTTTTTGCTATCTTACGCACCCCCCCATCTGCATTTTGATAGGTATAGGTGTTACACATTTTTACTTGAGGACTTGTTACATTCTCGCTAGTAATATTGTGCTTTATGACCCGTATTCGGTTGCACCCGACTTAGGTTTGCACACAATAATAGTTTGTTTCATAGACAAATGTTATTTCACTGTGGTATTTGAAGAGCACCACAGGTAGCAGGGATGGCTTCAGAAGGTTTGAATGCACGAAGGTCAAAGGGTCCTCAGGTGGGTCATGGCTGAGTCCATATAAATGTGAAGAAATGGCACTAGTCTTGAGCACCTCCCTGGCCTTGGCAGGACCATCCACCTACATCTGATCGGCAGAGGATGGTCTTTTGCACAGCGTGGGATCTGTTTCGCACTTTGAGGACACCAGCCGCTGTTTCTAATGCTGAGGGATTGCAGAGTCAGCACTGGAAGAAGGACTCTAGAATAAGGGTCACAGATTGCTCCAAAGATTTGATTTTTTAAAGTTTTTGGGATTTGTAACACGCCCACGACAGACTTAACTGTATTGAGGCGCAGTTGGAATTGCCATTGTAAGTAGAGAGATATAGAGAAGTCACTAGGTCATTAGTTCATATCTGTGTCCCTAGAGATTGTCGAACTACTAGATGATTGTTTAAACAGAAAGGTTTTCAAAGCCTTCCGAAACTGGATAAGTGTCTGACATTCCCTAATCTTTTGTTGTGTACTATTCCATAATTTGGGTCCAAAGATTGCTAATCTCGTGTCACCTCTAGTGACAAAAGCTGACCGGGGACTGCTTTACAATAATTGACCCCTTGATCTAGAATCCTCCTTGGCTTATAAAGACATATTTTGTTGCTTAGATATTCCGCGGCCAATCCCTTTAAACACTTAAAGATCATACAAGCAACCTTGAATTTAATACGGTCCTCGACCATTAACCAGGGAAGTGTCCTCTGTAAGGGGGAAGCGTGGTCTACTCTCCTCAGACTACCAATCAGTCTAACTGCTGCATTTTGGTCTCCTGGAGCCTGTGCAGTTGTTTGGCTGGAGCACCCATCAACAGGCTAGTGCAATAGTCTAGATAGGTATTTGTCATGGTTCCAACCACTGCTGCATGGTCTCCTTTAGGGATGTGTGGTATAACTCGTCATGCGCACCCTCTTGGATAGGGAACGAGTGCACTTCTAAACCTCCTGCCACAAGGGCAGTCACTGGTTGTGCACGTCTGCACATTGCACTGCGACTCCGCCACCTGGTATCACAGCAACCCAATGAGCTTCATTGTTTGGCTATACAATATTGTGTAAACCGCACACTGCCATCCTGCCTTGCACGTGGCCGTAGCTTGTCAACCCGTGCCACAGCACATGACTGGCACTAGAATCCTGCTCCACAAACAGACCTATCGCTGTCTTGTGTGCGTGCTTGCTCACTAGTCCACACCAAAACCATTTGCCACATTAGCCACAACCCTCAGTGGTTTGACTCCGGTACTCATACATATAATAACCCCAGGGTTCCTGGAAACGCTGTGAAGACCAGGACACAAGCATGTAAATCACACAGGCGTCTTCATAGAGACACATATTTATACTATACATGTATACCCAGTTTTATACTCAGGATTCTGCGCTGAGAGCAATGCAACTTTTCCCCCCGCCCCTTCAGGTCCTTGGGGGACCCGACGCAGGCGCCCAGTCCCTCCCTCAACAGTCCCTCTCTACCTTTTGGCCATTTCTTTATTTTGCAATTGTCTTTTCGTTTTCTTTCCCATCTCTATTTCAGTGCTATTTTCATTCCATGTATTACTTTCTTTTCATTCTCCATTTCCGCTTGGGCTCCTTTTTCAAGGATGCATTCAGGTCTCCTTATTCCCCCTTTTTGCTTCCCTTTCCCCCGGATTCCATCTTCCCCTTTCCCCTGGTTGGCTTGTTAATCTTTATTAATATTCTCACCCCCCAAAAAAAATAAGCAAACAAACACATAGTGTGAACTAGAAATACAGGATGGTCATGATACATAGATCAGGGCAAATTCCCTCTATTGAATTGATGTCCACAGTGGGAAGGAACAAGGGAGTATTTATTTATACAAAGAGAACGTATATAATAAATGCAATGAAAACACATACATGGCCACTACAAATTGTCAGCCAGAAAGTGCAAAAGCTTCGAGCAAATGCGTAGATTGTTCAACAAACAAAGTGCATTCGAACCATCAGGCATCAAATTGAGAAAGTGCTAATGTTAACTTATTAAAAATATAAAAAATATACACACATAAAATTGTGCTAATGGCTGGATTAGATAGAATTGTCGAAAGTGCATCAAAAGAGAACCTTGAGTGGGTAATATGGAGGCGCCATCGAAAACAGCGCAATCCATTTAACCGCAGTAGACCTTAAAATAGAACACGGCCAACTAGTGTCCTCCTCAATTAAGGATGTCTAGATTATAATGAGGGTCTCCCTAGAGACCAAAAGCATAACGTAAAAACAAAAAGTACGTTCCCAATCGAGCGACTAGTTTCGACAGATATAATCAGCCCAACGGTCTTCATCAGGGCCAATTGAACCAACTGCAAAGTAAAAGGCCTTTTGATGCCTGATGAATCGGATGCACTTTAAACAATGTCATGTTTGTTTAGCAATCTGCACATTAGCTCGAAGCTTTTACACTTTCTACATTTGATATCTGGTTGACAATATGTAGTAGCCATGTATGTGTCTTGTTTTAATTTATTAAATACGTTCTGTGTGTATGAATAAATACCACCTTGTTCCTTCTACTCTGGACATCAATTCAATAGAGGGAATGTACTTCGACTCCATCACTGGCATCTGAACCCTACCGTATTTTCAATGCACCGCGTCATCCGCGCGCAGTGCCCTGAATAATCCAACAAAACAAGGTCAATAGCTAATGATCCTTACGTTCCCCTACACCCCTGGAACTCTTGCACTCAGACTTGCTGCTCTTTGAACTGAACTAAACACACTGCATCAAAAAAACTGTGCAGCGAGGTGTCGGGTCGGGCACCCTGATTTAGACTGGGACCTCACGGTCTTTAGCATAAACCTGTGCGCACCTCGCTGTGCGGGAGCAAACAGGCAGAGACAGAGGTATTCTCTCCACGTCTTTATTACACGCCTTCAAGATACATACTGCCTTTCCACGTCCTTATCCCGTCCCTGCCCCCTCTGGACTACAACTCCCGACACTGTACGAGGTAAACTTCAAAAGCATCCTTTAACAGTAAGGCGCCCAAAACACTTAGGTTCCTCTGGCTCGAGCCCTACCAACAGCTCCTCATCTGCACCAACTAGCTTCCTCCATTGTGGGATCGAGGATCACGAAGAAGGTGAGAAGAACAAGTGACACAAACAAGCAAAACGAGATCAGAATAACTGAAAAATTGTGCCGATGGTAGCAGCACCACCAAACTTCCTGCAAACCCCAAGTAGCCCAAACATATCATGGCAGCAATGGTTACTAAGTTTCCAAGTATCCATGAAAGCTCCAGGCCCCCAGGAAACCAATCAGTGCTAATAAATGACCTGGACATAGAAAGACAACGGATATTCCAAATGTTGCCATGGTGCTGACATAGAGAGCCTGCATGAAGAAGCATCTTCGGGAGGATAGCTCATCGGCAACACGCTCGCCTTGGAAGCAAGACGACGCAGGGCAACACAGGTTCGATCCCCGGGCTCGTGCTCAGAAACCTCTGGGTATTAAGCGCGTTATAAATAACCAATTACAATTACAAAAGCATGAAAGAGCCTAACAGAAAGATTTGAAAGCAGAGGCAATGTGTTAAGAATTAGACTACGTTACTATGAAAGGAAACAAAGAGTAAACTACCAAATAGATTGTAAATTGTAATTGGTTATTTATAACACGCTTAATACCCAGAGGTCTCTAAGCGCAGACCCGGGGATCGAACCTGTGTTACTCCAAGTAGTCTTGCTTCCATGACTATCCCACAGCACTAAGGGATCTAGCAAAAGAATGCCCCTAGCGATAGGGTGAAAAAACGAAGAACAAGTTCCGCGGCTCAAGTGCAGCCTCCACAGTGGGCAGAAGCAGAGCGCGAGTAGGGAAAAGGGTGCTGTTTTGACACAGCGGGGAAAAGCAATGGGCTCCTGCAGGAGGGCGACCAGATCCTAGCTATGCTACTCACCGGTCCCCGATGCAAGCAGACCCAGGCTTCTCCGCGTCAGTTTCAGTCGCTGGCAGGTTCAGAAGAGCAGGGAACGCCTCGTCGTCGTGATGAGTAAAAAGACGTCCCAATCGAAGAAACCCGCACAGTTTGTTACCACAGCAGGGCAACGGAGTGGCTGTGTGTATCTGAGCCAAATGTACACTACTCACTTCAGACCTGGGAACGCCAAGTGTACGAAGCGTGTGAGAGTGACAAGGACTCGAAATACTACACAACCTGGCGGCGGTTACAGAGCAAGACTCCCGTGTAAGCTGGTCAGTCAGCTGGATGGCCCAGAGACGCTTCCGAAGGCTTACTGGCAGGAGATGGTGAAGATGCCGAGAATAGCTGTTCCCGCTATTCCAAGGGTCGAAGTACCCAGTACAGGCCTTCTGGTTCGATCAAAGGTGAAAAGGGTTTCACAAGGCGACAGCAGTGCAGAGGAGAAGTCAACAAAGCAAGAAGAAATGTTGCAAAGATTCCATGCAGACAAACTGCTGACAATAGCACACAGAGTAGAAGTAAGCATATTACATCGACAAAAAGAACAAAGACCAAGTCAAGAGAGGGAGACAAAGCAGATAAGTGAAGAAGAGAGCAACACGGGTGAAAGGGAACCATAGAAACACAAGCAATCAAGAAAGAAAAGAAAACAACCACGAAAGAGAACCCAAACACCAAACGGAGCGCTCAGTTACAGAATGCGCAACCACGCAGCAAACGAGAGGAAGAAAATGCGCCAAATGCCAAAGACTAGGCCCCTCTGCCCGACACTGCGGCTGCACAACTGAGAAGAAACTAGAAAAGGAGACAGCGATAGCGAAGAACTAGAAGCAACTACAAAAGGAGACAGCGATACTGAAGAACCAGAAGCAACTAGAAAAGGAGAGAGCGATAGCAAAGAACCATAGAGTGAGTACGAGAAAAATCTGAAACAAAATACTGTGCGTATGGAATCCAAAAGGGAAAAGGGACAAAATAAACCCTACTGCCAAGTAGAAATAGATGGGAGCAGAGGATAATGGCCGACTCAGGATCTGACCTCACACTAGTGTCTGAAGGACAGTCTAGAAGAATGCAAGGAGGCGAGGAAAGGAAACTAAAGAAGACCGAAACCAAACCAGGACCCTTCAGTGGAACAAGGATAAAGTTGAAAGGATACTTCAGAACAGGCATACAATTGAAGGACTGGAAAATAAGAGGGAGCGCGTATGGCACGGATGAAGGAGACACCTTGCACGATGGCAACACCAAGCAGTCTGAAAGATACAACTAGACCCCAATGCTAAGTGATTTTTTTTTTTTTTAAACGTATTTTATTGACTTTTGTTCCATTACATACAAATGGTGACAAAGGAAAAGAGAAACAAAACCATGAGAACAAATTAAACTAATAACCTAAACAGTCTTCGATTTTTGCTATATGATTTTCAAGTTCACTTTGGGCAGGTGATCTAAAGGGCTGGAGCTCCGGGACGCCAGGGGAGACCCAGTCAAGGAACCCTTGACGTTAGGGTGGTCTTTTGCTCTTTCTCGCTGGCATAGGTGGTCTGCCTAGGGGGGCTTGTGGTCGGCGGCAAAGTTTATGTCTCGGAGGAGCGCTTTCCATGCTTCAAGAGTGTCATTCCCGCCATCATCTTCTGCACTAGTTCCATCCTGCCATGCTCTGGTTTCCGCTTCTGTCCATCTCTCCAACTCTTTGATCCAGCGCTCTTGCCTGGGCCCTCCTGGCACCTTCCATGCCATTGCTATCGTTCTTTTAGCTAAAATACAGGCAATGTCCATCAGCTTGGTTGTGTGTTTGTATTTGCTTATCCTGGGATATGTACCTAACAAGCATTCTTTCGGGCTCCATTCATATCTGGACATCCCAGCATCCGTGCAGGTCTGTTGTGCTTTAGACCAGAGTTTTCTCGTTCTGGCGCAAGTCCAAAACATGTGCATTAAGTCTGCATCTTGCGTACCGCACCAGGGACACTTTGAAGATGTGCTATTGCTGAAACCAGCCACTCTCTGCGGGGTCATGTACGTACGATACAATACATATAGCTGTATTTGTCTAAATCTGGCGTTTCTTGACACCTCTTTAGGGTAGACTAACGCTCTTTCCCATTCGTTGTCTGTTAGTGTGATTCTTAGATCTGCCTCCCACTTTTCTTTCAGTGATGCACTCTTCGGGTTGGGTTTGTCCATTAACCGACTGTAAATTCTAGTTATTGGTTTCCAGCCATCTGTGAGATCATACATCTCCTGTAGGAGGGGTCCGGGGTGGGTTCTTCCGGCCAGCTGTCCCATTTCTTCTTGGCGATTTGTCTGAGTCGGTGATACCACAGGAACTGACCGCTAGTGAGTCCTTCACTTATTTGAAGCGTTTCGAACTCCCTAAATTCGTCTTCATCGAACATATCTCCCCAGGCATAGAGTCCGGCTCTTTCCCAGCTTCTTGCTACCGTGCGGTCTGTTTGGGTTCTACATGCATCCACCAGGATGGGGATGTTGGGGGAATAGGGGTGTTTCGTTTGTCGGATCAAGCAGGTTCTAGACCATATCTGCCTACCCAGTTTTGCGATCATTGGGTCATTCTGTGTCTGCTTCAGTGGGTTCCAGAGTGTCTCTTTGGGGAACAGCTTGGAGGGCGTTTGTTCCAGCATCTCTGATTCGGGGGTTGGGTCATCTGAGAGCCACCTCGTGACATGGGTGAGCTGTGCGGATAGGTAGTATATTTGTAGATCAGGTAGCTGTATCCCACCTTCTTTGTACGGTAATGTGGAGAGTAGATAGTGACAGTTTATGTCTGGATGGTCCCCACAGAAAGTCTCTGATTATTGCTTCCAGCTTTTTGAAGAAGGGAGGTCTGAATATAGTAACTGATGTTAATAAAGTAATACAAGAACCGGGCAGGATTATCATTTTGACAATTGCTGCTCTACCCATCATTGCTAGTGGCAATTTGGACCAAAATTTCATAGAGTTTCGGAGGCCTTTTATTACTGCTTCAGTGTTGTGTTCATGCGTTAGTTCCGGGGTGTGTCTCACATTGACACCTAAGTATCTAAATGTTTCCGGTTGCCATTTCATCCCCACATTTGGCAGGTCCGTTTCTTTCCGGCCCCTGAGCCTAGCCAGGGGAAACGCACAGGATTTCTGCCTGCTGAATTTGATTCCGGAGTAGCGTGCGTAGTTGTCCAGAACTTCCAGTGCCACTTGTGCATTAAGTTGGGGGTCTTTTATGTAAAGGAGCACATCATCAGCGTATAGCGATATTATGGAGTACTTATTTCCCATCCTTATGCCCGCATCAAAAAGCTGTCTCCTGAAATATATGGCTATCGGCTCCAGTCCCAAGATGTACAGCATTGGTGACAGTGGGCATCCCTGTCTGGTACCCCTTTGTATGTCCCAGGGTTCGGATATCATACTTCCGGTCCGGACTCTTGCCACTGGTGAATTGTAAAGTACCTTGATCCATTTCACAAAGCCCTCTCCGAAGCCAAATTCTCTCAGCACTTCGATCAGCCACTCCCAGAATATGGAGTCGAAGGCCTTGATGGCGTTGAGCGACAACACTGCCAGGTCTTCATCTCTCGTGTATGTCTCAGCCATGGTGTGTTGTAGCCTTCTGAGGTTAGCTGTTGTATTGCGTACCGGGACGAAGCCATTTTGGTCATTATGGACTATAGTTCCCACTACTCTTGCTAGCCTCTTGGCCAGGATAGTGGTGAGGATCTTACTGTCATAATTTAACATCGCTATCGGGCGGTAGGAGTCACATTCAGAGTGGGGTTTGTTCGGTTTGAGGATTGGGGTTATTATCGTTTCCTTCATAGAGTAAGGCAGGATCCCGATTTCATATGATTCTCGGTAGACCTCATGGAGTATAGGGGTGAGGGTCGCTTGATATGTTTTGTAAAATTCGGGTGGGAGGCCGTCACTTCCGGGGGTCTTGCATGTCGCTAGGGATCTAATTGCTTCAGCCACACCTTCCGGGGTGATCTCCATTTCTAGGGATTCTCTTTGTTCATCAGAGAGTTTTGGGAGTCCTATTTCTTCTAAGGTGTCTCTGATTTCATCCCTGGGCACCTGTTTGTCGTGGGCGTACAGTTTGGCGTAGAATTCCGCAAATGCCTTGTTTATGTCTTGTTGCGTTCTATGTGTTGTCCCATTGTCGTCTGTGATTTCTGTTGGGAGGTGTCTTGGGTGTTCTCGTTTGCAGAGCCAGGCCAGCAATCTTCCAGGTTTATCGGCTTCTTTATGCGTTCTAGCAGTGTGGGTTGCGAAGTCAAACTTAGCGAGCCTGTCCAGGCTGAGGCACATTCTTCTCGGACTTCCTTCAGCTTAACCTCCCCCTCCGGGACTGGCTTTGGAGTTTGTTTCCAGTTTCGTTATTTCCTCTTCGAGTCCTTCTAGTTCAGCCTTCAGTCGTTTGCGGATAACTCCCGCTTTTGCTATGGCTTCCCCACGTGTTACCACCTTCATGGCTTCCCATAGTGTGCCCCAACTTGCCACTGAGCCTTTGTTGTTGTTAATGTATTCCTCCAGCGCGGTGCTCAGGTCTTCTCTGAATTCATGATCTGTGAGTGCTGCGGTGGGCATTCTCCACGTTGGGATCGGTGGTCTAGGTCCCCTAACCTTCCACTGCATGAGTAGGGGGGAGTGGTCCGAAATCTTTCTGCCAAGGTATGTCGTTGAGTCTGCCTTCGAAATTTGTTCCCGGTCTATGAACAAGTAGTCAATCCTAGTGTGGATCTTGTGTGGGGCTGAGTAATAGGAGTAGCTTCGATCTGTGGGGTGTTGTTCTCTCCAAACATCCACCAAGTTTAGATGATCGAGTGCACTGTTCAGCGACTGGGCTGCGGCGTTTTGCAGTTGGTGTGGGGGTTCGGACCTATCCATGGTTTTGTCCCTGACGCAGTTGAAGTCTCCTCCCCATATAAAAGTTCTGTCCCTGTGGTGTGCCATTTTTTTGCACAAATGAAATTTGGCAGAAGGTGAATTACACCACAAGTAAGCGATTACCAAAGTTTGGGCTGCAAACACGGAACAGTGGCGATTCTACTGATGTAGCCTACTGGAGAGCTGGTCAGTCCACTGGGTGGTCCAAGGACAGTGCCGAAGGCTCAGGATGACTGGATGCTCGAGGACACCTCGAGACCTGTTGGTCCCACCAGATCTGGAGTTGTAAGCACTGCACAGGGCCTTCGCAGATCAGGTATTCCAGCAGGGCTTCACCAGGCTATACGTAGGAAGGGCTGGGTCTCTACAGGAGTCTTCTTTGGGTCTTCAGTCAGTTGTTCTTCTTTGAGGGATTCTTGGTTTCAACGCTGATCTGGAGAAATGGCTGCAGGAATACTCTTCTTATCCAGATTCCAGCTTGGATGCAAGTCCAATCCCACCAATGGCAAGGCTCTGCACCATTCAAAGAGCCAGTAGTTGTCCAACCATGGACAACTACTGGTTTCACTCATGGCCCTCACCTAGACTCTCAGGCACCAGGAACGTGGACTGGGACAAGACAGTTACTGAGTATAACACACACACAAAGACATGACTAGCCAGCGAAAGCAGCAGCTGTCCCTGGCAGGTGCATGTCCTTATATGGGATTTCCTGACCTAGCAAGGTAGGAAGAAGGCCAAACAACAATATGGCCAAAGAACAATCGAAGGTCTTGTGGTGTTGCCATTTTAGGGCACTCGCCACGTTTAGTAGCCACATTCAGTAAACATGAATGTGCACACTAGGAATAACACAAAAACAGTACAAATGTATCTTCGGCAACCAGCTTGTCTTTATGCACATTTAAAAGTAAGAATACCAAGTGGGTAGTGCACTAGAATGTGCAGATCAATGTGCTGATCATGGAAATAAGTTAGTAGATCCTGCTGCCTTTGAGGGGTTCTTACAAGACGGTGCTATTGCGTCTTAGTGAGGTTTAGAGTGGGTTTGGGTAAGAACCGAGTCACCCGGATGCTGGATCAGAGATGTTGTTGTTAACTGTGTAGTTATATTGAACTCTCAAGCAAAAATTAGAAATCTCGTCGCTTCGTGTTTAGGGCGATTTATTAACACACTTAAGCCGACACATGTTTCGATTCAACATGGTTTTTTTTCAAGGCTTGTGTTGGAGCGTGAAATGATATGGTGGTGGTGTGCTCTGACGTAGGGCTCTTGTTGATTATCCTGAAAGGCCAGCACTGCATAAAGATGGGCGGTCAGTAATCTCAAATTCATCGTCTATGAATTAGTTCAAACTGTGAGTTGTCATCCCTTTAACCCATTTTCATTACACACAAAATTAGAACTACCAGGATGTGTGTATTTACACATACTGCAATTTCCACATTTAAAGAAACCATGATTAATTCTAATGATCATTTTGTAGATGATGAGTACTTAAAGAAAATACACCATTCTAAGGTGTCAATACTCACTGACTATCCACGCAAGCTTTGAAAACCCCAACAAAGTGAGAGGTGAGGATTAAATAATCTCATATTACGAGGACATATCGTAAACCCAAGATATTATGATAATGATTATTGATATAATACATAAATATTTCCATTTTGATTAGGAATATCAATCACGGCACATAATAACAGCAAGAATACATAATTTAAGGAGAATTAAAGTGACTGGAATGGATTCTAAGTACATATACAGACCATAGTTCAGGTAGGGGGATGACAACTCAAGGTTTGAACGGATTTGTAGATGATGAATAAGAGATCACTGATCTGACAAAATAAGTATGATTTTGTTCTGTTTCACAAGGTGGTGCGGGTGCACAGGTCCGCTCAGGTCAACAACTGTTGACAATTTAATGGGAAAATTATAGTATGGTTTTGGTGATGGCATTTGATCAGTTGATGGTATACCAAATGTACAATGGAGTAATGATACATTTAATTTATCTCTCTCTTATTTATCTTCATATAATTTTTCTTTTAAATATGTCTTTTTAATCCCCCCTTGTTTTTTTCGATTTGTTTTATTTACTTTTGGATTTATCTTGTGTTATGTTTTACTGCAATTATGTTAGGTATTCATATTGTCCATAAATATGTGTTTGGTTTTTGGGCTTTGCTCAACTATTGTGGAATTGTCCTCTTGAAAATATCTGATGTGAACTTGCATCTATTGGTTTTGTGCAATTATTGGTTTATCATTCGATGTGGACTAAAAAGTAACAAATATAAACATTATTATATATGTAGGGATGTCAGAAACTGGTGATTCAGCGGTGTCCTCCCATGACCCCTTCTCACCTTCTTCTTCTGAGGAGTCGTGCAGAAATGAAGATGAAGACTGTTGCTTGGGTCTCTGTGGTCTCTGAGTCTTTTTCCTTTCCTTCTTTGAGTAGAGGTAAGGTCTGGCTCCACTGGAGGCCACCCTGGCAGGATCAAAGTCCTGGCCCAAGGGGATCCCCAGGGAGCCAAATCCAGTATGCAGGGAAAAAGCCTTTGGCTCAAAAAACTCTGTGACCAGTGTTCTTCAGTAGTATTCGTATTCAGTTAGCCTTGTGGATCTTGGCCTTTGAGAAGTTCGAAGGATGAGTAAACAAGGAACGCTTCCCCGGAATATTTAGAGGGAGAACGGTAGGTAAAAGGTTTAAGTAGAAGATAAATAGAGAATAAGAAGAAAAAATAGGTAGAACGCCAGATTGACTTTAGGTGGTACAGAGGTACCCACAAGCAGGTTCCCAATAAGGGAGAACTCACAGAATCAGCAGAAAGATTGTACGGAGCGCAGCAGCCGCCAAAGGATACACCCACGGCCTGCAGTTCACAGCGGTGATACGGAGCGCAGCAGCTGCCAATAGTTATGCCCACGGCCAGCAGTTCACAGCAACGGCATTCCCAATAGCAGAAAGGACTGCCGAGGTAAAGGTAAGGCAGACAGGAAGGAGCGGGAACCCCGAGATACGGTACGTTTCCAACGGGAGCTGAGAGAGGGTACTGGAACACAGAAGAGTGGAAGTTCAATAGACACATCAGCGGGGATCCGGAAGTAAGGACGGATACAATGCACTGCGTAGGTAGCGTAGTACGTTGTTATAGTGATGAGGCGACCATCTTGAATGGAGTCTAGATTGGTACTCTGGCTTGCCTGGAACTAGTACTGCATCCTCCAACGTTGCCAAAGACGCCACTGTTGGCGCATGACAGTATGACCTCCTCCTCCAGACACTCCCCCAGGCTTAGCTGGGTACAAGCGATGATATCTCCGTAATAGTCGGGGGGCATGCACATGAGATCTCGGTTCCCATGTCCGCTCAGAGGTTGGGTAGCCTTTCCAGTGAATTAGGTATTGTAAGACCCCTTGTGGTACCTTGAATCCACGATCTGAGAAACCTCATATTCCTTGGATTCCTCATGGCCTCTGTTCGTTGCGGTTCTTCGTCTTCTGTGGTAAGTGTTTGGAACATATGCCTTTAATAGAGACGTATGAAAGACTGTATGTACTCTCTGCAACCACTTTGGTAGCCTGAGCTTAAAGGCTACTGGATTAATGTGAGCTGTGATGGGGAATGGACCAAGAAATCTAGGAAAAAACCTTCCTGTATGTACCCATATTGGTAAATACTTAGTTGACAACCATACCAAAGTGCCAGGACCCCAATCTGGATTCGCTCTTCTTTTAAGATCTGCCAAATTCTTATATCCCTTCCTGCATTCCTCCAATGACTCTCTGGCCTCCTTATGCGCCTCCTGAATGGTATGAAGCAGTTGATCCACCGGTGGGTTATTGGTCGTGGTGGTTCCCTCCGATGGCAGATGGTGGGGATGATAACCGAAGGTGCAAAAAAATGTGCTCATGCGAATAGCAGTGTGATAGGAATTGTTGTAAGAAAATTCAGCTAATGGTAGTAACGAAGTCCAGTTGTCCTGTTCTTGATTGCAAAAACAACGAAGGTATTGTTCAAGTGTTGCGTTCAAACGCTCTGTCTGGCCGTTGCTTTGTGGGTGGAAGCCTGAAGAAAGAGCACGTTGGATACCCAATTGTTTGCACAAGGCTGACCAGAACCTCGTGGTAAATTGGGATCCTCTGTCAGATAGTAAGGTCTTGGGTAAGCCGTGCAGTCGAACAATATCCCGAAGAAAAACAGCTGCCATCTCTGATGCGGTTGGTAGACCAGGTAAGGCAGAAAAATGAGCCAACTTGCTATACGAGTCTATGGTTACCATTGTGGCCATATGACCCTCTGAAGAGGGTAGGTCCACGATAAAATCAGTGGATATCTGCTCCCAGGGACGTGATGGTAAAGTGGCCTGTTGGAGATCACCAATAGGACGACCAGTAGACACTTTACTAGTGGCACAAACAGGGCAAGAGGATACATATCATCGAACATCTCTGGACACAGTAGGCCACCAGAAATTACGCTTGATCAGCTCCAATGTACTCTTCTGTCCTTTATGTCCTGCTAAGGGAGATTCGTGACACCAGGATAGAACCTTCTCTTGCAAAAGTCTGTCAGGAAGGTATAAGGCTGAGCCCTGAAACAACAAACCATCCCTTTGAGTAAGAAGTAGTGAAGAATTGTCCGTGTCACGAATGCCTTCCCTGACAGATTGTAGAAAAGATGAAACATGGGCTAGAAATAACTTATCGGGCAGGAGGAGCTCACCTCTTATGGTCTTCTCTATGGGTGCTCTCGGATTCCTGGAAAGCACGTCTGTCACCTTATTTTGGGATCCTGGAATATAGGTGAGCAAAAAATCATATTGAGAGAAAAAGTACGTCCATCTGGCGTGTCTTGAGTTAGTGCACTCCATCTGTTGTAATACCCTCAGATTTCGATGGTCAGTACAAATCAGAAAAGGTTGTGTGGTACCTTGAAGCAAATGCCTCCACTCTTCACAGGCCTGTTTGATGGCAAGCAGTTGTTTTTTGAGTACAGAGTAGTTTCTTTCACTGGCTGTTAAGGTTTTAGAGAAGTAGGCTATAGGGTGTTCTAAGCCATCAGAGGCCGTCTGAAGCAAGACCGCACCTAATGCACCGTCGGATGCGTCCGTCTCCAAAATAAATTGGCGGGACTGATCCGGCTGGACTAAGACTGGTGCAGTTGAGAACATGGGTCTTATGCCTTTGGAAAGCCTCTAGAGCGGTAAGATTCATATTGAACTCCGCTCCCTTCTTCAGTAAAGCAGTGATGGGCAAAACAATCTCTGAAAAACATGGGATAAATCTCCTATAGAAATTTGTGAGGCCTAAAAACCTCTGGACCTCCTTTACGCTTTGAGGAGTGGGCCACTAGAGTATGGCCTCAACCTTACTGGGATCCATGAGTACACCCTTAGTAGATAGAATGTATCCCAGGTAGGAAACTGAAGGAACGTGAAACTGGCATTTCTCTGGCTTCACATAAAGGTTATGGTACTGTAGGCGCGTTAATACTTCCGTGACCTGCTCGTAGTGTTCCTCTTCTGAAGGCGAGAAGATCAGGATGTCATCCAGATATACTACTATCGACCTAAACAAGAGGTCAGAGAAGATCTTGTCGATGAATCTCTGGAAAATCGCCAGGGCATTGACAAGTCCAAAGGGCATTACCCTGTATTCAAAGAGTCCTAGAGGGGTACGGAAAGCGGTCTTCCATTCGCCTCCCTTCTTAATCCTCAGGAGGTGGTAGGCCCCTCTAAGATCCAATTTTGTGAACATCTTGGACCCTTGAACCGCCTCTAGAATGTCCCGAATGAGAGGCATGGTATATCTGTCTCTCTTAGTTATGCTGTTGAGTCCCTGGTAGTAAATTCACGGTCTTAACTCTGAAGTTCCTTTCTTAGCTACAAAAAATAGGGATGCCCCTCCAGCAGACTTGGACTCCTTGATAAGACCGTTCTGTTGATTGTCATCTAGATATTCGCGGAGCGCCTTCTTCTCTGGTAGGGAGAGGGGATACATACGTCCAAATGGCACTGTTGAACCCTCCATTAGGTCGATAGAACAGTCTTCTTGTCGTGTGGAGGTAACAGTCTGGGTCTCTTGTCCTCAAAAACTGCTGAGAATCTGAGATAGGTGGAGGAATTGTAGATACTACAGAATGTGACAAAAGAACAGCTTGCCCGGAATGGATATATTCCTTCTCTTGAGAGAGCAAGCAATGATGGTAACAGTAGGGTGAGTCAAAATATATGATATTCTGCTTCCAATCCACTCTGGGATTATGTTTACGTAACCATGGTATTCCCAATATCAATGGGAAGTGGGCGGCTCGAATGATATCGAACCTAAGTTCTTCTTGATATCCTCCCATGTTTAGTTGAAGAGCTTCTGTCTCCATCACAATGAGTCCAGATGAAAGCGGGGTCCCATCTACACCCTCTACCGGTATGGGCCTTAGCTTAGAGCTTAGACATTAGTGGAATGCCTTGATCCTTGGCCCAGGTGACGTCAATGAAGTTCCCAGCAGCTCTGCAATCTAGCATGGCTAATACTTCGATTGTTCTCTTGGGCTTGAGTTGTCTTATTACAGAAAAAAACATCAATCGGGAGTCTTCCTCCGGTCTTATTGGTTGTGAGTGGTTGCAGGGTTTGTTCCTACTTCCCCCGATATCTCCACTGCATAGGTTCGGGGGCTTAAGTTTAACTTCCTTCTGGGTGGAACTTCCGGGCAGTTTCTGAGTAAATGCTTAGCTGATCCGCAATACATGCAAAGTCCAGCGTCTCTTCTCCGCTGACGTTCTTCTGGAGTCAAGGGACCCCGGGTTGTACCTATCTGCATAGGTTCTTCCGTAGGTCTGTCCGATTGACTGACCTCCTTGGTTGACGGAGGAAGGTTGGTCAGGGGAGGGTAGCTTCGACCCCTTCTTCATTCTTGTCTCCGTTCCGTAAGCCGATATTCAATCTGGAGTGTAAGGGTCATGATGTCCTTAAATGTAGTGGGCCTAGCCACCCTGGCTAGCTCATCCTTGAGGTCCTCATGAAGACCCCTTCTAAATAATGTCTGTTGAGCTGAATCCGGCCAATTAGCTTCAGTAGCCAACTTCTGAAAACGCGATACTTAGGTGAGGACATCGGTTGAGCCCTGCCGGAGATCCAGTATAGCCTCATACGAAGAAAACTGTACTTCAGGTCTTTCAAATCTGTCACGAAACTGTTGTATAAATTGGGTATAGTCCTGTGTAACTGGGTCATTCCTTGTAACCAGTGGTGTTTCCCAAGCCAGGACATTACCAACTAGATTAGAAATCACAAATCCTACACGGGATCTGGCAGTCTCGTAGGTCTTGGGTCTGACGGTGAAATAAACTTGACAAGCGTCTATGAACTCATTAAGCGATCTTGGATTACCATCATACTTTCCAAAGGGCAAAGGAATATGGGGCAGATCTCCTCTAGTCTCATCCCTGTTGACCATCTGTTGTTTTAGAACGGTATTCTCAGCCCGTACACTCTGTACTTCCGCCGTCAATCTTTGGATAGCGGCAACCATCTCCTTAAATTGTTCCAAGGATGCCATTCCTGCTTCTTGGCATTGTATGCTGTCAGAAACGGGTGATTCAGCGGTGCCCTCCCGTGACCCCTTCTCACCTTCTTCTTCTGAGGAGTCGTGCAGAGATGAAGATGAAGACTGATGCTTGGGTCTCGGTGGTCTCTAAGTCTTTTTCCTTTCCTTCTTTGAATAGAGGTAAGGTCTGGCTCCACTGGAGGCCACCCTGGCAGGATCAAAGTCCTGGCCCAAGGGGATCCCCAGGGAGCCAAATCAAGTATGCAGGGAAAAAGCTTTTGGCACAAAAAACCCTGCGACATGTGTTCTTCGGTAGTATTCGTATTCAGTTAGCCTCGTGGATCTTGGCCGTTGGGAAGTTCGAAGGATGATTAAACAAGGAACACTTCCCTAGAATATTTGGAGGGAGAACGGTAGGTAAAAGGTTTAAGTAGAAAAGAAATAGAGAATAAGAAGAAAAAATGGGTAGAACGCCAGATTGACTTTAGGTGGTACAGAGACACCCACAAGCAGGTTCCCAATAAGGGAGAACTCACAGAATCAGCAGAAAGATTGTACGGAGCGCAGTAGCCACCAAAGGATACACCCACGGCCTGCAGTTCACAGCGGTGATACGGAGAGCAGCAGCTGCCAATAGTTACGCCCACTGCCAGCAGTTCACAGCGGTGGCGTTCCCAATAGCAGAAAGGACTGCCGAGGTAAAGGTAAGGCAGACAGGAAGGAGCGGAAACCCTGAGATTCGGTACGTTTCCAACGGGAGCTGAGAGAGGGTACTGGAACACAGAAGAGTGGAAGTTCGATAGACACATCAGCGGGGATCCGGAAGTAAGAACGGATACAACGCACTGCGTAGGTAGCGTAGTACGTTGTTATAGTGATGAGGCGGCCATCTTGAATGGAGTCTAGACCGATACTCTGGCTTGCCTGGAACTAGTACCGCATCCTCCAACATTGTCAAAGACGCCACTGTTGGCGCTTGACCAGGGAATTTTTTTTAGAAGTTTTTTGCAGTCTGAATGTGCATGTTTAAAGCCTTAAAGATGACCAGTGGCCGAAACACGTGTCAGCTGAGGTCATTCAATAAACATTGACTAATTAGAATTTGGAGGCTGCGTATTTGAATTATATTGTAATACTGAATGAAAATACATAGGACAAGTGTAATATTCTGGGAGGCAAACATTTTTCACAGTATACTTCTAGGAGACAGGGGCAGAGTCGCTGCAACCCAGAGTCAGCAGCTATCCAACTCTACTTCATATTCTAATATCTAAACTTGCTTAAACCTAAGCGCACTTCAAATCCAGGTTATCCCCAAATATAACATTTTGTTACCGAAGGAAACAAGAATGACAGATGATCACCTAACCTTAAGAACATGTCTGAAAACCTGGATATTCAATCCACTGAAACAACCTTAAAAGCGGACACCTCCCGGACCAAAGGGAATCATGGGACAGTGCGGATCCTGGAGCCAATAATAAAACTACCACACACTACTAATTACTAACCTCCCCCTGCTCCACTCCCATATACCTCCCTTGTATCACATACACCCAATGGATAACAATGCTAGTGTACAGATGGGCCCAAATTCCCAAGAGCATAAAACCAATACTCGATAATGGAGTACGCAAAGTGCACCTTAAAACCCAGCTTTATTCAAACCATAGAATCTCGGCCAAGGACAGCATACAAACAGCTCTCATACAATTCAATGAGTGTAAGCAGATCTTTTACTACAGATACATCAACAATGATGTCATGCTACGATTTCAGTTATAAAACTTATGGGGGTTTGGGATTGGTCAATACCTAAAGATTCATATAGATTTCATAATCGTTCACTTCCCATTGGTTTACAACTATCTGATGGCTCCTCCTGAGCCAAGCCTATCACAGATAACATTTTCGCTCCATCATTATGTTGGCCACTAACTGGCTGGCATTTTTCAACATAGGCAGTATGGCAAGAAGGATTTGTATTGGTTCACACATTATTCACCAACTTGGGCACTTTGATGAGATGTCAAAATATGAGCGACACATAGGGTAGGGGGAGACAGAAGTACATAGTCTGCACTCATTTCCAGTTAAAAGTACTCCCCATCATTCCCAGGCCATTTGCCTATCAGTTCCTTTGTGTTTGGCCTTGTGTATCATGTTGTGTCTGTGTGTGCTAGGGAGTTTCAGCAGGTGTCTTATCTGTACTTGGCTTATTATGAATAGCTACTGTTCTTCATGTCTTGATCACGTGTTAGGGACTGTGTTGGAGAATTCATATCTTCCTATTTACTAAGTTTTTAGATAATTCTAACATGCATGTTTTACTCTTTGTGGCCACTGGAGATACACTTCAGTCTTTGGCATACTGAGCGCTTGCACCTGGACATCAATGGCTGTTTGTGTTCTTATTGTTACTTAATTAGCTTGGGAGTCTAATGCTTGTCGTTCTGTCGTTTCTGCGTTCTGCTTCTCCATTACTCCCTTCGGTGCAGTTGACCTTGGCTCTTGCTACGAATTACTGTCTCAGCAGCTTCAAGCTTCTAAAATAAATGTGTTTTTGTGAATTCAGCATTTTGTCTGAGGCCTTGCTAACTCCTAGGCCTGCTGCAGTCCCTGTGTTAAGAAAACGGCTACACTCATGCGCTTCTTACCCCCATGTTGGCAACCTATAGTCATGCCTGTTTATGTTACATTCACTTTGTGCATCTGTCGTACGTTGATTTCCCATCCCGTGTATTCTGCATCTATTCAGCCTATAATTAAATCTGCCCTATCACTGTAGTGAGTCCCTCTCTTGGTATCCCAGAAGCCTCCTCTCTTCTGTATTATTTTATAGCACACTACATTACATTACACTTGTGTTTCCTACTATCTAACTGTAATCTCTACTAGTGTCGCACAACCAAACTACTTCTTTATCGCAGAAGCATGTACATTGGTTATTTAAATTATTGCTTCTTAAAACCTGCCTTAGTTTGTCTTGTCTCTCACCCCTAGATTCAAGGGGCATTAGGGTTTCTTCAGCTGGTATCATTTCTCACCTGTACGGTAATAGTGAGTAGAAGGGGCAGAGGTTGATACTTGCATAGCAGGGGAGGGGTAGGTGTTACCTGCATACTCATCTGCCCAAATACACAACACAAAAAACACACAAGCTACACATGCACCACAAGAACAAATAGCTGCAAACAACAAACAACCCAGACACTGGGCCTCATTACGAGTTTGCCGGTCTGGATACAACAGTACCGGTAAGCTTGCCGGTACCGTTGTATCCAGACCGGCAAACTCCGAGTTGTGCTCGCGGGTGCCTTTCATTCTGCCAGGTCTGACCTGTTGGAATGAAAGGCACCCGCAGCACAGCTTGCCTGTAGCACAGGCAGCGTAATGATTGGTGCCGGTGCTACAGGCGTCCTCATTCCCATTGAGCCCTATGGGAATGGGGATCGCCCAATTCCGGCACACGTGAAATGGCAATTCCCGGGTCCGGCAGGGCCGGAATACCGGCAAGGCCACCTCCCAACTTGTAATGAGGCCCACTGGAATGTTACCCCTCAGGACACAGCAAGCCCAGTGCACACAATCTAAGCACACTCGGAAAGCTGACACACACAGTATCTCCTGGTTCTACAAGCATCAACAGAAGAGCACAACCTCTACCCTATCCCTCTCCCCTCACTAACCTACCCCCCTCACCCACTTTCTTACACAGCCTCGTGACTGCCTGGAGGCCATGCAAGTGGTAGCGGCACGCAGTAGACATATGGCTAATGGTGTTTTGTAAGGCCTTTCCACTCGCATAATAGAAAGCTTCCAGTCTTCAGAGAGTGTGAGGATTGCAAGGCGCTCTGGAAGCAAAGATCGACCAAAGTTTTACAGACACCTGGCCCTGACCTAGCCTGTGGGTGCCCCCCGACCCCCAACATTGTTCTTCTTTTTCCAGGCACCACGTGCCCAACGCTGCCACCCCAGCATGGTTCCTCCGGTATTGCTCAGAGTAAGGAAGTCAGAAACGCGCTAGAGCTGTCGCAGGACAGCAAAGCAGCTTGAGGGCCATATTAAAGCTAGAGACTAAATAGCGTGTATGACCTCACACACCAAGGAAATTGGGAAACTGTCAGCCCCCACACTCTCTGTCTATCTTCTAAACCAGTGAGTTTCAAACTGGGGGGCCCGAAGCAGGGCTGGACTGGGAACTAAAAGAGGCCCTGGAAATAATTACTGGGGGCCAAAAGAGGCCCTGGAAATAAAGTTCAAAGTGGCCCCATATGACACATTTTCAGCAAGCCCAATGCTTTTCCTATGAGAAAATTTGGAAATACCACAAAAAAGAGGCCCAGGGTGCAGAGGCCCACCGGGAAATCTACAGAGTTCCCTATGGGCCAGTCCACCCCTGGCCCGAAGGATGTCCGTGGGTGGGAGGGGGGTGTTCAAGCTCTTTAAAAAGGGATTATGTGTAATGTTTTTCATATAAAATATAAGAAGATTTTCTACTGCTTATATTTTCTATTAAAGACAGTCACCTTAATAACGTTTTAAAGAGTCTGCCGACCCCGCCATCCTTTCAGCCCTCTTGTGGTCTGGGGGAGGCAGAAACAATATTTTGACTCAAGGGGAAGCACAGCAGGAAAAATGCTACACTCTCTTGGACCCTCCCCACCGTCCCTCTGTCCCACTCGGTGACTTGCTTACATATTAAAATTTCAATAAATAA
Organism: Ambystoma mexicanum; assembly: GCA_002915635.3. Classification (NCBI taxonomy): domain Eukaryota; kingdom Metazoa; phylum Chordata; class Amphibia; order Caudata; family Ambystomatidae; genus Ambystoma; species Ambystoma mexicanum. Next base: position 988,835,867 of record CM030325.1, read on the forward strand.
ATAATTGTTCTCACTCCTCCCATACGTCCACTTTGAAAACCCTCTCCAGGCGCTTTGGGCGATATGTGTCCTAAAAGAACTATATAAGAACTGAAAAACAACGTCGTAAATGGAAAGTACCACAGCGTAACAAAACATAGCACAACTGCACAACAGAACTGAATAACGGAATGTGGTATGCTATAGTATGGCATAGCATATCGTAACAGCAGAGAACAGCATACCATGTCATAGCACGCAGCATCCCTGGCATAGCATAAAATCGCAGCAGGACACACCACGGCGTCGCGTAGTGCAACATAACAGCGTGAAATGACACAGCAGTGAATTGCGTAGCAAAGCCAAGCACCGCATACGTGATATATTGGCTTTGTATGAATGCGCGACAAATCAGAACCAGTGCCCCCCTCGACCCGCCCTTCAAACTCCACATCTTGCCACCACTCACTACGGTGCACTGGATATCACAACAAACAACCACACAGAAAGCCCGAACACAGGCACACGCACGCACACACGCTTCCGAATCTTTTCCCAAACGAAAGCGCAGGTCTGAAGTCATAGGCGCTATAGAGCTTGCAATACAGACAATAAAATAGCTCAGTAGGTTTATGCACCAGCTATTAAGAGTTATGTGTAACCTACACGTTTCTGCTCCCACGGTCTATAAAATGACCACGACTGACTCGGGTGACAAACAGGACGCAGGGTATTTAACTGTTTCATCTAATTTAACCGTTACCCATTTGTGTCGCGGCCAAACCCAAATACCCCTCCTTGTACCGTCGTTGTGTACTATGTGACCCCCTAAACGACGACGACTTCAGACTAATCGCTGCTACTTTTCTGAGAAGCGCTTCCTGGTTGCGAGCCTTTCTACTGCAACCATTTAGATACTGCTGCTTTTAACTGGGGGTGGGGAGAGGAAGGGGCGGGTGTGCAGCTCCAGTCATTGCATGCTGAAGGGTCCAGACTGGCGATAAACAGATGAGGCGGGTGTCCTGGGAGCACAGGTATGTCCAGACGCCTGGTGGTGCTGAGAGATTCCGATCTGGAAGTCACGCGATCACTGTGAGTAAAGAATTGGCCACTCGGAGAGCCGGAACTGGTTCATCAACTCACAGCCTAGAGAGGTATTAGCAGTGGTCGAAGTGTACGAAAAGAAGTAGTGGAACTATGTTCCCTACTGGTCTGCAGGCTCCCCGCAAACCCATCGCCACACCTCCTCCCATGCACAATACAAACCCCCAAACACATGCGCCTGCAGTTTAAGGGAATGTTCAGTGCAGTGACCTGAAAGTGCAAGTTCAACTGATTCCTACACTTTTATTTTAAAATGAAGCCATTCCGGAACGGTTTCTTTTTAAAATAAAAGTATAGGAACGGTAAAACTTAATTAAAAGAAGTAGAGGAGCACCGCTCCCGACCGCTCCCGCCCACTTCGACCACTGGGTATTAGAGACCGGAAACTGGAGCCAATGGGAGCAATATGGCCAATTGAGAAAGAGATTGGGGACCCGGAACCGGACATCAACCCTCAGACTACAGAGGTATAAGCAACCGCCCACGGGTGCCAATTGGAGCCATTTGCCCAATGGAGAAAAAGATTGGCGCCCTGTTACCGGTTCATCCACCCCCAGTCTAGAGAGGTATTAGACACTGGCAACTGGAGCCAATGGGAGCAATATGGCCTTTTGAGAAAGAGATTGGTGACCCGGAACCGGACATCAACCCTCATACTACAGATGTATGAGGAACCGGCAATGGGATCCAATTGGAGCCATTAGCCCAATCGAGGAAAATATTGTGGACCCGGAACCGGTTCATCAACCCCCAGCCTAGAGAGGTATGAGGACCCGGCTACGGGTGCCAATTGGAGCCATTTGCCCAATGGAGAAAAAGGTTGGCGCCCCAGAACCAGAATGAATACTTTCATGTATACAGTATTATATGACCAAAAGCAATATCTGTAACAACATTATGTTTTCCTGCTTCATTCACAATGTGTCAACAACCGCTACCATGCCTGTACCATGTAACTAAGTTTATTGCAAGTAACAGTGCCTCAATGCCCCTGGGCTGCTTGCGCACTATATAAATGTAAATAAATAAATAAATAAATAAATAAATAAATAAGAACCGGTTCATCAACCCTCAGCCTAGAGAGGTATTAGACACTGGCAACTGGAGCCAAGGGGAGCAATATGGCCAATTGAGAAAGAGATTGTGGACCTGAAACCGGCCATCAACCCTAAGACTAGAGAGCTATGGGGAACCAGCAACGGGATCCAATTGGAGCCACATGTCCAATCGGGGAAAAGATTGGGGACCCGGAACCGATTCATCAACCCTCACCCTAGAGAGATATGAGGATCCGGCCATGGGTGCCAATTGATGCCATTTGCCCAATTTAGAAAAAGATTGGGGACCCAAAACTGGTGCATCAACCCTCAGCCTAGAGCGGTATGAGGAACCAGCAATAGTGGCCAAATGAAGCCATATGCCCCATTGAGTAAAGGATTGGACCCCCCCGAAACGAGCAATCGAGAAAAAGATTGGAACCCCGGAACTGGTTCATCTACTCACAGCATAGAGAGGTATTAGAGACCGACAGCAGTGGCCAATTGCAGCCACATGCCCAATCGAGGAAAAGATTGGGGGCACCGGAATCGGTTCTGCAACTCACAGCCCATAGGGGAAAAAGAGACCGGTAACAGCGGCCAATGGGAGCCACTTGCCCAATCGAGAAAAACATTGGTGTCCAGGAACCGGTTCATTAACTGACAGCTGAAAGAGGGATGAAAGATCATGGACATGAACATGGCTAGGGTTGTGAAACCTGTTCATCAACTCAAATCTATGTAGAGTTATGAGAGATCGTCAACTGAGGTCAATCTGGAATTCTCCTGGGAGCTGCGTGTTCAATTCAGAACATGACTGGGGTTGTGGAGCTCATACATCAACGCACAACCTAAAGAGGTATGAGAGACTGGCAACTTGCGACGATGGGAGCTACATACTCAGTCAAGAAATAGACGGGGGCCAAAGATGAAAGATCTGAGGGGTCAGCAACCAGGACCAATCTGGAACCCTACTGGTAATTGCAATTTTATTCATGAAAATGACACGATTATGGAAACTGGTTCTTCAACTCAACTTTACTTTACTTTTACAAATGTATATAGCACTTAAGCCTGCAGGCATCAAAGCGCAAACAAAGACACAGAGAACAAAAATAGATCACGTGACAAAAGCCAGAGAAGGGTGTCATTGGAAGGGATGGGGGCATCTTAAGCAGATAGAGCAACGCCTAGAGAGGTGTGAAAGATAGGTAACTGGGGCCAGTCTGGAACCCAACTGGAAGCCACAAGTTTCATCAAGACAACATGGACAAAATGATTTGCTTGATTAAGTCAAAGCCCTTAGAGGTATCCACTACCGATACCAGAAGCATGGGTCAAACCAGAACCCATCTGGGAGCTGCATTTTCACTCCAGATAAAATAGGTTATCCGATCTGGTTCATCAGCTCAGCCTAGAGAAGTAAAAGTAACTGATAACTGCAACCCAACTGGGAATTGCAGGTTCAACTGAAGAAAGGATTGGGCAGCCTGAATCCGTTCATCTCAACGCCTATAGAGGAAGAATGATTTCAAACCGGGACCCAAATGGAGCCAGTGGTTTGATTGAAGCCATGGTTTAGCTCCTGGAATCACATTATCAACTCAAAGCCTAGAGTTGAAGTGAAGACCTAGAACTGAGAGAACTCTGAGATATGCGTGTAATCAAGCCAATGACTCGGCTCCCAGAATCATTTCATCAACTGAAAATCTAAAGCAACAAGAGAGATTGAAACTGGAATAAAACTAGGTCACACAAGTTCAATAGAAATCGTACAAGCACAAGCCCCAACTTGGATCCATAGATCTTATTCAGAAAATAGTTGGGCTACCAGAACTTCTCCATCAACTCAGAGCCTACATGTATATGAGCGATCAACAACTGGGACAAAACTAGGAGATGCAAATCCAATCGCGGAAATTACTGAAACCAGTACATCTACCAAACCCTAAAGGGGTAGAGAGATTGGCAACTAGTACACAATTGGGGGTTACATATTCAGGCCAAAAACATGAATGAACCCCAGAACCAGTGCAACAATCCCAAAACCCTGAAGGATTAAATACATTGATAAATGGGAGTCATGAGTTCAGGGGAATGGAATGATCTGGCCCTCAGAACCTGCTTAGCAACTCAAAAACCAGAATGGCTAAGAGTGATCAGCAAATGAGACCCAACTGGGAATAAAGGGTCGGGGAGAGGAATTGACTGGGCTCCCAAAACCAGTTTATCAACTCATCGGGCCTCATTACGACCCTGGCGGTAGGGGTTTAACGGGGCTGGTAGAGCTGCCGGCCCCGTTAAACCCCTACTGCCTCATTACAAGGTTTGCTCGCTGGACCCGGTAAGGACTCCTGGTAAAACAGGCATCCTTACCGGGTCCCGCGAGCAAACCAGGATGCAAAAAACGGGCCCGCAATTAACGGGCCCGTTGTTTGCATCCTCCCCATTCCCATTGAGCACTATGGGGGCTCGAATGGGAATGGGGATCTACAGGGTCTGGATTCCTGGAATGGGGAAATACCGGGCCCTCCAAGGTCAGAATGGCCCAGTATTTCCCCATTTCAGGAACCCGGACTCGGTTCCCGGAATGGGAGTAGTCATGCCGCAAATAGCAGCATGGCTACCTCCAGGGTCGTAATGAGGCCCATTGTCTAGCGGGGCAGACATGATCTCCAACTGGGACCCTGCTATGACCCATGGGTACATGAGTGAGCACCAGGAACCAGCTCAATAACCCCAAAACCAGTAGCGGGGGAGGGGAGATTAGCAGCTAGGACCCAAGTGAGGGCATTGACTTCAGGTGAAGGGAATCATTTGGCCCACTAAATTAGCAACAAAGAAGGGTTGATCTTCAACTGGTAACCAACTTTGATCCATGGAAACAAGTTTGAGCAACACAAACTAGATCAAAACCCCAAAACCTGAAGCGGGGGGGGAGATTGGCAACTGGAATCCAACTGGGAGACATGGGGGAAGCGACTTCACTCCCCGATGCAGGTCAACAGTCAAAACTGATATGCAGGATGGACAACTCTAACTCACGCAGAAGACTCGAGATGAGGCAGAGGAAATTACTCGGCTCCAGAACGAGTTCTTCATCTTAAAGTGGATCCCAGACAGCAGACCGTGAAAACCAACCGTGATTCTCTGCCGTTCGAGGAATTCCAGAGCAATCCAATCAACTTTGTCATCACAAATGTCAGGGATCTCACAGGAACATGTTTTTAAAGCCACTGGGTGGGTACAGACCAAGAGGTGCTTGTCTTGAAGAATATTAGAAATTCCAAGCTTGGGAACGAGTCAAGGAGCTTCATAAAATATATTCCAGCCAGTCTTCAATTCACCAGTAGACTCTTGGGTTCATTTAGGGTTTAAGGAAGCAGAGGTGAGGCAGGGTCTTTTCCTGGTACACGGAAGACACAGTGGGTCACAGTGAAATATAGCAATGGGCACAGGGCCCTTCGTTCCTTAAACCTTGTTGTACTACATGGTTTTTACAGTGTTCCGGACACCTTCACCAGCCCCTTTATGTAACTTTCTGTGACAGGATATTTAGACCATGTACTGCAAGCACAACGCGGGAGGATAACTCGGGGGCAACCCGCTCGCCTTGGAAGCAAGATGATAAGGAGCAACACTGGTTCGATCCTCAGGTCCACGCTTAGAAACCACTGGGTATTAAGCACATTCGAAATAACCAATTACAATTACGATTACAACTAATATTTTCCTGACGAACTGTGAAATTTCTTCCGGCAGCTCAGCATGTTGTATGGGCCACTTTTGCTCTCACCTCATGCAAAGGGTAATGAGGGCTATATATTATATTTTACAATTCTGACCACTTCTAGAGAATACTGAGGGTTTCTGTATGAAATACTTTGTACTTGCACTGGTCGGAAACAAACATTTAGCAGTTTTACTTTTACTTTGAGCTGTTAGGTGTTGCTTGCGACACCTATAAGCCGAAACTATTGCATTACAGTAGAGATAGGGAGAAATGCTGGATCATGAGGTACACAAAGCTTGTAGGTGTTGGTAGGTTATGTGCCCACCCATTGGCTGCCCATGGCCATGCTAATGCTGATGGCCATTTCCACCCAGTTACTGCCCCTCCCGACCCAAAACACCTCCCCATGGGAACTCTTTGAGCTAGCTTTATCAAGCATTACCATCAAACATTGCACTTAAAGTGCCTAAGAGTGATTTTTTAAAGCAGTCTTCTGAGAGTTAATGTCTTAATTGGAGTTTTAAACCTGCTTCTCTTAGCCAGACTGCCTTTGGACCGTGTAATTTATAAGCACTATGCCTGCCCTTCCTGAAGTCCTGTTAAAAATAAGTTTTGGCAAAGGTAACAATGTTGGCCTGTGTATAAGTGATAGGCATTTGTCAGGCACTGCCATTAGATGCTCAGGTACTCACACCATTTTGCACCTGCTAAATCAATGGCCAATTAATATCACTACAGCTATGCCTGGCAAGAGCCTTCCCCATGCCTACGCAAAAGCCTAAACTGTTGGTATTGCCAATGCTTGTTATTACAAGTTTCTGGTATGCGTACAGACATATGGGATACATTTTGTGGGCAGCAGTGCTTTGAGTTGTAGTGTATATTTTCTGTGCACAAAAATGTGAAGGCTGACCATTTAGGATCAAACTTACACCAGAGCGCCACTTTACGTATCAATCGATAATCCACTATGCATAATTTCGAAGTGAAAGTATGAGTTAAGACTCTTGAAACCTTGACTTAGTAAATTCTATAGGAATGGCACAGGGTTCTATGACATCATTTCGATTTTTGTAGGTCGCCTAACCAAAAGACCAATTTCTTTCAGCCAACAAAAATCAAAATAATGACATTTTCCCTTGCCTGTATGCGCAGGCTAGCTCATGCTCACGACGCTGTGAGTGGCAGCTCTGCTTCTTCCTCTTCACTCTACCTCTTTCTTCCTGTGACAAATTGGATTCTGCCCTGCAGAAGTACAAGGATGAATAGAGGCTAAAATGCCCACCCAGCCATCACTGCTACAAACCAAGAGCCAACACAATCATAAAGGTAAAACAGGCACAGTTAATAGACTTGCTGCATGTGCATGGGTGTAACAGGTTATTCCCAGAACCTTAGCATAAATAGTGTATGAAAGTATTCACACTATGCCCCCAATATGCATATCATGAAATAGTACTGTGCTCTATATGACTGTAAATAAAAAAGTTATTACTTTATTGTTTCAAATGTACCGCTTGTCGTGGCCTAAGCAATTTGTACTTTGTCAAACGAAGGATAGTGCCCAATCCTTGCCCTAGCCAACACGTGTTTCGACCCAATGAGGTCTTCATCAAGGCTATCAATTGGCAATTGTAATCCTGACATATGTGTATATAACACAACAATTCTTCAAAAGAAAAATGTTCTTCCCCATTACAATTATTATATACCACAAAAATGCAGGAGAGAGAGAGAGAGAGAAAGAGAGGAGAGAGAGAGAGAGAGAGAGAGGACAAGAGGTACAAAAAACAAAACAAAAGAAAGTAACAGATTAACAGTCTTGTTAAAGCCAATGTTCTTCATATTTTAATATATCTATCAATATGTAAATAATAAATTGGGCAGGTTAATCGGCCTCCCTTACCACAAAACTGTTTCAAATAAGGGTTCTATTCCCACCATTATTTGCCAAAACGGGTCTGCCCATTGGGCAACTCTGCATATCATGTCATTTAACATTCTGAAAGATCAAATAGCTGCATGGGATCATATAACTATTAGTCATAAATGGATAGGTGTCCATGTGAACTCAGAGCATCGCACATGCGACAACTCACCTGTACAGCAGGTCAATCTCAGTTTGGCGATTATAATTCTTGTATCAACGATGAATTCATGCTGTTCAACTCCTTAAGGACTTGTGCGATAAGTATGATTTATACCTGAAAAGAGATTGGGATACCTCATAATTCTCTTTCACATCTTAGTGGTACACAACCACGCTCGTATTCCACTCACCTGACCAGGTGAGTGGAATATGAGAGTGGCTTTGTACCACTAAGAAGTAAAGGAGAACGGGTTAAGCGATTTATGGCACATTTATGACCATATAATGTCCCCTCCAGGGCGGCTCCCACCTACGCAGCTCCATTCCCTGTTAGCCCCTGCTCGCCTCGGGACACCTGACGCGGACAACCTACAGTGACAGAAAAGGTAAGTGTGGTGTGGGCAGGGAGCACAGCCATTACTGTACTGCAGTAAAAACCTACCACTCTTATTTGCTAAAATCATATTCCTACCTGCATTGCGCCTAAATGTGCAATTTGGCCATGTTCTTCATCTAACTGATTTGCATAGGTTTGGCCTTTTTTGCACTTAGCCAATTTATGCAGGTTAGCCATGTTTTGCATTTGGCCAAATTGTATAGGTTAGCCATATCGTGCATCCGGTCTGCTTGTATAGGTTATCCATATGCTCCCTGCTGCGCCGAGATGAGCATTGTGTAACATCTCTATTGTGTTCGGTTCTGCTCCCTGAGATGGATTGTTGGGGGGGCAGGACATTATTGCACTTAATTTAACGGGCAGGAAATGTGTTGCACTTGGATGGATTAGTGGGGTAGGAAATGTGCTGCACTGAACTTACCGGGAATGTTGGCAGTAGGAAATGTCTCGCACTTAGATGGATTGTTGAGGGTAGGAAATGTATCGCAATTAGATGAATTGTTGGGGTAGGAAATGTGCTGCACTGAACATAACAGGAATGTTGGAGGTAGGAAATGTCTCGCACTTAGATGGATTGTTGGGTACGAAACTTGCTGCACTGAACTTAACAGGAATGTTGGGGGTAGGAAATGTATTGCACTTAGATGGATTGTTGGGGTAGGAAACTTGCTGCACTGAACGTAACAGGAATGTTGGGGGTAGGAAATGTATCGCACTTAGATGGATTGTTGGGGGCAGGAAATGTATTGCACTTAGATAGATTGTTGGGGGCAGGAAATGTATCGCACTTAGATGGATTGTTGGGGTAGGGAATGTGCGGCACAGAGCTTAACAGGACTGTTGGGGTAGGAAATGTATTGAACATGGATGGCTTGTTGGGGGTAGGAAATGTGGTGATCTTAACTGGAATGTTGCAGGTAGGAAATGTGTACCGCTCCTAGATGGATTGTTGGGGGCAGGAAATGTGCTCCACTTTACTGGAATGTCCTGCACTTAGATGGATTGTTGGAGGCAGGAAATGTATTGCACTTAGATGGATTGTTGGGGTAGGAATTGTGCTGCACTGAACGTACCGGGAATGTTGACTGTAGGAAATGTATCGCACTTGCTACTAGCAATTTTGCAATTTTCTTTTATGTATAACCAGCCCTCTAAGGGCAGGTCGACAAGGGCAAAATCTCCAAAAATGTCAATCATTCAAGCCATTGTCCTTTTTTCTTTTGATTATTTATTTGCTAATAAAGTTTTTGTGTTTTTGTCATTTGTTTTTGTTTATTTGTTTTTTCTCAATATGACTTACCTTTGACCTCCCTACCCTTCACCCCTCCTTTTTTCTCTGTGACTACCCCACACCACGATTTGATTTTCGCTATGGGTCTTGTTCAATTTGATTTATCATGACCTATGATTGTAATGCATATCCGTCTTTTTTGCTATATGTTCACTGGCCCTCATTACGACCCTGGCGGAAATCGAAAAACGATGGCGGAAATGCAATACCGCCATCGAATAGCGCTCGGTGCGACTATGACCCGTCACCGCAAAGTACGAAGCCATTAGCGACACCGTAGTGAACGCCAACGCTAACTGCACCAAGCACGCGCGCGCGCGCGCGCATGCCAAACCGCAAACACCACCATGGTGCAACGGTACGCCAATTCCGACCCTAGCGGACATGTACCTAACGCCATCAGGCATGGCGTAATGTACCATTCCGCCATGGCGAGAAGTACGCATCGCGAATCAACCGTAAACGGCCCCACTGAGTGCCTGTACACCGCTCCCTGCCACAAAGTACAACTCCCCGTAGGTGCAATGAAGCCACAATGCAACCATTGAAATGTACAAGTCACCATGCATGCCAACGAACAAAAGAAAACACAAGAGGGGCCAATGGGAGCTGCAGGCACAGATGGCACGAATACAGAAGCCATCCCATGGACATGACCACAGTCCCCCACCAAGAAACGCACGCAAACACAGGCACCTGTGACCAGCAATATTCCGAAAATCACATCATTCCACCAGTCCCACCTGGCTGACGGGCATCTGTTACACAAAACCAATCCCCGCCCTGAGCATGACAACATTCAAACTGTCATATTGGCAGCCCCCATCCCTGACCTCACTGGGCTTCGTAGGCAAACGCGCACAGCACAGTACCACGCAACTTAACCCCGAAGCTGGAACCCAATGCAGATCTCCTCACAATACATCGCCCCCAAATAGGCATATGCCACATCACTTGCAAAGAAAACGCTACACGGGCCAAATCAGAATAGAAATTTATGCACATCAAAATCACCAAGCCCATACAGCCATCAGGCCATGAACTCCAAAACACTAATCACCATGTGGGCTGCTTCGCAAGAAATGACCAGCCACTACCTGTGTGTCGCCCTGTTCCCCCATGGTACACAGAGCCCATTCACGTACGAAAGGCAACATGAAGCGCACAGAACCGCAGGGCCGTCCCAATGGGGAGGCACTAGTCCAGCTGAAAGGCCGAAATGTTGCTCCGAGCCACCAGTACTGCGTAAGGGCATGTGGGGCCATTGGCGATCGTCCCATAAGATAGTAATGCTGCTCCACTGATTAACACGAAGCAGCAGGTGTCGGGAGTAAAATCCATCTGCAGGAGTGGCATACAGATGGCAGTGGCAAAAGGGGAGGAGATACCTGTCAACCAAAAGAAAAGAAAAGAACAGAATGGCCCATCAGAACTACATTCCAACAACTCACTTCAATGATCACACGAAATCCACAGCCCATATGCATGCTAGCCACTCAAAAGGATCATCACCACCCCAAAACCACTTGCGACTCATAACCATCTATATCGAGTGCAAACACCATCACAAACGAGTGTACTGTGCATGCGTCTGTCAAAACAGATTCCATCAGATGGGATGTTAACGTGCATGGACACAAGTGTCTGAGGGCGCCTCGAGACAGGGAGGGCTCAACAAGGCCAGATGGACGATGGTCCCACTATGGCAGCCCTGCATCACATAGCGTAGGGAGGCGGATAGATCCCAAGAAGCCTGTACATGGCAAACTCTGTATCAAATCACCTGCCCATGCATCCATCCATCATTCCCTCATCCCGGATCAAATGCCTGAATAATTACTCACATAACATTAGAAACATCCATTGAGTCTGTGCGTTATGCAGCCTGCTAAATCCACAGTGCCCAGCCCGTAATTCCAGTGTGTGAAGTAACATGTATTTGGGAACGGACGGCCTCATCGCCCACGTAGCTATTGCGCATCCCAAACTATTCATATCAATCATTGCTCCCTCGCCATGGGCCCTGTCTCAAGGACATAGAACAATAGAACGTTATATTTGCAGTCAGACCTGTGGGCATCTCCTCGCCGCTAGCTGGAAACCGAAAGCGCCGCCCTTTCGAATTCTCATTTGCAACATCACGTCGAAAAGGCATCTGTGGCCGTTTGAAATCACTAATTATTCCATCGAGTGCGGCTGTGTGTGAAAATGGCAACTGCCTTCACCCACGAATGGGACGCCCCGCCGTCGTTGCAACTCGGTACAGTGATGCATGAGGGCCCACCGTTACTCGAGTACTACGTTCCACTGACCCCTCACAAGTCTTGTTCGCGACTGCACAGATAGTATGTGAAACAATGGACCACAGCAGAATGAACATATCAACCAATCTTACACGGCCATCGGGTACAAATACATGATTGCAATGCAAGATACAATTCCCCGAATTGCAGCGTTGTGCGCGGGAACGTGCTCGGCCAAAGGGGAGAGCAGTTTGCACAGGTGGAATCAATCACCACAGGTGGGGCCATACAGCCTGAAAACACATAAATTGCACAGCCAAGTCTCCTCCCACAACCACACGAAATGCTACCGCAGGACTCGCGATGTTGGCCCTGGGGACCTGATAGCACTGCAAGTGCTCCGACTCCAAGAAGAAGACGAACACCACTACAACAGCCGCACGGAGGAGACGCAGGAGGAGGAGGAGGCCAAGGCAGGGCCAGCAAGGCCACCAGCACAGCCACTACCACCACGCAGGCAGCCCGCAATACCACGCCTCCGAGCACATCCGTTAAACCTCACTGATGAGCAGATCCACACCCTCTACCGTCTGGACCGGACACCATAGCCGCATTGTGGACATGACACAGGCTGACCTTGTCAGCATGATAGATAGCCCAACCGCCATCCCACCCTACTGAAGGTGGTGGTCTGTACTACACTTCCTGGCCACAGGCACCTACCAGCACAACAGTCGGACAGTTGCATGGCATTTCTCAGCCACTGTTCTCATGGACACTATTGCAAGTGCTCGATGCCCTCCTGCAGCACGCAGACGACTACATCTCTCTACCAGCTCGGAGCAGGAAATAACCAACACAAAAGTGGGATTCCATGCACTTGCCGGCATACCGGGTTGCATTGGTGCCATCGACTGCACCCATGTTGAATTGGTCGTCCACATGCCATGGAGGCCAGTACCGCAACCGAAAACAATTCATTCCTGAATGTACAGATGGTGTGTGACTCCAACAGGATCATTACACATTGTTGTGCCCGATTCCCTGGATCAACCATGATTCTATGGTCTTGAGGAACTCTACAATACCACGGCTACATGGAGCGACACGCAGGGAACAGATCCTGGCTACTCGGTGAGTCTCATTACATGCATGATGATGTGGGGTATGTGAATTGGCAATGACCTGCCAGGAAGGGGGGGGGGTGTGCGTACGTATCAATGGCATTCCACATCATACGTTTCTCGTCCACATACAGGTGATGCTGGATATCCACTGAAGAGATGGCTCCTCACACCAGTCCGGAACCCACGGGACCGGCATGAGGAGGACTACAACCATGCCACTCACGATCCCGTGTAGTCATTGAACAGGCATTCGGCCTACTGAAGACTCGTTTCCGCTGCCTCAGCAGGTCTGGCGGGGCACTCCTGTACCGCCATGAGAAGGTTGCAAAGATGGTGATGGCATGTGTCATGCTCCACAACTGTGCGTACGTAGAAATGTGCCCATGCCCCCTGACGCAGAACGCAAGCACCCTGATGATGGTCATGATGAGGGTGGGGATTGTGGCACACCTCATGGAGTCTGCGAGGCAACCGGAGGCCCGTGACATTCGTCAGCATCTCATTGATGTATGCTTCTAGCACTCACGCCTGGTGGCTGATACATGGACACGGGACTCGTGCACTGCGTGTGTCTGGGACATGCACAATATGGACTGTACGCCTATGATGGCCTAGTAACACAAAGATCAATGTCCACACTTCTCATTGGTTGATCGTGCACTTTTTATGGCATATGTGATATCATGTTGAACACCCTATCGACCCGCCACCCAAGTGAGCCCAACACACCCCCTCCACCCTCCTACCTCCCCCCCGAACACCAGTGTCCAAAGATGCTCATTGTCAGTGGGCTGTCGCTATTGCATGCCCCCTCTGCGGGTATCAGGGGCACCCCTGCCTGTGGAGCGCAGGTTCCTTCAGATCTACGTTGGGGGCTGCCCTGGACGGAACTTGCAACGGATGATGTGTCTGCCTGCTCACGTCCATGCATGTCCCTAAGGGTTTGCGAGAGCTCAGTGAGCACACGGCGCACTGCGGCAAGTTCGGCACATACGTCTTTTGGACGTCGCATGCAGTTCCCCCTCAGGCTCTCGGTGCTCTTCTCATTTGTGCCCTTAGCGTCTCTGTACCTCTCTCCATTTCTGCCCTAAGTGTCTCAGTTGATGTTTCTATGTCTGCCTTAGTGCCCCACATTCATCGGCATGGTCCTTGAGGATGTGGCCAGTTGCTGCTGTTGTTGCGATCAACTGGTCGAGGGACTGTTGCTCTGCTGGGCCATGGCCATTTGCGGGGGTGTCACAGAGGGCTGTTGTCCTCATGTTGCCTTGCCACAGGGCTTGTGGGGGATGGCCGTCGTCGTCTTGTGGGTGCCCCTGCGTGGTATCCTCATGTTGTACGGGATGGGACAGACAGGGGATTGGGACAGGTCATGGATGGATCTGACTTCGCATCCCCGTTTTCTGTGTCCGAGCATGCTGCCCTCAATGGGGTGTCACCTATGGTGCTGCTGCCACCGAAGGCAGTGCCTTCTGTGGCATCCATTGGGGGACCTGTGGTGGTGGTGTTGTGGGCATGCTGGCTGCTGGGGTGCCTGTTGATGTTCCGTCCTCTGTGCTGCCACCTGATTTGTGCTGCTGCCGTGTCTTGATGCGTGCAGCCTGAGGTGGAGGTCTCTGGCCGTTGGTCTTGGCCCTCTTGCAGGTGTGCTGGTAGGGTGTCCTGTAGCTCGTCGTTTGATGCGGACCCTGTGGTGGAAGTAAAGGAGGCGAGGGTTATTGATGGGTCTGTGGAATTGGAATGGCATTGTATCACATGCTTTGGGTGGTACCTGAGGGTGATTTGGGTCGGGGCCTTGGAGGTGCTTTGATTTGTGTGTGGAGTGAGGGTGCAGTTGTTTGGCAGCCTGCAGTTAGCGGTGGTGCCTGCTGCCGTGTAGTGCGTGTATTAGGGTTTTTAATTATTTATGTATTTATTGTGGGTTTTAACGTGCGCTATCAGGCCGATGTGTGTGGACGTTCTCCTGGACATGTGTTTCTGTTGCACTATGTGGACGCATGGTACTTCCACATGGATGGACTGTGTGGATTTGGCATTGTTTTATCTGGCCCACCTACCTGAATCTTCGATGTCTGCACTCCTTTCTCCATCCCTCCGACTCCCTCTAGTGCTCCCATTCCGATGTGGAGGCACAGATTTCTTCCCAGGGGGTCAACTTGATGGGTGATTC
Organism: Ambystoma mexicanum; assembly: GCA_002915635.3. Taxonomy (NCBI): domain Eukaryota; kingdom Metazoa; phylum Chordata; class Amphibia; order Caudata; family Ambystomatidae; genus Ambystoma; species Ambystoma mexicanum. The sequence continues at coordinate 988,851,034 of CM030325.1, forward strand.
AGGACTCCCCCGGTGGCTGTGGCAATGTTGCGGTTGGCAGAGAGTATGTGCGGACGCGTATCCGCAGGTCGTCCATCGCTTGCGGCATTGCTGTGGGGTGCAGGGTGCGGTCCCCACCGCACTTACCCGCTGTGCCACAACGCCCATATGGCCTTCTGTTTGCAAGTGCCGTCCTGGTCATTTGCGTGGAGAAGACGACGGCAGCATTCTCCTGGAGGGTCTCTGTTGCACGGTGAGTTTCCTCGCGGGAGAAGTGGACCTGCCGCTTGCGGTCGCACGCTTTCTTCGCTACTTTTCCCATTTTTCTTGGTTTCGCTAGGTGGTTGACGGGTTGGGGTGTGTTTCAGGGTAGTGATTTTTAGTGGGTTGTGTGGTTTTAGTGTTTTATAGGTGTACGGCCGGGATGTTTCCGTTCCGGCCCATGTTTTAACTTCCGTTTCCGTATATTTCCGGTCCCGTACTTTCCGGTAGGCGCACACTGCGGTGACCGCTAAGAGGGGTGGCGGTATTGCACCTAGGGCGCCGTAACGCGGGCGGTGTGGGCCGTTTTGGGGTCATTTCCGCCATCGCGGACTTTGCACTTCCGCCGTGGCGTGGTGCTCGTGCCCGATGGGTCGGAATGGGCCGCACTTTGCTCCTTCGTGCAATGGCGGAAACGCTATTTACGCTGTGGCGCTCCGGTCAGTCGCTTTCCGCCAGGGTCGTAATGAGGGCCACTGTCTTTATGCTACCTATCAGCATTGCCACCAGCGCTGATTTGAAAAAGACACTGGTGTGTCGAAACACGTGTCATCCGTAAAGGGCATTTTCAATTTAATATAATTAACCAACCTACTCTTTACAAATACTCAGTGTGGCGCTTTTTTGAGGTGTGGAGAAGTCTTTTAAACTTTTGCTCCAAGGGGTCGGGGTCACCAGTGTCCCCTTTTCTTGCTCCACACAACCTGCGACACCTTCTCGAATTGAAACAATAATCAGGCGCATGGTAACTTTATAAGTTGGTACCAAACAAAAAACCCTGGCGTTGTGGTACAGCCCTCTACCTAAGAGCCAACAAATACATCATCAATAAAATCCAGATCCTCCAAAATAACGCCCTTAGGGCCACACTGGGCACAGCAAAAAAAGTGCACATCTCAGAGATAAGAAGACAGCACAATTGGCTTACCACCAACGATAAAATCCTGCTTAAAACAGCATCTCTTACTCACAAGTGCCTTAATAATGCTGCCCCCCACTATCATAATAGAAAAATTTAAGAGACCCACATCGAACCGTCCTACCAGAATGACCAACGCTAACTCCCTGATTGTCCCCAGATTCAAACTCTCTAAAACTGGCAGTCACAGCTTCCCAGTTAAAGCCGGCCAGCTGTGGAACTCCCTACTGCCCACCCTAAGGGCAGACCTAGTATACTCAGTGATCAAAATAGTCAGATGTAAAATAGTGAATGAAGCCATGTTTATAGCTGCGCCAATGACAGAGGGGGAGCCTGTACATGATTGCGCGAACTATGAAGAGTTCTGCGATGAGCTCCCTAGAATAAAGGAGAATGTATTAGCAGGAGGAGAGATTGTTTTTATTGACGTTTATTCAAGGATCGATCACAATGATGGACAAAGGTATACAGGTGCCGCTGTGGTAAAGCACACGGTAAATGGGGAATTTCGGTGCTTAATAGTACTCGATTGCCATCTCATTATTCAGCACAGGCTGCAGAATTATTGGCGTTGAAACTCGTGATCGAGATCCACGCAGACCATGAAGTAACAGTGTACAGTGACTCTGCCTATGTGACGTCAACGATGCACGCAGGGCTAGCACGTTGGAAAAGGAGGGGCTACCTCCGAGTGGACAGCATGCCAGTACAGCACGCTGCCTTATTGGATAGGCTTATCAAGGCACCACATTCCCAGTAGGCATTGCAGTCGTTAAATGCACAGTACATACTAAAGGGGCAGATTTTATCTCATGTGGAAATCAGGCAGCAGATGCTGAGGCTAAGCGTATAGAAACTACAGAGATAGGGCTGTTGAATGTTGAAAGTTGTGAAGTAAATGAAATAATTACTGTAATGACGGCTGTATCTGAGGGGTATAACCATTTGTCCAAAACTCAGTTAATGGAGATCCAGGGGGAAGCACCTCAAGAGGAAAAGAATTTGTGGATGCGAAGTGTGTGTTCTTTAAACCCCTCTGAAGCATTGTGGTGACAGGACAGCACTGGTAAACCGGTGATGCCTGTAGCCTTATTACGGGTGGCACTAGAACAGCTACACTACCCCGCACATACAACTAGGGAGAATCTCACTGCAGCCATTGCTGAGGATTGGTTTGTGCCGAATTTGATGGATCATGTTGTCTTTTGTGTAGTGAACTGTATGGTGTGTCAACAATTTACGGCTGGGCATACACTGCGCACAGTTAGGGGGGTCAGTCCAAGACCTAATGGGCCTTTCCAGCACTTGCATATCGACTATGTCGACATGATACAAGTATGTAATGGATATAGATACCTGATTGTAGTGGTTTGTCCTTTCTCAAGATGGATAGAAGCAGGCCCATGTACACACTTTGCCTCTACCTGTGCAGTTAAAATTCTTAGTGTGGTAGGTATTTCCTAGACGGGGAGTATGTCAAGTTATGAGGTCAGATAATGGTCCTCATTTCGTTAACACAATTCTCGAACAGATTAGCATGTTGCTTGCTATAAAGCACATGTTTTCCTCAGTTTATCATCCACAAGGAAATGGGATTTGTGAGAGGCTCAACTGCTTGCTTAAAGAAAGAATAGCCAAGTTGAAGCTTACCTTGAAGAAGGGGTGGTTGCAGTGCCTACCACTGGCATTATATGCTTTGAGGAACCAACCAGGTTCTGACCACCATCTCATGCTCCATGAAATAGTGATGGGGAGAAGAATGAGAACACATCTAATGCCTCCATCCAGAGTTAAAAGTGATGCTCAGCCAACATCAGAACTGTTAGGATTGGAATTACGTAATTATTTGAATTGTATGACTTCCAGTATCTCTGTTATTTCAGGACAGTTGCAGAGAAAAGGGTGTAGAGCAGCACAGAACACAGAAGTAGATGCTTCAAAAGACCAATTTAAAGAACTTTCTGTACCCAAGCTATTCCCAGGAGATACAGTTCTAATCTGCAATCACGTGAGGAAAAAGTGGGACGAGCCCCGCTTTTGTGGTCCTTTTATCATGGAAGATATCACGCCGTCTGCTGTCAAAGTAAAGGGCAGGCGTGCCTAGATTTTCCTGGAGACATTAAACTCCTTGCTGGAAAGACTTCTGTGCCTGCACCCCTACACAATGAGGCAAGTATAAGCACCTGGGAAGAACCACCGCACGTGCAGACAAGATCGATGACAAGGAAGAAGGACGCAGAAGCTGGCAAGTAGAAAGACAAAGAACTCGTTGGACTGTGGCTTGGTTTGGGACACTCCTATTAAATCATTTATAAAAGGGAGAAGAAATATAAATTCGAACACTCTGTGCATCTCAGTTGCAAGGTTAAGGGAAGATCTGTATTCATAAAGCCACAGTAGCTTATTGACGTTGGACTGAGGCATGCTTAAGCCTTGATAAGAAACAGTTTATGCCAGATTTTGATCATGGACACAGCAATTGGAAAAGGGTACAATACCTAGATTTGTTTGATACAGAGTTCCTGTTTAGATTTACCTATGGTGTTACCCAGTGATGAACTTACTAGGAACATTCTCACCTATTTCGAGTTGGTACTGTACAATTGTCCGTCGCTGGTGGGGAGAACCACCCACATTCCAGCCATTCTACAGTATCCTAAGAATGAAGAAATTATAAGAAGATTACTCATAGTCATCACTGAGCTATTCTTGCAATTACCTGAATACAGTGAGGAGAGTACAAATGCCCCTATCAAATGAAGCAGCTCATAGACTAGTCAGTGTGGTGTTCCTTTGTCTAATTGAAGAGTTTCTGAACCTTGTTGGGAGGCACACTGATGTGCACACCTTTGTCAGGGATCCTAGAAACACTGCAAATCTGAATGTGATCCTGTAAGGTATCATTATCCAAGTGAGCATCTATTCTGAAAGAAATCACAGGTCGGTGTAGAAACTTTCCTCCGAGGGACAGATTGAGAAGTTGCTGATAAGAACAGACTTTTTTGGTTCCTGCAGAAAGAAACTCGACATGTCGTCTGGGCTGAGACAGATTCGAGGCATAGATTAGGAGATAATCTATATCATACAGATTGTATAGACTTGCTGAGGTCGTTTTTCTTCTTACTACGGAGGCGTCTGTGTATCGACTAGTGAAAGACTGGTTCCAGAGACACAGAGACATTGTTTCCATCATCCAGTAAGGAGACAGTTGATCAAGGATGACTTGCTGAATCAACACGGCAGCTTCCTGAAGCAGTTCATAATGCTGAAACATTAAAAATTAAGTTTTTTTTTTCCTTAGGTGGTCAAAATGGGTAATCTGAACAGCAATATTATTTTGCTGCATGAAGTAAGACGGTCACGTTGTCCAAGAAGTAGAGGTTGTAGGCTTACGTACCACTGTGTGATCTACACTAGCATTGTGTTCAAAATCGTACTGCTTTCATTGACTGTGAGAACTGCATTTTATATTGGTGCACATGGAGCGAATACTCCTGTGCACGTTTCTGAGCAGAGGGGAAAATGTACGAGTGGCAACTACTAGATGACCTATACACTATGTAGTTATTCATGTCCCAAATAAAGATGGCAAATTACCTGAGCTTGAGATGGATGTCATCAGCAATAATACACATACAAAGCATGTCTTAGAGACTGTTTCTAGACACCAGAGACAGGCTGGGAAAACCAGGCAAGGTAAGGGGTCGATAAAAGGTGAGCGTATGCAGGTAACACATGCAAATACACCTGGTCAGTGAACATTGATCCAAAAATAGTTTCAAAAAGAAGATCCCAGATGGAGATTAAGAGAGACATTTTCATGCCTAAATGGGCTGCTGAACAGATGAGACGTTCTGAACTTTCTCCTACACAGGAAACCCGGACCGATATTCCTATGAGTACTTCACAGAGAAGAAGCTACATTGGCACACTAAATGACATGATTATGGAAGCTCATATGAAAAGAATGAGATCTAAAAGGAGCACACAGGAAGAAAATTATGAATTAAAATTAAATGATTACCTGGACAGCACGGCGCATTTGGGGAATAACATATGGTACCAACACATGAAGGAACTGGGAGAAGAACTTCAAAGGAGGAATGCTTTGTATGTGCACTTCTGCCACACAGCATGGTGAAGTCACAAATATTAATAACTGTTGAAATAGAGGTGCACACAGCACATTGTCTTTCGCATATAGCACTTTGCAAGATCAGAGATCAGTTCATGGGAAGTGGTGCGTCTCTCAAATGGGAAACTGAAGGGACAGATTAAGATGAAGATGATTATATCCAAGATATAAAGACAAGAAACAATGGAAAAACAAGGAGTATCATGATTAGATAAGAAAACCCTGGAGTGAAAGGAGCTGAAATCAGAAGGGTAGTGAACAAAAAATTAGAGACCGCAGGAAAATCTGCAGACGAAATTTGGATGTGGAAGACCAGAGGTCAGATGCAGATCTGGGGATCAGTATTATCACCAGATGGCTGGGGGAAAGGAGTGGTGATCTGCAGAGCATGGATGTTAACTAATCGTCCTGTATCCACCATTTTGAATGTACAAGAGGTGTGTAAATCATTAAGGCCAAGAGTTTCTGAACTATTGACATGGGTCGAAGACAGAGGAGGACTCCTGCAAATAGTGCCTTTGGAAAGCTCAAGGTTGTGTTTCAGAAGTAATGGCACAAGGAAAGTTGGAGAAATCAAAGTGTGACCGTATCTTTGATACATCAGGGATGGTGCATGGAACAGCAGTAATCATGGCTCATTATTGGGCTTGTGGGTCCAAGGCCTATATAAGGCTACCTAAAGACTAGGGAGGAATATGCACATTAGTATATGTCCATGTTCCAGCATTAGTGATTCAAAAAACCTACCTGATTCAACAAACTTACCTGAAAGTTTCCCGAAAGCAGATGCTCACCTGAGGAAGAAGAGATCTGTGAAGCTGATAAAGAGAATAAAGAGAGAGAACTACTTCTCAGCCAAATCAATAGAAGCCTGTGATTCGATCCCATATGAGCACAGACTGTTCAGCCAGACTTTTTCAGTGTTCACGTTGATCTTTATGCCAAGAATCCAAGTTGGAGCAAATACAAAGTGGCTTCAGATAACTAGATGGAATTGCTGCAGACAATCAACACTTCTATAATGGGGTTCAATGCAATCAGAGAAGAGATGAGAGCCATAAGACTGATGACTCTCCAGAACAGGTACATATTGGACATGATCACAGCTGTGTATGGAGGTGTTTGTGCAAAAATAGGAGAATCATGTTGCACGTTCATAGCGTCTCATGATGACGAGAATGGAACCTTGACAGAGGCCATAGACATGCTGACAAAACTCCATGGCCAAATGATAGACAAAGTAGAAGACATTGCTGATGACAGCTGGTTTGGATCACTTTTCTCTTGGGTTCCACAATGGATGGCATATATGTTCAAATTTCTTATAGCCCTGATCATGTTGGTATTGCTTGGATTTTGTGTGATCAAGATAATAATTTCAGTGCAGGAAGACATCAAAGAAAGTTATATGTATGAAGATTATGATTGATGTTGAACCAGGATGGAAGCCCAAAGATCTGACAGATGAAGAAATCAGAGACTTTATGAAGGCCAGTATTCATGCACCTGATGGAACAAAGTTCCTGTACCCGTACCAGAAGAACCACAAGAAATATGTGGGAAGATGGATCTATAAGTGGACAGTGCATGCTCATGACATGGAACAAAGATGAGCATATGAAATCAGCAGGTTGCCTGAGAGGAGTCATAAGGATATGGATCACAAAGAAGCAATTCTTCAGACAAGGATGTCTAGATATGAAGGATGATGGGGGAGTGGTCGATAAATCGCCCAGAGGGGGGAGTGTAGAAGAGGAGCCAAGTACTCCCCCTCCAACTGCCCCGCCCATGTTACCTATAGAATGGGAACCAAACCATGTGACGTATATGGAATAGTTGAACCAGCAAAGAGCAGAGTGTGTGCTCTGTGCAGTACCCATAAGAATACCAGTACCTAAGAGAGTTTGGGAGGTAAAGTACCCATTGAGAAAACCATACCTGCATGAAAGACAATATGATGGCCATCTGAATGAGACTCCTGAAGAAGTAGAAAGGCAAGGATGAATGATGACGGTACAGGAAAAGAGATGACACACACAGAAGAGATGTAGAGATCAGAGAATGCAGATATTCTATAAGGCGTCAAGAGGGCTACATGGATAACTGACATCTTGGGGTCAAGGTGAACAAGCTTGTGCCATTAAAGCAGATGAAGATATTAAGTCATTTTACACGTGGACAGATGCACTTGAAACACAAACAGCAAAGTGATTGTGAAGCTAGCTCTAATCTTATGATAGATAGAACGTGCCAAGCGCCAAAATATATATACATATATACCTCTATAGAAGAATATGGACAAATAAAAGATGGATGTTTCCACTTCACGTTATAAAGCAGTACTGAATATGAACATGGGCAAACAAGGCCTCACTCCAGTGTGTTGTAGTTGAAATCAATTTTAATTACAAATGAATCCCAGCAAACAGAGGTGGATGAGCCAGGAAGCAAAAGCCTTATCAGACAAGACTTGGCTGACATTGGATACAAATTGTGTGAAGGAACAAGGGGTTCCTGTCCATGAAGCATGAGAAAAACAAAATATGTCAGAGGACTATTAAAATGAATATTAAATACACGAAAATCTCAACTTCATGGTGACCAGTCACATGGTAAGAAGAAATTGGACGATCAAGGTGGTCACACCTACGTACGAAGGCTGGCTGTGCCTACACTCCTTAAAATTCTCAGAGCAAAGAACAAACCCAAAGCCAAACTTCAAAGCACTAATTGACACTGGAATGTTGAGGTGATGATGAATTGATATAATAATTGGTGGGAAGCTTGTTTCGAAATGAGCCCATTAACACCTGGATGCTCAGTCTGTGTGCTGCTAAGCGTAGGTGAAAAAGTACTGAGGAAGGTTAGAAGCCAACCAATTGTAGAGGACCATGTAATTAAGGGTCCTATAGTTTGTGTAGCCAATGGAACATTATGTATTTAGTGCCGTTCAAATTGGCCATGTTTAGGGAGGGCTTAGTTGCCCCACCTGATGTTAAGCACCCTATCCTCTTTTCTGTCCCCTCTCCAGACCTTTGGACTCCACATCTGGTCTCCACTCTCTCCCCTTCCTCGTGCTCTCCCTTTAATGGTGGCACTAGATGGGAAGTTCTCTTGGCTGGCATCTCATCCTTGAGGTGCATCATGATTGTCCATCACAATGGCACTATCATGGCTCAGGATCATCAACCCAAACTCCTCCTCTTTGACCAGTGTCTGCCGTCTCTCATCAACTTCCTTCCCACTCCTGCTATCCCTTCTTCCTCTCTCTCTCAGCACCTCCTTCACTGCCTCTGACTGGTATACCACCCCCACTTCGGAAAACCTTCAAGGGTAGTGACCGACTTCACTTAGCCACACTTAATGCTTGTTCCGCTATCAAACATTCTTCCGACATCTGCCTCCTCCTTGAAGACATTGACCTCGACATTCTCGCTCTCAACGAGACGTGGTTCAATGTGAGCTCAGTCACTGCTTTTGACTCCCTTCTCCCTGATGGCTTAAACATCATCTCGAAGCCTTGTCCCAACCGTGCTGGCAGTGGTGTAGCTTTGATCTAAACTGAGTGGGTCCCTTCTTCCCTCATCCCCACCCAGCCCTCCTCCTCATTTGAAAGCCTGGTCTGCAAGCTTGGCATCTCTCCTACTTCCTCTTTGACCATTGCCACTATCTAAAAGCCCTGGGCCCTATTTCCTCTTTCCTTTCAGAATGGGCCGATTTCTCCTCCTCTCTCCTGACTTCCACCTGTAAACTCCTCCTTCTGGGTGACTTCAACATCCACCTTGATTCTTCAATCACCGCCTCCACTCTCTTTACCTCTGCACCTCTCTCTCCTTCTCTATTCTCTCCTCCGGTCCTACGCACTCCACTGAATAAACTCTTGATGCCTTCATCCATTCTGATCTTTTGCTCTTGATGCCTCTCTCCACCCCACTCTCCTGGTCTGACCACTCCTTCCTCTCCTCCCACATGGGACCTCTCGGCCCTCTGACTGAACCTACCCCAGCTCTGCCAGACTCGTTTGTGGACATCCTTCCAATGCTTTGGTTCCATCCTTCCAATGCATTCTTCCAGCTCTGGTTCTCTCTAGGCTCGACTAGTGTAACAGCCTCTTTCTAAATCTACCTGCCTCCACTCTCCGCCCTTTACAACTAATCCAGAACAGGACTGCAAGACTTTTCCTTGGCCTCAAGGCCTGCGATCGTATCTCTCCAGCCCTGAAATCCCTTCATTGGCTCTCAGTGGCTGCAAGGATTAAATTTAAAACCCTCTGCATTGTCCACAAGGCTTTCTGGGGCCTGGGTCCAAAATACCTTCAACTATCCCTCCGTAAATACCTCCCCTATCGAGCCCTCTGCTCCTCTACTTCTAACTCCCTCAGGGTCTGTTGTTTTTCAAAGAAACAAGCTGGGGGTAGACTCCTGTCTTCGGCGGTGGCCTCCCTTTGGAACAGCCTCCCTGACACCCTAAAACTTGAGGAGAACCATCTACGGTTCCGGAAGCACCTCAAGACCTTCCTCTTCTGCCTTTCCCCCTTCTCTCCCCTGCTGATCTGCTTTCTCTCTTGGCACTGTGCACCAGGCCACCCACTGTCCTTCGTGCCTAGGTACCTGCGCACCCTGCCACCCTCCTGCACTGCCTCCAGGCCACCCTTTGTACTGGGGTCTGTAGCTGTACCCATACAATCCACCATCTACTTTTCTTTTGCATGTATCAGATATACCCTATCTGCTTAACCTAGCACTTGCCACTTGCTGGCTGCACTACCACTGTGTAAGGCCTTTATTTATTTATTTATTCTATTTGTTACTATTTATTCTGTCTCTCCTCTGTTCCGCAATTTCCATTTCTCCCCCCTTCCATGCACTTTTCCCCTTTTTCCGTTCCCATGCACCTGCGTATTCTCAATGTCACTGGGCCTAGTAAAATGGTTGTTTTGTTCTCCCCTGTTCCCCTTCCTTTGCTTGGTCGCACTTCGAAACACTTGTGTACAAGCGCGATATAAATAAAATATAATTTCATTTCATTTTCATTTCAATTAAACAAGTGTCAGTTTCTGCATTCGCTTCTACCTTCATTGACACCCGCCTCCCACTACCGACTCATCTATTGACTCCGATCTCAACAATATCCCTCTCGCTATCACTAACACTCTCAATAATCTTGCCCCTGTCACGAGGATTTGTCTGAAACCTGTCACCAAGCGTAACACTTGGTACGACTCTGATTTATGAGCCCTGAAATGCAAGTTCAGCGCTGCTGAATGGAAGTGGCAGACCTCAAGCTCATGCTCTGATAAACCGCCCTGTTGCCTGCTCCAAAGGAAATATCATCTCTCCATTCGCTCTCAGAAGAGGGCTCACATCCAGGACCACCCTCTGGAGCTTCTAACAGCATGGCTGAACTCTTTAGAATCTGCAAAGAACTCGCCAATTCATCTGCAGTCTCTACCTCGCATTTTCCCTCCCAGGCCTTCTGCACTGCACTGGCCATCCACTTCACAGCTAAAACCCAGGACATCCTGAGTTCCCTCTCGTCCTCCCCCATTGTCCTCCCTTCCCCCTGCTACCCTCGGCCCCTTCTTCTCCCTTACCCACCCTCTCCTCCTTCTCTACTATCACATCGGACGAGGTCACTAGAGTTGTTTAAGGACAACGGTTCCTTTGCCCCTTCACTCGATGATTTCTGTAATCACTCTCTTGGCACTAGATCTTTCCCCTCTTCCGTCAAACACTCCTTTGTGTGCCCCCTCTTGACAAAGCCTTCTTCCGACCCCTCATGTCCAGCTAACTACCACACCATCTCTATCACTCCCTTCCTTGGGAAACTTCTGGAGAAGCTGGTCGTCTCCTAACTGACCCAGCATACTGAGCTTGTTGGTTGCCTGCATGGCCATCAATCTGGATTCCGATGCATCCAGAGGCACAGAACGGCGCTCCTGAACACCCGGAAAGAATTGCTTGAATCTCTGGACTCCAACTCACCCACTGTTCTCATTCTACTTGATTCCCTCCTCTGCTTTTGACACGGTCAACCATTTCATCCTCATAAAGCGGCTCCATGATACCCTAGGTATCTCAGAGCAGGCACTGGACTCGCTGGCCTCCTTCCTCACTGACCGTCCCTCCCAGGTCATCCTGTGTTCTTTCTCCTCACCCCCTCTATCTCCACTTGTGGCGTTCTCCAGGGCTCTAGCCTTTCGCCTTGACTCTTAAATATCTATCTTGCTTCTCTTTCTCACCTTATCTCCACTTTCTCCTGCACTTCCAGTGTCATGCAGATGACAACCAACTCGTCATCAGACTACCTTCTGCATCTCTTCTGACTTCTTCTGTCATCCCGGGTGCCTGTCCGCCATCCTGTCTTGGTGCACCTCCAATTATCTCTGTCTCAATGCCAGCAAGACTGAGATTCTTCCTATACGGGACTCCTGTTCCCTCTTTTCGCCCTTCACTCTGGCCACCCTCTATGGGCTCTCCCCTCTCTCCTTCCTCTGAATCCAGAAACCTGGGAGTTATCTTCAACTCCTCTCTCTCTTTCATTCCTCACATCCTGGACCTTGTCAAGAAGGCCCATTTCCAACTCTACCTCCTCAGGGGCATCCTCCCTTTCCTCACTTTCCCCCAGAAGCTCAATGTGTCCAGGCCCTACCACTCTCCAGGCTGGACTACTGCTACAGTCTCTTTCTTAAGCTATTGCCCTCTTCTATCCGCCCCCTCCAGCTAATCCAGAATAGGGCTGCAAGACTTATCCTTGGCCTCAAGCCCAGGGACCATATATTTCCTGCCCTAAAATCTCTACACTGGCTCCCAGATTCTGCAAGGATCAACTTTAAATCCCTCTGCTTCATCCATACAGCTGTCTGGGGTCTGGGACCATGCTATCTGCAACTTGCTCTCACCAAATACTCTCCTTCCAGATCCCTCCGATCCTCCAGCTCCAACTCTCTGCTTGTCAAGCGCTTCTCTAAGCAGAGAGCAGGTGGCTGTTCTCTCTCCTCGGCTGGCTCTCTCCTCTGGAACAGCCTCGCCCTTTCTCTCCATCTTGAGCCAGATCCCAAGTTCTGCAAGCACCTCAAGACTTTCTTCTTCTTCTTTCTCCTCCTTCCCTCTCCCCCTTCAGTACTAAACCCCACAGTCGCTTTGATTGGTTGCCTGGGCCCTTGTGTGTCCTTCTGGGTCCTGGCCTTGTGTCCAATCGCCCGCAGAATTGGCTGTCCTCCCTGCACTTTCCTTCAGGCACCACTGCCCTGTGATGTCTCACAGTCCTGCTCTTATAATGGCCTGGTGACCCTTCTTCCACCATGTGGTCACTGCCTGGCACTTACCTGTTGCCCTTGCAACTGGCTCTCTGGAACTTCCCCCTTCTATGGACCCTCTAGCACTTCCCCCCTTCCCCTGTCTGTTCTCTCTCCCTGCATTTGCATGCTCCGAATGTTCACAAGGCCTAGCAGGACCACTTTTGTACTTTGCTCATCACTGTTATCATATTCCACTGTCCTGCCGTTCCCTTGTTTCCTTCACTTTGCCCTGTTGGTGCTTTGAAACACAATTTCTTGATGTGTAAACGCCTTACAAATGCCCAATAGAAGAAAAATAAACAAATAATTGCACGCTCTTGCACCACCACCAACGTAAAACGAATGGAAACGAGACGTTTAAACATATTTTCACAGTGTTTACAATTTCAGAGTGTGTAATACAGGTTTAATATAGAATACATATGAACAAGGATAAGAAAAGACAGAGACTGTTGTCAAATCTTTCATTTGTATATGTCCCCTCATATTTCTGTAAACAGATAAGCACATTCTAAATTCTCGTGGCCTCGAACCTAACGTAAATGGTCTTTCAAATATTCTTTCAGTAGAGTATTTCTCTTTGTATGCTCTGAGGTATGAAGCGGCGTATCGTAGAGCCGAACACTGCCACATTTTTATGAGCAGTAAATTCTTATATAAATAAAAAGTAATACTCAGTGACCATCTTTCCGCCTTGCGCCTGACATTTGTGTTCGGAGGCGTCGAAGTTGCAGTAAAAATAAATGGCTGCCTTTTAGTCCCCTTCCCATGCATTTTTTTTAACGTGATTTGCAAGTTCCACTACAGGCCTGTTGGTGTCACTGGAGACTCTTTTAGCATCTGTGGGTGGTGCCAAAATGCACATGAACTCATCGGGCCTGATTCACAGAAGCATTTTATAATGGTACAGTCCCATTGGAAACGCTTTGTGAATCAGGCTCATTGGTAGCTTGGCTGTCCCACTGAGTCCTATGGCCCTGGATACACAAGTGACTGCAAACATATAGCTGTCCAGCAGATGGCGCACATCTTCCACAATATATTAGCTTGGCAGCCATGTCGGAATAGCACCGCTAAGACTCCCTGCTGTGTATGATGAAATGGAAAGTTTAGGTCAAAATTCAATTACAAATTCCAGGCGAACGGGCAATTTGGAAATTGTCAGCTACCCTATAATGTAATCGGTAAGGCTAGGCAAATTAAAAGTTAATCATTTTCCATTTTTATCAGCGCACATATTCCGTTGCACAGCGAGTCTTTGTTTGCAAATGTAGTGGCTATATCGTGTAATTATCTTTTTGGCACATTAAGTTCGCCCAACCCTTGCTTCGCTTCCTGGTGCGCCGCGCACACTGTGGAATTGTTCCTGTGCAGTGGGCAGATGCTGCCCTGCCCGGGTCACGTGATCAGAGGACGCTGACGGCTCGGGTCACGTGACGAGCCGCTCCTCAGGGCTGGTCAGCTGCTTCTGTGTAGTAATGTAGGGTGGGCCTCAGGATTCTTTTTTAAAAATGTTTAATGATCTTTAAATAAATCTTCAAGCACCGTTAAGTCCCCACTGATCACCTTGGTAGCAACGTTACCTGTATAAAATACAAACACGAGCTGAAATATTTCACATGTGGTCCAGGGCGCAGATTGTGTTATGTGTGGCAGGTTATATCAGAAAGCTAAACACATGAAGTAAAGAGAAATACAGTATATTTTTGAATCACACATAACAGGTCCTGATCTCTACACAAAATAACACAAAACATGAATGTTTCACTTGGCACCTGCACATGTTTTGTGCTGCAATACCAAACTTTGTATGACTCAAGTGCCCGTACAATAGGTTCAGTTCCAGTTCCAATACAAGCACTTTTATTCTCTCTTGCTGGAGAGTTCCACTGTAAATTCATTGATTTTGGCTATTTCTGTGGCTTAGGTTCCTCCACAAAGTCAAAATACAAAAGTGGATGCCACTTAAAAATCCTACAAGAGTCTTCCTCTCCTGATGGAATGAAGACCGTGTGTATTTTTGGCGTCACGCAATATTTTTCCGAAACCCAAGAAGACTCATTCCATTGACCCATGGCTGGTCCCATGCCAAGGGTCCATCAGCTTCTCCAATGGAGAAGTTTGGAAGTATCTCAGTGCAGGGACAAGTCAGGCTGTAGAGTTCCAACCCCAACAACCCACTACGTTCATGTAAAACCAAGCTATCGGCTAACGGCAGCAAGATGAAATAGGGATCGGCGCAGGTGGCAGAGCGGGCTCTCCAACATCTCTTCCCCGGCGTCAGAGTCAACTGCGGCAGATGCTACAACGATACAACCTTCTTGACTTTCTCCACCTCCATCTGCAAAGCAAAGAAGAACTCATCAGCGAGCAAAAAGGGGGCTCTTGCATCGGGTTATAAACAGCAGCTTCTGTTGGGGCGTCTAGGGCTGGAGTGGGAAACCAGGCTAAGAAGTGGATCGTCCTGTCAGGACTGCCCTGATCCACAACCAGGAGGTTTTCCACCAGGTTTGTGCATCTGAAGGGCAGCTGAGGCTGGTGGAAGTTGCAGTCCTCTGACATGGGGCTGTCTCTCCCATCGCCTGGCCTAGGCAAAGTTACTTAAGAGTCGGTAGAAAACACTTTCCTCAACTACATGGATTTAAGTGCTCAATTCCCTAGTTTTACCAGTTCCGACCCGTGCTAATCTTCACAGATCCCAACTGGCCTGTCTCTACTCTGCCTGCATCATTCTGGAAACGTA
This sequence comes from Ambystoma mexicanum, assembly GCA_002915635.3. Taxonomy (NCBI): domain Eukaryota; kingdom Metazoa; phylum Chordata; class Amphibia; order Caudata; family Ambystomatidae; genus Ambystoma; species Ambystoma mexicanum. The sequence continues at coordinate 988,866,371 of CM030325.1, forward strand.
TTCGCCAGAAACATAAACAATACTGCTCAAATGACTAAATAATGAAAGCAGCGTTACTCCTAGCAAAAGGAAACACATTCTGGTATGAAGGGCAGTTGGCCACACATTTAACACACTTTGTGCACATGCTGGCTTGTAGAGGATTAACGCCCTCACTGGACAATACTGCAAAGTCTTTCTATAAACACTAATCAAATGCATTATCTGTAAATGTGATGTTGAGTTCTCTGTACCCACAGGAAAAGATGGGGGAGTAACTGTGTCTCAGTTAAAAGGCAGAGCAGGCCGGTGAGTGTTGGGTGCCTTCACTATGTGATGGTTCGTGAATCACACTGAAGGGCATAATACATTCAAGTCAAAAGTGAAAGTGACTTGAAAAGAAGGGCATATTTTGTGGCCCTGTGATGGTGAATTAGCCGTAACCAAAGGTACAGGATGATTAAGTTCAAATAGAGTTATATTTAGGAGTTTTAGATGGTGCTGGCATATTGCTTGAGAGCACAGTGTGTAGCGCATGAGCGTCTGACCGTAACGCTGCTGAGTCGCTGAGAAAGCGATGCTGGTTGCGTCAGCACTCTATGGTCTTCCAGTGTCTAGTGAAAGTGGCCATGTGTTAGGAGTCACCTGCTGGCAAAGAGAGCGGACCTCATCTCTGTGTGGAAGGGTTTGTGGCAGACGTGTTGTTGGCCGAGTGGTCTCCTAAGGCTTTCTTGAACAAGTGTGCCTTCTGGGCTGTCTTGAAAGTTGTTGGGTTGCGAAGGTCTCTCGGGGGTGGCGGCGCACGGCTGCGGAGAGTTCCAGTCTGGGGGTCCCAGTCGTTTATTGTTTGCCCCCTGTGTTTGAATCTTTGTATCACAGGCACCCAGCGAAGCCTAATATCGGACTTCTCTTCATCTCTTTTGTAGATACTATGGCTTAAATGAGGTTCTAGTAATCAGGTTGGACGGAAGTCCTGGCAAATCTGGTGCTGCGTCGGAAGGAGGGGAAGCACCTTTTCCAGCTTCAGGTGTTGGAAGTGTGGGCTCTTAATCACACCTGTCACCTGCTGCTAGAAGGATACATCTGGGTTGAACCATGCATTGGGGACTTTACTTCAGAGGAGATCAAAGGTGTTCCTCCGACTTCCTGTGATCAGGGTCTGCTCTCCTTTAGGTCCAATGAGCTTAATAATAGCCCTGCGGCAGTTCAGGTCACTAACCAATCCCTTTCACCCAGAAGTGGATCTATTTGAGGCAGTAGGTCATTTTTTGGAGTTGCTCTGAATTGTCTTCCAGCAGAGTGCATATCATCCACATACATTTGGAACTGCCGTTGAAGAAGAGGGATTAGCTCTGCCGGAGGCCTCGTATACAAGCTGAAGAGGACTGGTGCAAGAGAAGAAAGCTCCCCTCCTCCCATGGAAGATAAGTTGAATCTGCCTGGTTGCGTTGTTGATTCTGATTTGCTGGCACTGGTTTGTTAGGAGAGATCAAATCAACCAGAGAGCTCATCCAGAGATTCTCGCCCATTGTTGCAATCAGACCAACCAAATGTTATGTTCACGTGTGCTGTATACCGCAGATAGTTCCAGAAGAATCAGGACCTTGCGTGAAGTGAAGAAGGCAGGTCACCTCCAGTGTCCACCAGTGTTGATGTTGATCCTATGCACCTTATCAATTGAAATCCAGACTGCGGGATCTTATTCATTTCCAAGCATTCTAGAAGTTGACGTGTGACCTCGTCCTCCATGTTTTTACTCCAGAAAGGGAAGCTGGATATGGGTTGGTAGTTACCCAGATTGTTGCGGACAGTGGAGTGATAACCGCCTGTTTCAGGAGTTGAGGTGGACGCTTGGATGAAGGATGCATTGGTGAGGCTCCTCATGTCAGGCGCCGGAGTGTTCCTATTTTCTTCGATCAAGGGTTCAGTCAGGGTTCTGCCGGTAGGTGGACGCGCCCATCCTACTTGCTGCAAGGGGAGGTTCACCTGCTGCGTGATCTTCAGTGAAATGGTTGTCCTTCAGGCTGGGTAGTGGAAAGGGGCGTTATTCTGCGCTGTCTTGGATGGAATCCCGAACCTGCTTGATCTTCGACTCAAAGAACGAAAGATTTGGCAGCGAGGGTGGGTAGTATGGCACTGCTCTCCTGTATTGTATCGTAGTCGTCATTTATAGAGCACCATTTCACCATTTCTGTAGCCTCAATGCACTTTGTGGTTGGAACGCCCTTGGGGACCAAAGTCCAGGTGTGGGAGAGATTTTACCCATAGATACCATACGTACAAAGCCTTAAAGTGAAATCACTTAGTCACGCATTTGACTCACGTATGCAAATAAGTCGGGTACGAGATGAGCTATGACCTTCATCTATGGGGTCTTCTAGGAGAACTTAAAAAAGGAAAAAGCACCTGTTAAATGGACAGGATACACAAAATGTATATAAGTGAATTTTGTTATTTGGGGTGAGGCGGACTACACAAGTCCACGTAGGATCACTGATGCTGTGCATTAGTAAAAACTTTTCCTGGATATTCTTTAAGCACCCCATTAGGTTCCATGACGTGTGTGCATGCGTTTGCGTGTGATCAAGTGACATTGCAGTGGCTGTGTGAAGCAGCAAATAGCCCCAAACCCATGGTAGAATGTGGTGAGTGAGAGGCCTTTTATCTCTGTAGCATTGCACCAGAGGTGAGGTGTGCACGTATGCTTCTGTGCTGGTGTGCAAAGCATAGTCACACGTGAATGACATTGAAATCAGAAATGATGATGGCAGTTTGGTTTTGCACTGGGGCAAAGGTGCAGAGTTCCCCCTGTGAGAGTAAGCACTGTGTGTGAGGTTGTTCGGTCAGAAAGTGGAGAATAGGTTCACAATCACACACATGAGTATGGGAAGCGGGAGGAACGCTCTTACCTGAAGCGCCAAACGTTTCGCTTTTTCCTCCTTTAGCTCCTTCGTAATGCTCGACATGTCCCTCCTGCAAAGACAACGCAATATATTAACATCCAGTGATGGTGGCTTGGCATCCCGCTTCTCTGACTGGGCATGGCCCACAACTAGGGGTAATCTAACCGGTCCTTTAAACAACAAAGTGCTTGCTAGCTCCATGCCACCTATTGCAGGTGATACCCAGCTGATTCGTCTCACCTTCAAATCAATGACTCCTCCACCCCACTTCACCACCTCCCACCCCATGAAGAGTCATCTACAACAAGCCCAGTGCACCCAACAAAGCAAACTCACAAAGCCGAACACGCACAGACGTCAGTTTCTCCTGGTTTTGCAAGCCACAACAGAAGAGCACAGCCTCTTTCCCATCCCTCTTCCCTTACTAACCTACCCAGTCCTCTTACTTATAGAGCCACGTGAGCGCCTGAAACCATGCAAACGGTAGTGGTGCGCAGAATAAATCAACACAACGTAACATAACCCCTGAAAGGCAGAGAGTGACATCTCCCTACTGATGAAATCAAAGACATCACACACCCCTGCATTGCCCACTCCTCATTCAGTGGTCGAAGTGAACGGGAACGGACGGGATCAGTGTTCTACTTCTTTTACATTTACTGTTAACGGTTCCACTACATTTTGCAGCATTTTTCAACATTCTGGAAGTGTTCTTTGTGAAGTTAAAGCACACTTCTCCACTTTACCACTCGATATCAGTGACAGCTAAACTGAAATCTGTTCCAACGCAATTGGCTGTCACCCTTGAAAAATGTTGCACGGTGCCCCCTTCCTGCCTGCCATGTACCCGGCTGGGGTCCCAGCTCCACTACTTGTTTGGGTATACTTCCAACACTGCGCACATTACATTGTCAGAGGTGTAAATTCATCCAAAATAGGATCACACCCTGCAGCGCTAAGAGGCCATCAGCATCCAGCAAGACCACGCTCCATGCAGTGCCACGCAACAGCAAACGTCTTCTGTTTCCTGTATGATAATGTTAATGTTAAAGGATATTTGTACCGCGAGCTATCACCACCGGAGTGGTCCCCTGGCGCTCTATGTGCGCGATTTATAAAGTGCCAACCTAGCTGAGCAACAACAAAGCGCTCTACTCCTACTCAACTCACATCCTGACCCAATCCTTTCGCTTGAAAGTCCCAAAATGCCAAGAATCCATCACAATGATACAATCTGTGCTAAATAAGACTTAAAGGTAGGTTAGCAGTATATAAAAAAAACACACATGCATACACACTGAAACAGCCACTAAAGATAACCGTGGTTAATGTATAAAATGCGCAACTGTCGACGGATGAGAACTGGCCGAAACTAGCCTCTCATTTACTGCTTGAAGTACCATAAGAAATAAAGGAGGGACTAACACTTCAAACAGCAATATAAAGGGGCGGGGCCTAAGAAGTGTCTGCCGCAGCCTCAGAATTCCATCATCATCCAATGACCCTTTAAAAGGCATGGGGCCCACGTAATTAGAGGAGTGGCCTAACAGACACCTCCAAGTTTTCCTACCTAGAATTAAAGGGGGGTCAAATCTATTTTTAAATGTGTGCTAAATATAATTTTTTTTAAAACGATTGAAGATTTTAAAATATAAAAGCAAAATGAAATCAAAAGATGTCAGTGCAGGAGAATCACGTGATGCTGGTGTGGTGGGCGGACCAGACATTGGGGAGCACCGTGTCCCTTCTCAACAAACGTGGAATTCAAAAAAGGCAATTTTGCAACACAAGACGTGTTCAGGCATCGTCAGAGCGGTGACGGTGGAAGCAAAGTGAGAACAAACAGCAGCAAGTAAAAGTGGAGGACTACACGGCTGTGAAGGACCCTCCATCCCGCTCCCGAAGCACCAAGAAGGCCCTGCTGCGGAGGGCTCTCTGGCGACTCAGGATTTGAGTCTAAACATAGCGGATAGTCACATCTACTGGGGAAGAGCAGTACTGTCACACCATCTTTTAAGCACCCTATGAAATCAGGGTAGGGAAGCGAGCATGGCGAGCCCAGGGTCATTTTAGGATACTGCGCGGACTGAACCCCTGATAGTCCTGGCCCACTTAAAGCCCCAATCTCCTTTCACACACATTCTCCTCACTCACATCATATGAAAATTGTGCGTGAGCTCCTATGACCGAGGCATGTTCGATCTGCCACCTTCGTGGAGAGCACCAAGGGTCGGCAGAGCCAGCTAGGCCTTCGTAAACAAACGCAGATGCCAATCTCGTATTCGAAGAGGAGAAATTAATACAAGTCGGTATTTTCACCAAAAACATTTCAAAGTTAATCTAAGGAGCGATCCTTACAGAATGAGGGTCTGGCCAGGAGGAGAAGGTGACTAGTCCCCCAATATTCAGGAGCTTTTTAATAGTAGCTGAGTTGCTTTGCTGAAGGTGTGTTGCCTGTCTATGACGTCATCAACAGAGGTGACAGCATTGCTGTCTATGACGTCAATAACAGAGATGACTGCCTTGCTGCAGTACATTTTTTCTTGTCTAAAGAAAAGAGTAGATATCAACTGAAAGGGGTTTCATTTTTAGATATTTGGCTAGCAGGTCCCTTACCTCTGTTAGTGGTTCAAGAGGGTTCAGTACCTTTTAACTAGCGGCATCATGTAGGGGAATAGGTAGGGTGACCAGATTTCCAAAACGAAAAACCGTGACGACCAACAACATAAAAGAGGGAATACCCCATCGCAGCCCACCAATTACCGCCCCTCCTCCAACACACACCCACAACCACCACCCAATCATATTTTCAGCACTTCTCCTTTCTATAAACTGTATATGATCTCATTTGTGCAGATTTGTCTGTGAATCTTGGCATGTTAATTCAAAACAGGCGTTTGCTATCATTGATATTACATGGCTTGCTGTACAACCATTTCCAAGCCAGTCTCCGTGTCACAGTCAGTAAGTGTTGTAACTTGTACCTGAAAGGTTGGGGGTTCGAGCCAATCCTCCAACTTCAAAATTCTGGAAGTCTTGTGAAAAAAAATTACAATTTTAATTACCTTAGCCACCCAACCATGCAAACCTCGGACGGGGTTTCTAAAATTAAAAAACTCCCAGGGCCCCGGGACGAAGGGTGATTTCCCCGGACTGTCCCGGGAAAAGTGGGACATCTGGTCACTCTAGGAATAGGGTCTGATTCTAACCAGTGGCGTCGCCAGGAATCAAATTTAGGAGGGGCACAGAGGGGGCCTAAGACAAAAGTAGGGGGGGCACAGACAAATGTAGGGGGAGAACATGGTCACTGCTTGTTTTAGGTAGGCACAAGGGGGGGCACAGGGTTTCACAGGGGGGGCAGGCCTTCCCCATATCCCCCCTAGCGACGCCACCGATTCTAACCCAGCCCTATAATGGGAGGATCCCTCCGGTGTAACAGGAGAAGGCCTCTGAATCTCATCCTCTCACATCGCCAGTCTACTCAGCCTTTCATCCTCCGCGGTAAATAAAACCAGTAGCAATTTAATTGAGTAATGATCGTGTCAAGTTTCACTAGCACATATGCACTCGCTCTCGTGGCCACTAGATGGGCACGCATAGCGTGCGTCAGTGCCTCGCGCAGTGTCCGACACACACTATGCGTGCCCATTAACGGGCCACGGGAGCGAGTGCGTCCTCCTTGCACATGCTCGCGGCCAATGCCTGGCGCTGTCGCCTTGAACTCTTTGCCGCTCCTCCGTTCTGCGCGGTTTGGTTTCCTGGATTCCTCGGTAGCCGCTGCTGTTCTCCTTTCTCCCGTTCCTCCTTTGCAGCCCCTTCTGGCAGACATGGCCTCCATTTATTCTCTTCTCTGGTTGCATCCTTGTCCCGCTGCTGGGGGCCTCTCTAGGGCCATTTCCTCCAGGAAGCTCCGACTGGCGAATGCAGCTGAAATCTTTCTGGCTATCACCACCTCCCATGCTCCATATCTTGCTGGCGGCCGCTTCTGACATATGCAGCTGCCATGTTTTTCGCCCTCTTCTCTGTTCTGTCAGGCCTTCTGGTTGGCTCAGGTGCCTGTGTCTGCTATTTGCCTCAGCTCTAGTTGCTGGGATGATCCTCTCAGCGGTTTCAGTCCTTGGGTAGGGTTCAGTGGCAGAGCCATTAAGGGGCAGTGGGGGCAGCTGCCCACCCTGGATCCACTCTGGTGGCCAGTGTACCCCCAGCCTCCCTCTGGCACCCTATTACCCACCCCCCAGCACCAAAAGCTGCCTCCGCTACTGGTCAGTTTTACTTTTCGTTTCCGGAGTGGTGCGGTCCTGCTTGGGGACCTTTACGTCGACTGATGTCTGGTGAGTTCGTTCCTAACAGCTTTGTGATGAAATGACTAATGCTCTGCGGGAGTACAGGGATGAGTAGAGACGAAACTGCCTGCTTGCTCCCACACTACTAATAAACCAGCAATTATCCCACAGCACAGCCTGGAAGTATCCGTCCTTCACCTTGCGTGATAGTGAAGGCCAAGGGAAGGCTATACATCTTAGGATGGCTGTGAGGTCATAGCAGTAGATTCTATAAAACTTTAACTTTAAACTATACCAATGTAATCAACTAATCAGAAAATACTAGAAAAACCTGCTGCAGTGAAAGAAAATACAGAGGATGCTGACATTGGAGAAAGGGCACTCAGGGTAGATGGCACGGCTGTTTTGGCAATCAGATTGGGCAACAATGTCCAGGGTCAAGGTTCTTGGAAGGAAAAAGGTAGAGAAGAAGGGTCTAAAAAGTCACTAAGGTCCCAAAGTGTACCTAGGGGTCAGGGCCTCTTTACAGTACCTTCAAAGTACCCTTTTCGTGTCTCTGGGGGCTCATCAGTGTTGAGCCGGGCTTCTTGGTGCTATAGATGCATTCAAGACAGGGTTGAGATGTTGCAAGTCAATGCGATCCCGTTGACGGTTTGTTTTGAGCCATTTCGATGGTGCAGGGTCCCAAAGGGTGGACTCTGTGTTGAAGACAGTCAGGCGATTTCTTCCAATGGGTCATGCAGTGGTTGAGTCGGAAGCAAGACTATGGCTTCTGCTAATTTGATAGCTTCCAGCAGGTTGCGTTCGTTATTGAATAAGTTGATCCTACGAAGGACGAGCCAGTGGTCGATTATTCAAGATGGTTGGCACATGAAACGAGTTGGAGTCTAGATGGCTTGAGATGCAGCAAGCGGTTTGATGAAATGCCAAAAGCAGCAACGCGGGTCTTGTGATGACTCCAAGGCTTCGAGCATGGACGATCCGGCTCAAAGGTGACGCAAGGTGTCGAAACAGGATTCCACCTGCTTGTGGGGTTCTGGGTCGCTCTGAGTCACAAATCAGGGGCTCCAGGGAAAGGTGAGTTCTGCACTCACTCTACAGGGATCTTGGCTTGCAGCAACAGGCGATCTGTTACCTCCAGTGAACAGGGTCCTGATTGAGTGCAGCCCGCAGAGAGGCGTTGGTCCAGCAGCAGTCACCCACACTGTTCGTTGGGGATAATTGTGGGCATGGCTCTCCTCTGCCTCAGATGCCTCATGGATTCACCGCCAGGACTTTGGGATGGACTGCACTCCCAACAAAGGATGAAAAGTTGTGCCTCTTCCTCCATTGCCACAGTGAATTGGTCCAAAGCAAGCTTATTGTAATGGGTCCAATCCAGGATGTTGCAACAAGTGCCCTTTGCCTTATGGCATCACACCCAGAGCACCTTGCCTGCAGCAAATGGAGGGGCTAGGAAAAGGAAGAGAGCCCTATCAAAAACCAAAGTGTTGTCATCCTTCGCTCAGGCCACCTCTCCTCTCTGGCTACTCTAACGTCAATCCCTACCTATACCTGCTGACTCCAAAGGGAATTCACTGGTCAGCACCCTGGTGTGGGAATAGGCTTTGTTATGTCAAAGCTGTCTTTCACGCACCAGTTTCTAGGAGACTTACTGGGGATGTTGCTGTTCCCTGGGAGACGGCATTACCCTTCCCGCAGGAGAATCAAAAAGGCAGCATCTTGCATCTTGGCTATTTGTGGAGACAGCAAACCTAGACACCAATACACATCAGTCCTGTCATAGTTATGCCAGCTCACAAAGTTCACACCTGTGTGATGAATTGGCATGGCCCTTAGTAGTCAATATTCCACAAGCAGGCATGGTTTATATTTAAAGGTTTACATGCCACCAGACTGTTCAAGGCACACAATTATCAGAATTTAGATCAGAGGTGAAGACATTTAAAATGCAAACTATTCCTGCAAGGACTGTGTGTCCCATTAGATGTCAGGTATGGACAGGTGACCCCTGAACCTGCTTTGTACTAATACAGAGCAAGTGCTAGATGTTGGTAGACTGGTTACAGCAAGGCACATGTATGCACTATAATTTAGACATGGAGCATTTTAAAGGGGGGGGTTATTAGCAGACTTCCCTTTCAGAAACAGAATAACATGCATCATTTTATGTAAAGAAAAATCAAGGAAAGCTCTGGCTATCCCACACTCGCCAGATGGTATTCTGTCACACGTGATCCTTGCAGGCTGTCAGTACCTGAGTGCTGGTGCAATTCTATGCGGGTAGTGGTGGAGACATGTTGTGTGTTTCATCCAGCAGGGAGAGATCACTTTCAATGCATTGAGGGTTGGCCCTTGCTTTAGGTGGGGTTCCGTGGGGGTGGGGGTTGAGACGGGGGGAGGGCGACAATAATAAAGGCTAAAGCCATGTGTCCTTCCCTAACATGTTTTCTATTATGTGGTTAAACTATTCATGAGTTCATGTATCATATCAGAATGGCCGACTTGGCTGTGAATAGCATTCATCAATGACAGCTTGTAAACCTTTTAATGGAGCCCAGTGAATAGAAGGTCACTGCTATGTAGGCTATTGTTTTAATCATCTACAAAGACTATTGAAATAGAGTCCATTGAAATAGTCCCAGCAGCAATGATTCTCTCCAATAGACTCCCACGTGGTTGGGTTATTTGCAACAAAAAGGATTAAGTGGCAATTGTGATAGGTTAGTTTGGCACCATGGTTGCAAGTCAGCAGTCGAGCTGAAGAGCATTGCTCTTTCAAATGATGCACATGAAGTGGTCTTCACTGACACGCAGAACATCTGCAGCAATGTTACTTAACCTAAGACGGCACCACGCCACCCCTGCATCCAGCATGCCTTAGCTGACCCACACTAAAATGGCAGCTTGGCAACATGTTTGGCAGACACCAATACACGTCAGGGCTGTCGTAGCTGCGCTCTTCTAACAGAGCTAACACTATTGTGATATCACATTTCTGTGGCTTTATGTTAAAGGTTCTTATACCATGCACGGTTGCCACCTGCGTGAATTCTTGGTGCTCTGGTGGATCATTAAGGCTAGAAGTGAGGCCGGTGAGTTAGTAGGATTGAGCGGGAAACAAGAGCAAGAGAGCTGCGATGTGCTGTTGGCAGCTTCAGTCCGGTGACACCGTTCACTGAGCATAGGCAGGTTTTTTGGTTGGTAGCCGCTATGTGGTGCTGGGCAAGACTACGTGTGGTTTGTATCATTGTGGTGGTGTTGTGAAGTGCGTGTGTTTTGTTGTGGTGTAGAAGTATGGTTGCGTTTAGTTTAGAATTTGAGGGGTGTATGAAGAAGGGTGAGTTTTTAGTAGGGTTATTCAGTGGAAGTATCTTTCCTAACACCACTATCCCAACCAAGTGCCACCCTTATCCCTTCTCCTTTAGTACATTCTAGTGTGCAGCAATTACTACCCCCACAGGTTCCTCCAGGGGGGATGTGTACCCTGTGCCCCGTGATCCTTCCATGCTAGGGCAGGACACCTCTCTCTCCCCTGTTTCTATCTTAGGCCTTCTATTTGGATGGGCACACCATAGGTCTAAAAAAAACCACCCCACCCATTCAGATGCTGCTCCTCTCCCCTGCCCTCCACTCCGGTCAGGCCTAGTCCCCACTCCTCAGTTGTGTTCACTTCATGGTATGTGGATGTTGTTCAATCGTTTACCTCCCATTCAGAGCTGCAGCGCTAGGTTTTGAGAAGTTTTCAGAAGTTTAGATGGTGTTTTTGTTTTACTCTAGCAGCACCCTTACCAATCCAGGCATGGCTTATTTTAACATATTTACACGCCACCAGCCTGACAAGATTACACAATTATTATAATTCAGAACAGACGTGTAGATAGTTAAATGCCACCACTGCCTGCAGGGACTTTGTGTTCTAGTGACTGCCAGGAATGCACCTGTGACCATTAAACAGGTTCTCACTACAGATTTTGGGCTGAGAGCTCCTGTAAGCAATCTGAACAAAGGCACGTGGTTGCCCTATACGTTTGGCATGGAACATTTATGAAAGAGGGCCCGGATGAACAGACCTCATTTTCAGAAACAAAATTACTCACATTATTTTATGCAATAAAAATCAAAAAAGCTTGGGCTATTCCACATTCTGTCTAACGAGCCGAGAGATCTACACTAAGTGTTCTAGAACTGATGGTACATAAAGCCTAGTAGAAGAATCAAGAGTCGGACTGATCTGTCTGGAAATGAGGATGTTTCCCAACAGGCTGGTGCCACTGAAATGGTTGGGCTGGGAGGAAAGAGTGGCCTGCTGGGAAATCATTAGATGTTCCAATATTCCTGTCTGCACGGTAGGCACCGAGCGATTGAGGAGCCTCCCAATTCCCCTGAATTCACGACTGAAAGCAATATGAGTTCCATTAACAGATCCCAGCCTATCATTGGGCAATGGGGAACAACACGCATGCGTGCACCGTGCTAGGACTTACTCGTACTGGGCCTTCATTGCCTCCATTAGGACTTTGAGTGACTGTATTTCTGATTTGAGCTCCACTGTCGTGATTTTGTCCGCCAGGTCCAAATCCGTTCTCTGCTGTGTCTCAGGTGCCACGGGTCGCTGGCTTGTTTTAGCGGGCTGTGTCTTCTTGCTCTGTGGCTGGCTTGGACTGGCTTGCGTCGGACCTGTATGTGCATCGAGTTTTGCTGGAGCTGATGATGCAGGCACAGGCGGCTCAAGTTCCTATAGCAACAGGCACAAAGACAGGTACTTGGATTAGCAATACATAGGACGAATATGCTTTAAAATGCCAGCCATTTTGGATGAAGTGGGGCCATTCTGAGTTTGGCCTTTTCAACAGGAATTTTTAGGAAACTTAAGCTGAAGTGTCAACAAAATGTACAACTTTCCAAAGTTATCATGGTGCCCTAAAAAATTAACATTCCCTTTAATCATCAATTAAAGAACTAGGACACACCAGAAACTGTGGATAGACGTATTCTCGGTGGATTACGTGATTACAGCGCGGCGCGAAATTGCAAATCTGAAAATTTGAAATTGCAAAATCACGCCGCGCTGTGATCACATACATTACTTTCCCGACATCCTGTATCTCCCTACGCCTTCCCCCCTACTTACCTTTTCGGCAGCACACTTCCCCTCTTTCCCTGCGGAATCTGTTCCCTTCTTCTAACATGGGTCAGAGCTGGCGCCGCATATGTCCTTTTATTAAATATTTTTCTCTTATTTTTTAAAATGTATTGTCCCCGCTTCCAGTGTCATGGAAGCATGGCACACCCCCGCAACCCTCGAAGCCCATAATGCTGAACAAGTGGATCGGGGGACACCCCCGCTCCCTATATTCAGCATTTTTCCGTCTGCTGAATGCACAGAAAACACGCATTTAGCATTTTCCTCTAAGCATTTTGGGGCAAAACCATTCTCTGCAACAAATAACGGTTCCATGTCTTAAAGTCGTGGCAAAAATGGCTGTGAATACATGATTGTGGTGGCAAAACCACAGCATTTTTGCCGCAATATTTTGTAAAGGATGCAGGGGACAAACTCCAAAACCCCCGGACCCATTATGCCATTTAAAGGGAGCAGGGGATACCCCCGTATCCTCCACTCCCCATAAATGGTATAATGGGGTACACCTTTACCCAGTCAAACCACGCAATTTTTGCAGAGATTTTTTTACCTGCGACATTTTGCTGCAATTTTATTACCTAATACCCAAATAACCACTTTTAAATATAGTGACATCAAGTTAAAGGGTGTGCACCACAGCGCATTTTACTTTTTAAACACTTAATGAGAATTTGGAAGGGGGGTGGTGAATTTGAACCTGCAGTTAAAAGAACCTACATTTTTTTTAATTTAAAAAAACTTCCTGGTCAGGAAAACAGCAGAGAGAGAACACCAAAAAAGGCCAACTCTTCCTTCCCTTTAATGATGTGAGTTGGTAATGGTAAACTTTTTGTCCACCGATGAAAGGTGGAGTCATGGATGTAAGCAATGCAATTAAATGTAACAGGCAGCAGCCAAGGCACGACCTCCATGGGAAGTAAAACAAATGTCTCTTTGGTGATTGTTAATATGTTTGTTTCAACCAAACTGCACACAGAAACACTACCTTGATGCACGCTGCTACCTAAGCCAGAAAGTGGATCCCTCTCGCGCCCCTGCCCTACCGGCCTTCTAGAGTTCTCCTGGGAGAGGACAGACCACATTGGCTTACCTTTACTTTTGAGGGAGAGCTGGATTTTAACTTCTCGTTCTCTTCCTCCCCGTTGGAGTCTTGCCCAGCTGCCTTTTCTTCATTCTTATGACAAGGAAAATACATTGGGCTAATTAGAGTCTGCGGTCTGCGGCTTGCATCATGCACTGAAGCGATATCACTGTCCCTGACCTTAATATTGAAAATGGCTTCATGAAATGGAACCAACAGACCCCAGAACGACGTCCTTATTTCCCTCGACAGCCGCTCTCCAGCCGTGGAGGAGATCAGAGTCAGGGAATGAGGGTGGCCAGATAAAGACCCCAAACTAGGAGTGGCTCTAAGTAACTGCATTGCTGTCTATCTACCACAGAAGAAAAGCCTGCAAACCCCCAGGGACGAGGAGGCCCGGACACCAGAGACATTCTCACTCCAAGTATTAGATAGTCCTGTCGGTAGAATGAATCTTGTGAAGTATTGGTGAAGTGTGAGTTAAGGTTTAATTTGTAGTGTGATGGGCTTTAGACTTGGACATGGTGGCGGGCTTCACTGGTTAGTTCGTTGGGGCCTATAACTTGGGCCTCGGTGCTGTTATTAGCCTTTGAAGTCAGCCACCGCAGACATAATTGCCGTTATTACCCTGGTGCCAACCCCAAGATGCTAACAGTGTGCAAACAAAAAAAAGAAACTAGCTGCTGCAATCGCACAGTTCATGGAATCTATTGCCGCCGTATAGATATAAGCCATGTCTCCAAACGGAGTCCCTCTTCCATTTCCGGCATACAAGTGCTGTAACGGACAGGGTGGATGGCCATCAAACTATAAAATGGAGGTATTGATGACGATATGGGCTATGGGACATGGGCGGTGGAAGTTGCTCGGAACTGGACAGGGGGGCCATGCTAGGCTGGTGGTCTCCAGGCTGGATTCCGAGTTGCCAGAGGCATGGAAACTACTCTTCTGAACACACGTGAAGAATTGCCCACATCCCTGGATTCCAACTCCCCTGCTGTCCTCATCCTTCTTGATTTATCCTCTGCATTTGACACGGTCACCCACTCCATCCTTACACAAAGGCTCCACGACACCTTAGTATCTCAGACAGGGCATTCGGCTGGCTGACCTCCTTCCTAACTGACCGCTCCTCCCAAGTCATCCTGGGCACCTTCTCCTCTCCTAATTCATTTTACACCTGTGGTGTCCCTCAGGCTCTATCCTCTCACCTTAGGTCTTTAACATCTACCTTACTCAGCTGGCACTGCTCATCTCCTTCTCCCCAACACCCAGTGTTATGCTGCGACACACAACTCTTCTTTAGACTTCCTGCTTACCCTATTGCACCTTCCATCATCTCTGACTGTCTTTCTGCCATCCAGGCTGGTGCACTTCCAATGATCTCTGCCTCATGCCAGCAAAATTGAGATCCTTCCCATTGAGACCCCTGCTCCCGACCTCTTCCCTTCACTCTGGCCTTCTTCCATTGGCTCCCCCCCTGATCCCTCTTCTGAAGCCAGAAGCCTTGGAGTCATCTTCGACTCCTCTCTCTCCTTCCTCCCTCACACTCAGGACATTGCCAAGAATTCCAACTATCAGCTCTTCCTTCTCAAAGGAATTTTACCGTTTCTCACCTCCCCCCAAAGCTCAATGTTACCTGAGCCCTGATTCTCTCTAGGCTTGACTATTGCAATAGCCTCCTCCCGAATATACCTTCTTCCACTCTGCAACCCCTCCAGCTAATCCAGAATAGGGCTGCGAGACTTATCCTTGGACTCAAGTCCAGGGACCGCATCTCTCCTGCCCTAAAAAGTCTTCACTGGCTCCCGGTTGCTTCACGGATTAAATTCAAAACCCTCTGTATCATCCACAAGGCTATCTGGGGCCATGGACCACACTATCTGCAACTCTCTCTTTCTAAATATTCCTTCTCTAGACCTCTGTGCTCCTCTGGCACCAAATCTTTATGTGTAAAGCGTTTCGCTAAACAGAGGGCAGGAGGTCATATGCTTCCCTCAGCTGGCTCCCTTCTTTGGAACAGCCTCCCCCATCCTCATCATCTTGAGCAGGACTTTCTCAAATTCCAGAAGCCCCCCCAAGACTTTCCTCTTTACCTCCTCCTTCCCCCCTCTCTCCTCTGCTAATCTCACAGTTGCTTGTTTGGTGTTCAGGGCCCTTATGCATCCTCGGGGCCCTGACCTCCCACACTGAATCACCCCCAGCTTCTGTCTATTCTCAGCACTTGCCTCGGCTCACCCTCGTCCATGGAGGCTTGCACTAACCTTACATTGCACTTCATTTGTTGCTCACCCATGAGCACCCCAGAACCTATCCCCTCCCTTCTGCACTTGCACGTTCTGAACACTCACAAAGCATAGTAGGTTTGTGCCCCCGCCTCCCACTGTATTTATTATTTGTTATGTATTTATGTTTCTCATCCCCTCTCCCCTTCCTGTTGCCCTCTGGGTGCTTTGAAACAGTATTTACTTTCTGTATAAGCGCCTAACAAGCGACCGATAAATAAATATTCAGGAATATACGGGCATGCGCGAGAAGCAATTAGCTTGCTCAGAACACGGGCTTAGATGCTCAAGGCACCAAACCAGGGGGCTTATGAGGGTCTGCAGTATCTTTAAGACTGGCATTCCCAACGTTTGCAGAGTTTAGCATTTTATAGGTGGTATGGTAACCTTAACTCTTTTTAAAGATTCTTTTATTGTTTTCACTGTGAATATATAGTGTATCATTTGGTGAATTGTAAACCATACAATCTGTTAGAGTCCAAAGTGGGCACAGTTTTTGTAAAGTGCCTCGGTTCATGACTTTTAGGTGATTTTCCTATAGTCTCTGGGCCTTTTGCAAGCGGCTCAACATACTGACTTGGCAATGTGACCCTGCAGCGTGGTTCTGGATTCCTATTGGACAAAGCGTTCCCACGGTTGAAGATCTTGGGTTCCGAGTTGGGTGATAGAGACCCTGGTCCTGTATGCACAGCCCTAAGGGTCACCATTCTCTCGACTGGAAGCCAGTGTGTGGATTTTAGTGCAGGGTTGAGGTGGTCTTGTTTCTTTAGGTGTAGCCCCAGTCTGTCGTGTTTTGTTATAAAGGGTTTGTTAACACAATCGTTCTAGCAGACAGACATGCAGGATTTCCTTGAGTAGATGGCAGGCACTGCAACTGCATTCCTTTGACACCTGAAAGATAGGAGCCAATGAGGCATAATTAACAGCCCCAGAGTTTGGGCCTTTGCAACAGGTTGTATCGGCCCATACTTGAATTACAGGTCAGGGGCAAAGACCAAGATGAATAACGAGGACAAGGGAGCATAACACCTGTTAATGCTCCCATGGCTTTAATGCCATTATATTTGTTGAGAAGCTGTGCGATTGCCATTTCTCAACTGCAAAAAACTACAAACCAAAATGGCCACCAAGGACAAAGGGAGAAATGAACATTTAGTCCCATCTCTCTTTCCATGGCAGCCATTGTCGTGGAGATGAAGACTAGGAACAGAGAGTGTTCCAGGACGGCAAGATACGTTGTGGCCACAGGTAAGTGGGGCCATGTTTGGGGTGGGTAGAAGAGGTGGTCATTGAGGGGGAGGGAGGAGGTGGGTGCACGGCACCAAGGGATTACATCCCCAGCAGGAAGTTGGCGGCCTCCTGCTTCTGAAGAGGCTCCGATTGTGGGCAATAACATGAGGCATAGCCCGCCTTTGGAGCTTCCTAATTGGCCATGAGGCCCCCTAAAACCGCACAGCCAGGTGCTAATGAAAGATAAATCCTACATTTCCTGATATTGGCAGGCCGCCTATTGGGTCTGGATGAACGAAAGGAGGCTGGTTTAGACTTGCAACACATATACAAGAACTTCAGTTTCAGGCACTGGTTGCAGTCTGTCATTTAGTCTTTCATTTTCACCAGGTAAGATGTCATATTTTTTTTAACCGATTTGTCCAACCAAATCGTGATTTGTGAGCCATTGGCATATATTTGGAATGGAAATATAACTTTATAAATCCATACTGCTATCGCTAAGCCTTGAGGGATCCCAGATAATGGGACGGGGAATCCATTTGACCGATCTTCACTTGCCTCAAAGAGTCTTGTGGAAAGGATGCTATCCATATGGGCCTGAGTTTGGGGCTCGTCCCTCCCACTGCACAGCGTAGACCGTATAGGAAGACAGTGTTGACGGTATCGTAGGCAGCAGTGGTTGACGGTATCGTCGGCTGCAGGCAAGTTGAGGCTAAAAAACGCCACAGGCTGATTGTTGCCCAAGTCCTTCAAAGCATCTTAAAGTTGATCCTAAATGGTTTTCAACTGAACCCAAATAAACCCGATCTGATTTTTTTTGGGGCCCAAATATTTATTAAAAGAACTTGGCCATTCGCCGATGTGCCATTGTTGTTTTGGTCTCCTACTACCTCTGCTAATAAGGTAAAGAATCTGGGCGTGTTCTAGGAGTCGGATTTGGGTCCAACTTCCCAAGTCCATGAAACAGCGGAGTCACCTTCATCTACTTCGATGGGTTCTGGCGGTTGATGGCATGGTCAATTTTCGCCTTGACTATGCCAATGCTTTAAATCCGGGCATTCCTGCTTTCCTCTTCAATTGGTCACAAGCAGTTCAGAATGTGGCTATACGTCTCGTCTTCAAACTGTCAAAATGTTCCTCGGCTTCTGATTTTAGGCAACACTGGCACTACTTGCCTGTCAATCAAAGAACCACCTTCAAGGTCATCTGCCTCATTCTTAATGTGTCCTTGAGCTGCCTCGGCCATCCTTCTCTCACAAGTTACAATTGTATCATTTAGGGAGGTGGTCCTTGTGCTATCAGGATAATAACTAGTTATTGTTCCAGTATACTCGCTGCAAGGCTGGAGGTGACCAGTGGTTCTCACTGTTTGGCCCCCGCCTGCGGAATTCACTGCTTTCAGAGCTCAATCCTTACTATTTATTTATTTGCATTTTTAAAGCGCTCACACAGCCCACAGCCATTGAGGCGCTGTTACAGGAATTGTTTGTTTTTTAGTTGCGTAATTGTTTTTTTTGTCTTAGTTGCGTATTTATAACGCGCTTAAATACCCAGAGGTTTCTAAGCGCAGACCTAGGGATCGAACCTATGTTGCTTCGTGCTGTCTTGCTTCCAACGCGAACACGTTGCCGCTGAGCTATCCTCCAGGGACTTACTGGCTTTCTGAAGGGTTTGAAACCTTCTTCGTACAATCCTTTCTCCTCCTAGTCTTTCTTGTGTTGTGGAGCTACTCGTTCCATCTGCGGCTAGGTGCAGTTCGTTCTGCTCTTAACGCCCCATGTTATGTGTGTTACAAACCTCTCTCTGTGCTGGCTCCTTCTTTGTGGAATGCCCTCCCTCTTCACATGCAGGCCATCCATGTACTAGCCATCTTTCGTAAACAGCTTAAAACACTGTTGTTTCAATATCGACTGCTGCCTTATACTCGCAGGATCTAGCGCCTTGATGCCATCAGGTCTTTGTTGTGCTTTACAAATCCATATACAATACAATCTATACACAAAATACAAATATAGAAAGCCTTTTGCGTTTCTTCTCTTACATTAGCACGCAGCATGGGGGAGCCAGCCAATAAGGTACCCTTAATTCCAGGTGTGAACAGGCAGTGAAAGGCCACCTTTGGCAGGAGTAGATGGCCCCCACACAGTGGGCTCCATTGCCTGCCACAGCCTGTCGTCACCAGCCCCTCCTGCAGTCCTCTCTCATTCACCCCATACCCACCCCTTCTCCCCGCACCTGCCTGTGCTGCCCTGCTGGCACACGGCTTCAGGACAGTCTTCCTCCTTCAAGATGGCTCCATAGGCAGCAACAAGGAACTCTCTCCCGCGCTCCTGCTGCATTTCCATGGTAACCAACTTTGTTTTGGCAAACCGTCATCAACTTTTGTTTGTCACCATGCTATTAGCACCCCCCACAGTATGCTGGAGTTCTAAAGCCGTTAACACTCGCGTTCTCGGGCACCGTGCCCATTAATGGCCCACAGCCCTCGCAGAGGCCTTCCTACTTGGGCCGGCAGGCAGTTATTGGCCAGGCCCGCCCACGAGAGTGGCGGTTTATGCTACAGCGTTAGGAATGACCAAAAGAGAACATATCTCGACAGCAAGGAGACAGTCTACCTGGCTCTCCACTATCGAACAAAATTAGACTACAAACTGCCTCACTAACATTTAAGTGCCTTAATAACGCAGCACCTCGCGGATCTATGTGATTATTGTGACGGCTGAAAATGCAGACTTTTTTTTAACCCTTTAAACCACATGTAGATGCGGGTGGAGACCTCCCGCAGCCCTACCCATATTAATATTATATTCTATACCCCCCACATATTTATGTGGCGTAAGTGGGGGTCAAAAAATAAAAGTCGGCATTTTCGGCCGTCGCAATTGTCAGGTCGACATTTTGGTACGATTCCCACCTCGCTACTTGACAGAGAGGTTCAATAGAAGACTTACGTTCTGAACTACCAGAGCGGCCTACAACAACTGCCTGACAGTCCCCTCCTTCAAAATGATGACAATCGATGGCAATAGCTTTCCTGTCAAAGCTGCCCAACTTTGGAACTCCCTCCCACCCATCCTTAGGGCGGACCAAACCTACGCCCATTTCAGACTAAATATCACCAACTGGTTTAAAGCCAATGATCTTTAGCCCCAGACCCGCTAATCCTGTATACCTTTCTCTTCATGGAAATCACCTAGCTTAAATGCACTGTTTGTAGCTATAATTGTACACAATTTGTATTCCATCTGCTGCATCTCCCCCAGACTTTGCATTTGGTATCCTACATCCTGTATCACATGCTTGTGGTGACCCCTATTGTAACCCACATTGTACTTTTATGTTGAATCTGTGTAATCCTGTTAACTACGCTATTTTTTGTATCGCACCTTGTAACTATGTAAGCTGAAAACGTCCTTGTCCTCGCTCCCTGATACCCTCGGGTCTGGAGCGCGCGACAAATAAATAAACAAACAAACAAACATTCAAAGAGTGGGTTCTGAATCCATGATGGGCCTCCCTCCTGATTGGTGGTCATGGAAATGGGATTTGGCCTCTGTCTATCTCTAGTATCCATTCTAATATGTTGGCTTCAAATGTATGTCCCAAACAGGGTGGTAGTTTCCTAGCTCAGAAATGTAATCTTTAGGTGTGTTATGAAGGGGGGCGCAGGGGCCTTTTGTGAATATTTTTTATAGTTTAGGCACTATATCTAATTTCACGAAAATGTTTCAAGTGTGTGTGTCTATTCTGTCATTAAAGAAGATTGCAAGATAAAAGTAAAGCAGTCATGTGTGAACTTGTGGGTGTTTTTTTAAATAAAATAACAACAGGCTATGCCAATTACATAGTCATCAGTCGATTTTCTCTTCCTAAACTACACTCAGAGCAGCAACAACAGAACCAGAAAGAGGACAGGAGGAAGTCACTCATCCTTTGCATTCAGTGGGAAGAAGGGTGCAACTTACCCCTGGCGAGTGGTTGAGGTTAGTGGGCGGCCGCTTCCCTGGCATCTTGGGTCTGTCGGACGTAGGGTGGCTCAGCTTGGCAGACGAGACGGTCAGGGCATCAAACTGACTGGCATCTGGGAAACAGACACAGCAATGAACTTCAGTGTGCCAGCATGATGTAACTCAGCATTACTCTTCTACCCCATAGTCACAGGCCCTTCTAAACTTGCGGGGCTCTCTTGATTGTCTAGTGGGACAAAGGCCATAGAATGAACACTGTTGCCAAAAAAATCTGTCTGGGGAGTGCTAAAAAAGTGGCGAAAAAAACTGATAATTGTTTTTAGTATTCGATTGACCAGTAGCATTGCCACTGTCACAGAGGCATTCTGGGATGCGTAAACATGCAGGCCAACATTAGCCATTCCATTCGGGAGATGCTAGTTCAGTCCTGGAGTTCCTCGTTGTAAATCCAGGACTACAAATCGTTGAATGCAAAGTTAAAACCAGGACTGGAATGAAATGGATGCACAAATGATGAGCGTATAAAAAGGAGATTAAGTGAAGGTCAGGAAGAGAGTGGGGGTGCTTCTGCTTCACTGCATGGGGGCTGCGTTCCATCTTCTACCTCTTCACTAAATGTCTGCAATATGTACCACAAAATACAAAAGGTGCTTTGTGGGTCTATTTTCATGCTAGTGCGTCATTTTAATTTATAATGTGCACGGGAGGCAACAGAGCTTGACAAGACCTTACAACTCTAAATGTATTCCCCCATTAACCCCTCAAATAAAACGCACGCTTCCTCTGAGCCCCTGACACCAGTGCAGCAAATGGAACGTTCTAGAGATTGAGGTCAAAGTGGGTGGGAACTAAAGGGCACGACGTTCCCTGACTCTTTGAGGAAATCAGTGACCATTCCCCTACTTTATTAAACCCAGAAAACCGTTCCAGGAGAGTAGTGAAGGGACACGTTTTTTTAAATGCATTTGGTAACCACTTCCTTAATGGGGATTTGAACCTGGGTCGTGCAGGTAGCACTCCAGTCGCACACCAGGCTGAGCTTTCTCGCAGGTGCTGGGCTGCCGTCGATCCGTCTTATAGACTGCCTGGGACATAACGCTCATTGCCAAGCAGTCACAAAGCCCTGCTTTCAACACTGATATGTGCCTTCTGCAATTAGTCATGGATTGCTGCAGACTCAGTATCTGTACAGGTAATGGGCAGGGGGGTGTGGCTATAACCCTAGACGCGTCCCTTAAGAGGTGGGAATGGTGGCTGATTGCAAGGGGCATGCTGTGGGGGTCAATGCCCAACTCATGCTTGTTATTTAAATGCTGCATTTTCCTTCTTTGTGTTCTAGTCAGTCTTAAAAGTACTGCTGGAAACACAGCAGCGTGGGGTGCAGAGGGGAAAAGGAAGGTGTGGTGTTTGCATTGTGTAGGGTGAGTATGAGGTCGATAAGGTGTGTTGGGGTGGCTGGTGCGGGAGTAGAATGGGGTGAGGCAGGGGAACATAGTACCACTACTTTTTTTTTACAATTCGACCACTGTCTAGCGAAGAGCAGAGGGTGGGTCACACTGGCTCCCCACGCCACTGGGCCCGATTCTCTCACACTGCCCAGTGCAAGCTCAACCAACCCTGATGCAGGGAAAGGCTACGTGCATAGCAATTAAAAGAAGTGTGCGTGACCCCCATTTTCATACTTTTCCTGCTAACCTCACCCATATTTGTTCCATCTTTGTCTTTGGTGGTTCAGTGATAGATTCTAACCCTTTTAAAAAAAAAAAATATTCCGGGCTGGGGTGATCACTATTTCCAGTTTGACAACATTTTCACATTTGTGTAAAATAATACTTGGCTACAGGTTTGAAGGGGTGACTGTGTACAAAGTTTTGAGGTGGTGTGGATATATCCATTTAGGGGTATTCGACCTGTGGGTATCCAGATGGTCCAGACTCCAACTCCAATGGTCTCCTACTCAGTGCTTTACTCAGTGCTTTAAGTGGGCCAGGGCCCGACAGGGCTGAGCCCCGGCAGTCTCCAGAAAAGGTTCCCGACCCGGGGCCCTGCCGGGGCTGACACCTGAGGAAGCCCGTGTAGCAGCTGCACGGTTACACGAGCTGACTGCAGGTGTCTGCACTTCGGATTAGAAGAAAAGAAAAGGCAGACACCTGCAGGCAGCCTTGTAACTGTGCAGTGCGTTCCGCCTGATGGGTGTGTACTCTGAAACAGGAGGAGGGGTGGACTGCTGCCCAGCCCTCCTTTTGTTTCTGAGTAAATAGCCATCACCCAGCATGAAACCCCTGGGCACTTCACGCTGGCTGATGGCTATTTATTCGGAAACAAAAGGAGAGCCAGGCAGTCCAGCACCCGCTCCTCCTGTTTCAGAGTACAGACCCATCAGCAACAGGCAGCCCTTTCATTCAAGGAGCTCGTGGTTAAAGCGTTGCACCACAGGGCTCCTTGAATGAAAAGGCTGCCTGCTGGGGCACACTGGTGTCACACCTTTGGTGCGCCCAGCCCCTTCTTTTGTTTAAAAGGAGGGGCTGGGCGCATCAAAGGTAATAATGCGGGTGCGCCCTAGGTCTGCTTCTTTTAGCAGCCCCACCCTTTAGGTGAGGGGGGAGGGGTCTCGCGATAGAGGGCGTAGCCTAAGCACACTCGTACTTAGGCCACCTCCCCCTAACGAGAGCCCCTCCACCCTCAATTTATAATCCCACTTAAAGCACTGCTCCTACTGTTGACTATGCTGGGTAGGGCTGATGGGATTTGTAGTCCGAAATATCACCTGCGGAGCCACCAGTTTCAGTCCCTTACACTACACAATAGTCTGTTATTTCCATTTGACAGAGCCTTATGTCACACCCGCCTAACTTTTGTAAAGGTTTGAGCCTGCACATACCTCCTGACTCAACTCTTGTGGTGAACTGCAATTATCTGTGAAGGTTGTGGAACTTTGAGCGAAGGATGCGTGAACGAAACTTGACCTCAAGGTCACGCAGCCCAGCTCTGTGCTCAGACCGGACTATGCACCTTGAATCGCAACACTGGAAAACCGCTACATTTACCGCTACGTTTACCGCTACATGTACTTGCATTCTACTCTTAAGCGATTTTTAGATAGAGAAGAAGTCTCTTTAGCATAAAACATGTTTTTTTTCCATTTTAATTATTCCATTGGCTACTGATCGGGCATCTACCATCGGTATGGATCCCAGCGTTAATCAGGTACGATAGCTTAGTGGGCTCATGCACCCGTTGCAGACATCCGTGCGCAACCTGCATATCAATAGGTCAAATTAAGTGGCTACCCCAAATGATTTAAGTGGCATAGAAAATGGGGGGGGAGGGGGCAGTCCCTAGGAAGTGTCTGTCACGACCAAAGAATTGTGTGAGTTTAGGAACTTCAAAATACGTGTGGCTTACGTAGCTTAGGGAATGGTTCAAGAAAAGCGGTTCACATTTTCATTTCTGGCATGAGAGGGCATAAAATCTGTTGTTTCAAAAGGTGTGATAAATATTATAAAATTAATCATCACTTTAAAAAACTATGTTAAAATATAAAAACGAAATCAAATCAAAATACGTCAATGCAGTCCGTGAGTTACTGTAGAGGAAATCCATGATGTGATGATGTGTATGTATTTATTATTTTATTAAATTGATAATGACAAGACTTCAATCTGTAATGTGGTGAATAAATCAAACACGTGTCCTCTTGTGCAGCGGTCTAAAACCTTTGGCTCCACAGATGTTTTGGACTACAACTCCCATCACGCCACAGGTTGCAGACTCCTGCTGTATTGTATATGTTCCTTTTAGAGTATTTAAAAACAAAATGTTCAACTCAAAATGTCTCAAACTAATTATGTGTTGGTAAGCAAGGGTGATAGTGACATCTACTGAGTAGGATCAGTATTGTCACTCATCTTTGAGTTTCCGACAAATCAGGGCAATCATGTCGGGGAGCTAGGCAGAGCACACTTGAGGGCAATTTCCATACATTCCTGTAGCTGAAGCCCAGTTAGCCCCAGCCCACTTAAAGCCTTTGGGTTGCCACTAGCTTTATGACGTTGATAACAAAGAGTGCCATTGAGTTTGGTTGCAATTGCACCTTTTATCAGTGCCTAGAGGCAATTCAGTAGTTATAATATTTCATAATATTATGAAAATATATTTTTGGAACGAGGGTCCGATGCTTGTCGGGTCAGTTCAGCACTTCCAGTCCACAAACTAGACTGGGGGAGGCATTTTGGGGTGTAGGCCCATTGTGTCAGCGGACACCAAAAAGCCTGTGGTCAGAGTACTAGGCTGGGACACATTCAATTTGCTCACATCATAATGTTGCAGGGTGCATTCGATGTCCTTTAGAAAGCGCCCACTAGATGTTGGGGAGTAGGCTGCTTTATTTCCTTAGCTGTGTGACAGGGTCACGGATCAGACCCTGTCAAGGGGGAACAGGGGGCGGGGGGGTCCGCACTCAACCTGGGATAAGTGGTCCACGAGGCAGCGCCAGAGGTGAGGTGGTGGAATTGAAGAGGAGCGTCTAGTCCCAGGCTCGGTCCAAGCCAGGACACTTTCTTTATGTTACAGGTGGTTTCCCACAGTCATGGAGTTCAGAGCAGCCTTATGTAGCAACACAAGACCCAGAGACTACAGTGACCAGCATGCATTAGACCCCTGAGATACTTGGAATGGATTGTGGATCCTGGGATGCAGTACAATGTAAAGAAAAACTGGGACTACAAGCACCACAATGCACCTGGGGACAACAGACAAGATCCAGTCCGAAACAGACTGGTTACGCAAATGGAAATGGACTAGGCTTCCCCACTCAGGAGCTGAATGTGTAACCCAAGACCAAACCCCCTCCGCGCCCACCTCAGACTGGCTACAGGGGAGCAGCAGAACAAGAGCCAATGGGGAAAAATATAGCAGTAGGAGACTGCAAGGAACACTCCCAGAATCCCCTTTGCACAGTGAGTGACTTGGCTCCTGTGGGGAACAGAGGACAAGTGACCACAGTGACTGCATGGCTGGCTGGAAGAAAACAGAGACTGAAAAGGGGGTGGGACTAATGGCGCTTATGAAGACTTCCTGGGAAAATTCTAGCCCACAAGGGAGGAGACATGAAGAGTTGGGATTAGTTTAGCAAGAGATTGGACCTGGGAAGCAGCTGATTTGGGTAGCCAATGGGAGCAGAGCCAATCTTCCAGACAGGGCAGGGAGGACTAAAAAAGCCAGCAGAGTCAGTCTGCAGTGAGGGGTGTTCGGGTGAGGTCAGAGAAGGGGAAACAAGGATCAAGAGACCAGAGAGGAGAGTGAAGCTAAGGTGTTGAGGATGAGAGAATGGTACCAATGTTGCCTGTTTGTATGTATTTGGAGGACTGTGAGAAGTAAGCACAGGAGAGTTGGGGCCGTGGCGGTGATAAGAAGCAAGAGAGGGGACAATGAATTTAGTGAGCGGGTTACTATATCCCTAGATGTGGTTTGGAAAACGTTTAGTGAGCAGGGCACTATGTCGCTAGGTGCAGTTTAGTGAATGGTCATGAATGTTGGTTGTAGTTTAGTAAGAAGGACACTAGAATCCTGGGGCCAGTACAGTGAGCATGGCACTATGTTCCTGGAAGGTGAGCAGTGCACCAGAGCTCTGGAGGTGGTTCGAGGGGAGCAGAGACAAGAGTGGTGCTAGGACGACAGGTTTGGGAGTGAGGTGGAGAGTAGAGACACGAAAAGGTGGAAAAGTGGTAGGAGATGGAGAGTAGAAAGACAGAGAGATGGAGAGAGAGAGAGTCAGAGAGGAGGATCGAGAACAGAGACAGACCCAGGAAGAGGAAAGTGAGGAAAAGCTTCAGGGATGGTCATCCAGATGGAAGGCACGACAGGGCGAACAAAGTACGCCGTCTAGGTTACCTAGGAAGTCACGGAGGCCCCCCGTAGGGTATCCTGTGATTTTAACGCCCGCAATTACTTTGAAGTAGTTTACTTCAAAGTAATTAATTTGCATTTACTTCGGTTTAAATAGATAGTTGTGGGATAAGGGATTGAAAGGGTGAAAGGGGGTGGGGAGGGGTTTGGGATACGGGTTGTAGTTAGGGGAGTCCCCAATGAAAAATCAAAGTAGAGTTTTGAAGTGATTACTTCGAAGTAAAATACATCGAAGTAATTTGCTTCGGCAAAACAAAATTGAAATACTCCCCCCCCCTCATAGAGCATGGGAGAGATTAGACAGAAGGGGCACCCTGGCTATAGCAAACCGATCTTGGAGCAAGTAGTGTGGCATAGAGGGCCTGGGTTAGGGGGTGGGTGGGATCCCCCTTCAAGGCTTAGGGAAATGGTAGATGTACCACCCCCTAGACTTTGTGCATATCTTTGGGAATAGAAGTTGGTAGCCGATCTAGATTGTGACATGACTTATTGAGAATCGTGCCACAGCTGTCTGCCCTCCAGCACTGGGTGGGAGCTGGGTGCCGCCAAGTCCATGTCTTTTGAGTGTTACCTATGCCTACTTCTCCTGGGTCGTTTTCACTTTGTGCCCGCCTCTTTATGGCAAGAGAAAGACTTGCAGGTTATCCTTTCACTGTACTTCATCACGTACAAAGCAGTCACAAACAAAGCATCACTCTACTTGGCCAAGAAACTCAACATCTCTCGCCAGAAGCCACAGCATCGCCAAGCTGGAAACGGCGAACTGCGGCCGGGAAAAACAGGAAGTTGGCCTTTTCCTGCAATGCACCTTGTCTCTGGCACAAGTTACCAACACAGATAAGACTGGCCTCCTTCATACTACACTTCAGGAAGGACCTGCAGGCCTTACACCTCAAAGAAAATCTCAGCAACTTCTGATTGCTCCACTCAACCCTCTTTCCCCCTTCTCATGCTACCCCTAGCAGTCACGGCTCCTCTGCTATAGCCCCCCGCCCGCACCCTACGTATAACCCCCTGCCTGCATCTCTTATGAACAGCGCTCCGTTGGTTCCTAGGTAGGTTGGACCTTAATAAAATCACACAGAGACATGCATATACTGTAAAATACTGTTACCTATATCCAAGGGACACACACCGCAAGGACAAAACATTGATATGCCCAAGAGAACACAGTGTGTCATTTATAAAACTATTACTGGAGATCATATCTCCAAGTTGGACACAACAGGGTTTAAGGGATGAGCGGGGTTACAATAGGCATGGACATTTTTAATAGCAAGTGAGACAATGATTTAAAAAATGTCAGTACCGATTTTTTTTTTTTAAAAGAAGCAATTTTTAAACTTGGGTCTTCCGGTTACCTGTGTCCATTGTGTTCTCTTTCACCAGTTCTACTGGTTTCGCCGGAACATTTCCATCTGGTCTAAGAAAAGTTAGAATAAAATCATCAATATAATGATGAGCAACATTGTATCACTTCCTTGCAGCTTCTAGAGATGAAGATTGGGAAATAGATGACAATTTCACCATTGTAGAGCGCCCTCTATGGGGGACTGAGCAGCTTACTTCTTTCTTTCTGGACACAGAGGTTTACGCCTCTGCCCGCTTCACACACCCTTCAGAGGAAACGTATCCCTCTTTCAGCCTTCACACACACACACACACCTGGGTACATTAACACACACACACACCCGCATGTGCAACTACTGCCCTTTGGAAAGCTACTGGCTATTGACCTATTTAATCAAAATCACAAAAACTAAACTAATTTCAGGCAGCCCCAGAACAAAAGAATGTGGTTGCCTGAGTGGTATTTTAATGCTATATACAAACACGTAATATACATGCCTATACCCAGTCGTCCATCCAACTGTTTATCTGTCTGTCTGTCCATCCATCCATCCATCCATCCATCATCCATCCACCCATCGAGCTATCCATCAGTCAATCCATACATGCATCCGCCCCTCTGTATGTCCTTCCATGCATTTATCCACTCATCCACTTGCCCCACCCACCCATTCAACTGCCATGTAGCCACCCATCACGCCATCCATGCATACATCCGTGTATCCATCCATCATCCATATTTCTGTCCATCCATTCACTCAAACCCTATCTATGTTAGCCACACACGTGAGTGCTTCTCTACTGAGGACACACTCGCCTTAAGCAGCCTGTTCTATTTCTCCTCTGGTAAGGAACAGTGGGGTGAGCGTGATTGTAGACCCTCCTGAGTGGGCACAGAACAGGCTATCGAAGCTGTGTGCACATCTGTTATGTTCTGTTATGTTGTCTTATACTGCGCACCTTTACCACTAGTGCAGCGTGACGAGTTACTGAGGGAAGAGTGATAGAATAGGTCCAGAACCAGGAGAAACTGGCATCTATGTTTGTATTTGAAAGGGCGAGGCCCACTGCCTGGGTTGTTTGTTGTACGTATTTGTTATGTTGGGTGTGTTTGTGTGTTTCATGTGTAATTTGGCCGGTAGTCTGATCGTTCGCACTGGCTTGTTGTTTCCGTAGGGAGAAGTTCCAGTGTCTGGGTTGTTTATTGTATGCAGGTGTTTGTTGTGTTGGGTGTGTGTTTGTGTGTAGTTTGGCTGGTAGTTCAAGTTGTACACACTGGTTTGATGTATCCGAAGAGGTAAGGTCCAGTGCCTGGGATTGTTTGTTTTAATTTTATATATTTATTTATTTATTAAACATTTGTATGGAGCCTATTCATTAAAAAGTGTTTCCAGGTGCCACAAGACAAGGGGGACGGGGACAGAGGATAAAATAACAATAACAGTCCTACTAGGCCTTGTGACATTCGAATCGTGCAAGAGCAGCAACAAGAAGTTCAGGGAGATTGGAAATGGGAGAAGTGCAGGGTAGAGGGGTCCCAGGGGCTGGGCAAGTGCTAACCGAGGACTAGGAGGGCAGGTGCTCGGGTAAGAAGGGATGGGGGTCACCTACTGCAAAGGAGGGGGGAGGACCAGACTCAGTAGGAAGGGTGCCTGAGGGCGAGTGCTGGTAGGGGGTGAGGGTTGGTTGTTATATGCAGGTGTTACTTAGGTTGGTGTGTGTTTGTGTGTAGTTTGGCTAGCCCACAGGGCATCTATAGTGCTCAGGAGGTATGTTGGAGGGGAGCAGGAGCAGGGTGGTTAGTACACTGTGGCCTTTCTATCTAGAAAGTTATGTCTATCTGTCTGTCCATCCATTGTCAACCCATCTGTCTGGCAAACGTTGTGTACCAACTTCATGGGAGCAAACTTAGGGGTTGCTGCCATTGCCTGTCTTGTTCACTCATTTTCTACAATGGGGGTAATGGGTCCTCATTTATACCCTCATTTCAAATACAGAAAATGCAGATTGTGAACTTTTTGCCTATAACTTTCACGAACCAACACTACTGGCCCTGGCACGGTTTTAAAGTCTCTGGAGAGGGACCTATACGACAGCAATCATTTCAATATTCCACAAATGGATTTTAAGACTAATTAGAGTATGGAAAGTGAATTTGATAGCACACATTTTACTTATATGATGATTGTTATTACATTTTGAAGGTATTTTGTAGGTTAGTAGAATTGATGGAGGACCAATATGACAATTATGATGAATGTGAATGATATGCTATGTTTAAAATGGATGTATATAGGGCCCGATTTGTGGAATTATCTGCTCAGAAAATAGGGTACTTTCACGCGCAACTGCGTACAAATCCACCTTCATCGATTCATGGAATGGAATGTGTGGTACTTTTCCTGGTCTTGTGTGGAGTTCGCGCTGGCTCGGCATGTCGGTGTGAGCCGTCGAGGGCCGTGCGCGAGACTCCAAGCAGAGTGTGGGCGTAGCTTGCACAGAGGGCTCGGAAGGGGGCAGAATACCAATAACGCAGAAGAACATGCAAAAAAGTAGGCATTCCGAGGGATGGCCTGCAGGCAGTCCCTCGCACGCCCACAATTGCGTAGCACGAGACGTATTGATGGATTCGATCACGCAACGTCTCGGCTGTGAAATGGCCACGCAAATCCTTCATACGATCCTCCACCTGAAGGCATGCGTAAGTACATTTGCATGTAGGATTTGCAGCGCACATGTGGGGTTTCATGTTGGATTTCGGGGTTCTGATGCAATTTAGGGGTGTGCGTAAGCATTGTAGCAGGGTGGAGGAATGTTGCATGGGGGTTTGCACGCACATTTCCTGAGCTTTTGCTGAGTTACGTTTTTTTATATGCATGTTGTCGGGTTTCTGGATACAGTCTTAGAGGACCCTGTGTTGGGTCCCTGAGTCACAGGCCTGCTTACGTGGGTCCCCACATACAGTTTGAAGGATGCACAAAGGTAGATGTTCTGGCTGTTTATGCTTTGCAAGAGTGCGCGATTGGGGCTGTTCCGGGTTGTTCCGGAAGTGACTTTCAAATACGGTAACTTTGCACTGTAAATTCCATGAATACGCATGGCGCGCTTGTTTCTTTCTGAGCATGTGCTCGCGCAATGTCCTTCTCAGCGCACAGCTCTTGCGGGATTTCCACGCACAT
This sequence comes from Ambystoma mexicanum, assembly GCA_002915635.3. Lineage (NCBI taxonomy): Eukaryota > Metazoa > Chordata > Amphibia > Caudata > Ambystomatidae > Ambystoma > Ambystoma mexicanum. The sequence continues at coordinate 988,897,685 of CM030325.1, forward strand.
TGGCATGAATTGGGCCCATAGTATGTCATTTATAAGATTACTGTGAAACTTGTATTGTATGTCTTAATTGTGTGTAAGGTTTAAAAATAAAACGAATCACAATAACACATAAAAAAAAGAACCAGAACTACTCCAAGAGATGGGTACTCAATTTACACAAACACTCTTGTGTTGGGTCAGATGAACTTACTCCTTTATGTCAGTGTTGATAAATTGCGCCTGATCTGTGTAACAAAGAGTAGCAAAGTGGTTTCAAATCTAATGTATACTTTCAATGTAAGCAATTCATGATGACATCCGCCTCTAAAGGATGCCGACTGTACCATCTCCTCCCTATCCTGGCACTGTGCCAAGAGTGACGTGGGTGGCAAGAGATTTACTGATAGGTGGTCTGAGCCCCAACTATTGAGGGGGTTCTCATTTTACACCAGTGATGGCAGAAAATGAACTTAGTGCATAATGACAAATTAGGCCGATTCGCAAAATTGCGGAAATGAAGCTTGACACCAATACATTACTTCCTGTTTAAATAATCAGCGATACATGCTACCACAGTTAGGGTGGTTCTCCTGCTCGGAAATATCTGCACAACTCTATCGTAGTCTTGGTTCAAAGGGTGCGAAAACGGCCATTGGCAGCAAGCTCCAAAAATATCAGATACCTACGACAAAATGTGCAGGAGGGGGCTGCAATTCCAGTCACGCCCACTTTGCAAATGCAAAGTGGGGGTGTCTGGAGGACTAGAAATGAAGCACCAGCATTCTCCCACAACATTTTTTATTTTCTCATGTAGCGGACTCCCGTTCCTAACCTGGCATAAATCAGATTTGGAAGCCAGCCAAATGTGTTGCAACAAATCATTTTCAGTTTGACACCACTTTCAATGAAACTCTATTTGAAATGTTTCATTTTTGTTTTTGTAAAGCAGCTTTCAGCCGTATTTGGAGGAGCAGCTACATGCCTCTGCAGGAAATCCCGCCCCCTACCTCCTACATTTTGGAGACCTGAGATTGTGGCATGTTTTACACCAGCAGTTGTACCAATACCACAGCGAATATTAGAAATAAGGTATTCACTGAGAAAACCTTATCGAATGTATCCCCGAAGAGACGACAATCTGAAGGAGGAACTCTCTGAAGGAATATGAAAAGGAGCAGAGAGAGAAGTTAGTGACGTCACAAGAAACATGCGTGACGCCCTGAGAATACTGGCTGAAGAGAATGCATGGATCTTACAGAAACTTATGACAAAGTTAAGAATCAAGTAAACTTTCGTATGCGAAAAGAAGTGCTGCAGAAAAACAACCATTCAATAATTGTACAGACGCTAAAATGCTAGTAGACCAAATCATCGAAGAAGCTGGGCCATACGTAGTAAATAGACTGCAGGCAAAGCCACCATTGTATAGGCGTTGGACATCGTTGTCATGAATTTTAGTAAGCCAGGACCCATAGAGAGGAAAGGCCGAGAATTGTGTCGCAGCAAGAATAAGCTGAGATTGTGGAAGCTTGTCGCAAGGCTGTCTGGCCTGGAATCAAAACTGAAGCAGCCAAGGTCGGTTATCTATTCTTGAAAGCAGTGAACATGCGAAAGTTGAATCTTCCCTTATTAAGGTTTAAACAAAGAACACGGAGAGTGGCAACTTTTATTTATTTAAGACATTTAAATGCTGCAAAATTGACCAAATCGTGGTCTCCTGAAATAGAATTGAGCTTGGAGTCCTAGAACAACAATAGTGAGTGCCCACACTCCCATAAATTCCTACAGACAAGGATACTGAGCAAGGCCAAGTTCAAAGATAATCTTCATGGCAGAAGGCATGGGTGATGAGATGTTGGTCTAATTGGGTTGGGAGGTAAAGTCAAGTCCACCTCCTGGCACCTGGGACTGAGCTTACGTGCTGCTAAGTGAACTGAATGTTCCAGACATGGCACGAGGGTGCCAACCAATTGTAGAGGGCCGTATAACGAAGGGCCTTATAGTTTGAAGACCAATGGTAAACCGTGTACTTAACAGTGTTGAAGATGACATGTTTTAGAGGTAGGCATAAATTGTCCAGCCTGACAGTGAGCAGCCAATCACAATCCTAGTCCCTATAGAAAGTATATTTAGATGTTACCCTTGAACCAATTACAATCTCTCGTAAGTTTTTCTTATTTGCCACGTAGTATGACGTCTCCTCTGATAAATGTTTCATAAAAAGTCTATGTTTTAGAAGATAATTCGGTGAGAGCTGAGTGAACGTCCGTTCCTGTCCGTTGAACACTCCCTGCTTTAGATAATTGTTAATACAGACGCTTTGCCATCTTCCTGAGTTGGTTTGATTATTTGGAGTGGAGTTATTCTGCACACCCATCCATTCCATGCACGTTACTAAAGGGCCATACGCTCACTATGTTGCGCCACACGCACTCTGCATATTTGATTCTTTGGAACTCGTAATTCTGCCACAAAATAAAAGCGCAGGAGGCCGCTACTTGCACCAATACATTCACTTTCTTTGTGAATTTGCTCCATGATGTGGATGTGTAACCATCACCATCGTGGCACGTGGTAGGACGGCAAATCTATTCACTGCAGAAGCAACAACCCCACAGTCACACGCCTGTAGTATTAAAGTGAATGGTCGGGATGGAGGGTGATAGTATCAGAGAAGCAAGCAACCCCACCAAACAATCTTGCCATCCCTCCACAGTTTTAGGTGTCCCAGGCCTCAAATGTACTTCGAGTCCAAGAGTCCGCAAACTTTGGCCCTTGAGATATTTTGGTCTACAGCTCCCCTCGGCCCTAACCATCATATTCATTGACAGAGGATCATGGGAGTGGTAGTCTAAAACATCTGGAGAATCAAGGGTTGCCAGAAGGTTCTTTCTGTTCAAAGTTGTCCTTCCACTATGCTGTCATGTCTAGATATAGTATGTAAACTAACAACCACAGCCCAAAGTCTGCACCAGCCAGGTCCCATTTTAGGGGTTGCAATAACAGGGGAGGGGGGCACAAGGCAGTGTCATTTTCTCCCTCCAGGTTTTTTCTCCATTCATACAGAGTCATTATTAGCAGGCACAGAAAAACATGACGTTTCCATCCCCATTCCTATCTAACCAGCAAAAGATGGACGTCCTCTGCCGGGCACATTTCCATCCAATCATGTAACAGCCATCCCAAAAATATGAGATTATTGGGAGGTAAGTGAAATCCTACAATGACTAAAATTAGGTCATGGAATGTTCTAGAATTTTAGTCTAGCTCCATCGTTAAAGCGCCAAAAACATTGAGATGTAACTAAGCCCCACGAGGTCCCTTTAAACTGTGCTATTTATCAAGAACACCTGAAATGATGATGTGCCCCCCGAAAACCCGCCCACCAAGTTAGGGTGTGTGGAACTGAACAGTAAATGCAAATAATAGCACTCAACGTTTTCGTACTCCGAGCCCTTGAAATATATGTTGCTTCTTGTTTAAATAATCGGGGATGGGGGCTACTACACTTAAGGATACCCTCCTGCTTGGTCATATCTGAAAAACTCCATCGTACACATGGCCTGTAGGATCCTTGACCAGCCAGTGTGAAGAGAAGAATGGAATTCTGGGAAATGTCCAATACTGCCGTAACCAGTGGTGTCTTGAGGCTTGCAACATCCTCTAGCACCGGGACACATTTGCACATGACTGGATGGTGGCTTACGCAAGCACTGGGGTACATTTGAATGTGACTGGAGGTGGGCTTACTCTAGCACTGGGCACATTTGAATGTGACTGGAGGTGGGCTTACTCTGCCACTGGGGCACATTTGCACATGACTGGAGGTGGGCTTACTCTAGCACTGGGGCCCATTTGCACATGACTGGAGGTGGGCTTACTCTAGCACTGGGCACATTTGAACATGACTGGAGGTGGGCTTACTCTGCCACCGGGGCCCCTTTACACATGACTGGAAGTGGGCTTAGTCTAGCACTAGGGCACATTTACACATGACTGGTGATGGGCTTACTCTAGCACTGGGGCCCATTTACACATGACTGGAGGTGGGCTTACTCTAGCACTGGGCACATTTGCACATGACAGGAGGTGGGCTTACTCTAGGACCTGGGCACATTTGCACATGACTGGAGGTGGGCTTACTCTAGCACCGGGGCACATTTGCACATGACTGGAGGTGGGCTTACTCTAGCACTGGGCACATTTGCACATGACTGGAGGTGGGCTTACTCTAGCACCGGGGCACATTTGCACATGACTGGAGGTGGGCTTACTCTGCCACCGTGGCCCCTTTAGACATGACTGGAAGAGGGCTTTACTCTAGCACCGGGGCCCATTTACACATGACTGGAGGTGGGCTTACTCTAGCACCGGGGCCCATTTACACATGACTGGAGGTGGGCTTACTCTAGCACCGTGGCACATTTCACATGACTGGAGGTGGGCTTACTCTAGCACTGGGCACATTTGCACATGACTGGAGGTTGGCTTACTCTAGCACCGGGGCCCATTTACACATGACTGGAGTGGGCTTACTCTAGCACCTGGGGCACATTTGCACATGACTGGAGGTGGGCTTACTCTAGCACTGGGCACATTTGCACATGACTGGAGGTGGGCTTACTCTAGCACCGGGGCACATTTGCACATGACTGGAGGTGGGCTTACTCTAGCACCGGGCCCATTTACACATGACTGGAGGTGGCTTACTCTAGCACTGGGCACATTTGCACATGACTGGAGGTGGCTTACTCTAGCCACCGTGGCCCATTTACACATGACTGGAGGTGGGCTTACTCTAGCACTGTGACACATTTGCACATGACTGGAGGTGGGGTTACTCTAGCACCGGGACACATTTTCACATGACTGGACGTGGGGTTACTCTAGCACCAGGACACATTTACACATGACTGTAGGTGGGCTTACTCTAGCATCGGGGCACATTTGCACATGACTGGAGGTGGGCTTACTTTAGCACCGGGACACATTTTCACACGACTGGAGGAGGGCTTACTCTAGCACTGTGACACATTTGCACATGGCTGGAGGTGGGCTTACTCTAGCACCGGGGCACATTTGCCACAGACTGGATGTGGCTTACTCTAGCACCGGGCACATTTGCACATGACTGTAGGTGGGCTATCTCTAGCACGGGGCACATTTGCACATGACTGGAGGTGGGCTTACTCTAGCACGGGGCACATTTGCACATGACTGAGGTGGGCTTACTCTAGCACCGGGCACATTTGCACATGACTGGAGGTGGGCTTACTCTAGCACTGGGCATTTGCACATGACTGGAGGTGGGCTTACTCTAGCACCGGGCACATTTGCACATGACTGGAAGGTGGCTTACTCTAGCACCGGGGCACATTTGCACATGAGGTGGGCTTACTCTAGCACAAGGGCATATTTGCACATGACTGGAGGTGGGCTTACTCTAGCACCGGGGCACATTTGCACATGACTGGAAGTGGGCTTACTCTTGCACCAGGCACATTTGCACATGACTGCAGGTGGGCTTACTCTAGCACTGTGACACATTTGCACATGACTGGAGGTGGGCTTACTCTAGCACTGGGGCACATTTGCACATGATTTGAGGTGGGCTAACTCTAGCACCGGGGCACATTTGCACATGACTGGAGGTGGGCTTACTCTGCCACTGGGGCCCATTTGCATATGACTGGAGGTGGGCTTACTCTGCCACCGTGGCCCCTTTACAAATGACTGGAAGAGGGCTTACTCTTGCACCGGGGAACATTTGCACATGAGGTGGGCTTACTCTAGCACAAGGGCATATGTGCATGTGACCGGAGGATGGCTTACTCTAGCACCGGGGCACATTTGCACATGACTGGAGTGGGCTTACTCTAGCACCAGGGCACATTTGCACATGACTGGAGGTGGGCTTACTCTAGCACTGGGCACATTTGCACATGACTGGAGGTGGGCTTACTCTAGCACTGGGGCACATTTGCACATGACTGGAGGTGGGCTTACTCTAGCACCGGGGCACATTTGCACATGACTGGAGGTGGGCTTACTCTAGCACCGGGGCCCATTTGCACATGACTGGAGGTGGGCTTACTCTAGCACTGGGGCACATTTGCACATGACTGGAGGTGGGCTTACTCTAGCACTGGGGCACATTTGCACATGACTGGAGGTGGGCTTACTCTAGCACTGGGGCACATTTGCACATGACTGGAGGTGGGCTTACTCTAGCACGGGGCACATTTGCACATGACTGGAGGTGGGCTTACTCTAGCACCGGGGCCCATTTGCACATGACTGGAGGTGGGCTTACTCTAGCACCGGGGCACATTTGCACATGACTGGAGGTGGGCTTACTCTAGCACTGGAGCACATTTGCACATGACTGGAGGTGGGTTCACTCTAGCACTGGGGCACATTTGCACATGACTGGTGGTGGGCTTACTCTACCACTGGGGCCCATTTACACATGACTGAAGGTGGGCTTACTCTAGCACTGGGGCACATTTGCACATGACTGCAGGTGGGCTTATTCTAGCACTGGGGCACATTTGCACATGACTGGAGGTGGGCTTACTCAAGAACTGGGGCACATTTGCACATGACTGGAGGTGGGCTCACTCTAGCACTGGGGCACATTTGCACATGACTGGTGGTGGGCTTACTCTACCACTGGGGCCCCTTTACAAATGACTGGAAGAGGGCTTACTCTTGCACCGGGGAACATTTGCACATGACTGGAGTGGGCTTACTCTAGCACAGGGCACATTTGCACATGACGGAGGTGGTTACTCTAGCACTGGGGCACATTTGCACATGACTGGAGGTGGGCTTACTCTAGCACTGGGCACATTTGCACATGACTGGAGGTGGGCTTACTCTAGCACTGGGACACATTTGCACATGACTGGAGGTGGGCTTACTCTAGCACGGGGCACATTTGCACATGATTGAGGTGGGCTTACTCTAGCACCGGGGCACATTTGCACATGACTGGAGGTGGCTTACTCTAGCACTGGGGCCATTTGCACATGACTGGAGGTGGCTTACTCTAGCACTTGGGGCCCTTTGCACATGACTGGAAGTGGGCTTATCTCTAGCACCGGGGCACATTTGCACATGACTGAGTGGGCTTACTCTAGCACAGGGCACATTTGCACATGACCGGGGAGTGGCTTACTCTAGCACTGGGGCACATTTGCACATGACTGGAGGTGGCTTACTCTAGCACCAGGGCACATTTGCACATGACTGGAGGTGGGCTTACTCTAGCACTGGGCACATTTGCACATGACTGGAGGTGGGCTTACTCTAGCACCGGGCACATTTGCACATGATTTGAGGTGGGCTAACTCTAGCACGGGGCACATTTGCACATGACTGAGGTGGGCTTACTCTAGCACTGGGGCACATTTGCACATGACTGGAGGTGGGCTTACTCTAGCACCGGGCCCCTTTACACATGACTGGAAGTGGGCTTACTCTAGCACCGGGGCACATTTGCACATGACTGGAGGTGGCTTACTCTAGCACATGGGCATATTTGCACATGACTGGAGGTGGGCTTACTCTAGCACTGGGGCACATTTGCACATGACTGGAGGTGGGCTTACTCTAGCACCGGGGCACATTTGCACATGATTTGAGGTGGGCTAACTCTAGCACCAGGGCACATTTGCACATGACTGGAGATGGGCTTACTCTAGCGCGATGACACATTTGCACATGACTGGAGGTGGGCTTACTCTGCCACTGGGGCCATTTGCACATGACTGGAGGTGGGCTTACTCTAGCACCGGGGCACATTTGCACATGACTGGAGGTGGGCTTACTCTAGCACCGGGGCATATTTGCAGGTGACCGGAGGATGGCTTACTCTAGCACTGGGGCACATTTGCACATGACTGGAGGTGGGCTTACTCTAGCACCAGGGCACATTTGCACATGACTGGAGGTGGGCTTACTCTAGCACCGGGGCACATTTGCACATGACTGGACGTGGGCTTACTCTAGCATTGGGGCACATTTGCACATGACTGGAGGTGGGCTTACTCTAGCACTGGGGCACATTTGCACATGACTGGAGGTGGGCTTACTCTAGCACTGGGGCACATTTGCACATGACTGGAGGTGGGTTCACTCTAGCACTGGGGCACATTTGCACATGACTGGAGGTGGGCTTACTCTAGCACTGGGGCCATTTGCACATGACTGGAGGTGGGCTTACTCTAGCACTGGGGCATGTTTGCACATGACTGCAGGTGGGCTTATTCTAGCACTGGGGCACATTTGCACATGACTGGAGGTGGGCTTACTCTAGCACTGGGCACATTTGCACATGACTGGAGGTGGGCTTACTCTAGCACTGGGGCACATTTGCACATGACTGGAGGTGGGCTTACTCTAGCACTGGGGCACATTTGCACATGACTGGAGGTGGGCTTACTCTACCACTGGGGCCCATTTACACATAACTGGAGGTGTGCTTACTCTAGCACTGGGGCACATTTGCACATGACTGCAGGTGGGCTTACTCTAGCATTGGGACACATTTGCACATGACTGGAGGTGGGCTTACTCTAGCACCTGGGCGCATTTGCACATGACTGGAGGTGGGCTTACTCTAGCACTGGGGCACATTTGCACATGACTGGAGGTGGGCTTACTCTAGCACTGGGGCCCATTTGTACATGACTGGAAGTGGACTTACTCTAGCATTGGGGCACATTTGCACATGACTGGAGGTGGGCTTACTCTAGCACTGGGGCCCATTTGTACATGACTGGTGGTGGGCTTACTCTAGCACTGGGGCACATTTGCACATGACTGGAGGTGGGCTTACTCTAGCACTGGGGCACATTTGCACATGACTGGAGGTGGGCTTACTCTAGCACTGGGGCACATTTGCACATGACTGGAGGTGGGCTTATTCTAGCACTGGGGCACATTTGCACATGACTGGAGGTGGGCTTACTCTAGCACTGGGGCACATTTGCACATGACTGGAGGTGGGCTTACTCTAGCACTGGGCACATTTGCACATGACTGGAGGTGGGCTTACTCTAGCACTGGGGCACATTTGCACATGACTGGAGGTGGGCTTACTCTAGCACTGGGGCACATTTGCACATGACTGGAGGTGGGCTTACTCTAGCACTGGGGCCCATTTGTACATGACTGGAAGTGGGCTTACTCTAGCATTGGGGCACATTTGCACATGACTGGAGGTGGGCTTACTCTAGCACTGGGGCCTATTTGTACATGACTGGAAGTGGGCTTACTCTAGCATTGGGGCACATTTGCACATGGCTGGAAGTGGGCTTACTCTAGCACCGGGGCACATTTGCACATGACTGGAAGTGGGCTTACTCTAGCATTGGGGCACATTTGCACATGACTGGAAGTGGGCTTACTCTAGCATTGGGGCACATTTGCACATGACTGGAGGTGGGGTTACTCTAGCACCAGGGCACATTTGTACATGACTGGAGGTGGGCATACTCTAGCACCGGGGGATATTTGCACATGATCAGAGGTAGACTCACTCTAGCACCGGGGCACATTTGCACATGATCAGAGGTGGGCTTACTCTAGCACCGGGATTTACACATGACTGAAGGTGGACTTACACTAGCACCGGGGCACATTTGCACATGATCAGAGGTGGGCTTACCCTAGCACCGGGATTTACACATGACTGAAGGTGGACTTACACTAGCACCGGGGCACATTTGCACATGATCAGAGGTGGGCTTACTCTAGCACCGGGATTTACACATGACTGAAGGTGGACTTACACTAGCACCAGGGCACATTTGCACATGATCAGAGGTGGGCTTACCTGTCAGGGGTTTTCAAAGAGGGCTTATTTTTCAGTGCTGTTGGTGGTGGAGGAGCCAATTTCTTTGTTGGTGGCTGGGTTGCTTTGTTTACAGAGTCCATTTTGAAGTCCTTTGTTTCTTTTAAGGAGACAGAGGAAAACAGTATTTTACTTTTGTTGTGTATGCCATGGTGGTGGGGAACACCTACACAGTACTAGCATGTGCCACCCAGGAAATCATATTAGGGTTTATGTAATCATGGTAACAAGAAAATAAAGTCATCTTTTAAAAAAAAATAACAGTACACTCTTGGGGAGGTCACTCGAGATGAGTAACACCTGGCAGCACTGGGAAGTCTGGGCTACACTCATCTCACAGTTTAGCACTTGAAGCGCTGCGATCTGAAACCCATGCGTGGCTATGTAACCCGACCTGGTGTTGCCATTTGCAATGTGTGGTCCGGAACATACGCTGTGGGTCCTGCAGGCTACAAACAGATGCTACCAACGTGCTTCGAATCCTAGAGTGGCACGCAAAGTATGCAAAACAGACAGTGGAACTCTGGGTAAGTTCTCAATTAACATAAAGAACATTACAGGTGGAATTCAATCACATGAAAAACACAAGCATTCAGAATTGGATTGGTCAACTACAATCTGTCTCTAAAGAGAGCGAACCAGGGGTCATTTGCATGCATTTGCATAATTATCACAGTTTTGATGGGGGCGGGGCAGCATGGATCCCTGTGGACTCTGCCGGCCTACCAGGTTTAGTGTTATATAAATTAAACTATGTGTCAATACCAATTCACCATTTAAACAATGTCATCAATAATCACAGAGATACCAAGATCCATCATTCCCTCTTTACCTTTCTGGGTGTTGAGTGCTGGAGTCTGTGCTCTGCTCGCTTCGGCTGCCTTTTTCTCAGTCAACATGTCGGCTTTAGTTCCCAAAACAAACCAAAAAACAAGAAAAACAGCCTGTCAAATTTTCACCGCCGATATAATAGAATTTTCAGGATGCAGTCATGTGACGCACCTCCCCCTATCCTCCCTCAAGTGCCTACTCAGAATCTCACGATAACCGTGGTTTTCACTCTTTGTATGAAGCAGCACTATCCGGCAGATTCTGGCAATCTAACCACTGTACGGCAAGAGGGAGACCAGGTGAGCAGCCCTTCTACAGCAGGAACCCCGATATGATATATGATAAGTCATTTATAAGGCGCCTGTACACATGTACACTTGAGGATTAGTTACTGCACCTCCTCAGGTCAAGCAGATCTCCAACGCCTTCAACCACCAGTGCGTAAAGGCTCTCACTTTTATCATATACTAACAAGAGTACCCATAAGGAACAGTGTTTAGAGACAGAGAGGGAGGGCTTTTGCCGTACTGCCCTCCCACATCTGGAGTTCGGGTCCAGTGTCAGAGACATGCCATTGTCTAAGGAAGGCGTGCACTGATGCCGCTGTGGCAGCCTTGCACCCCTCTGCAGGAGGGTACCGCTTTACTGCTCTTTACTTAGACTACTGGGAGTTGAGGCCTTCAGGCACAGACCTGCAAGTGTGCTCTAGCACCTTGAAGCATTTGTTGTGCTAGATGGAATTACCAAGAAAATACTTCTAAGCCAATAACCGGACAGACTCAAAGGAGATGGTAAAATACTGCTTTAATCTCAGGAAGTAAAATAGGGTGAATAAACACTCATCAATTAGGCCACCCTCTCTCATCGGTAGGCCTCATGCCAGTGTCTTCTGTTTGAAGACTGACCTTGCCAGTCTGCACTGTCTAGGGACATTCAAGGGAGTGTAGGTACACCGCTATCTTAGCTCCAGGCCTAATGAAACGCCCTTGTTTGTGATCTTTTCTTCACATGTTACAAGACCTTGAATTTGTCCAAATAGATGGTGCTTTTAACATCATTTGATTCCATTTTTGCTGGGTGCATTTCTCCTCTTGGCCTTAAGAGACTTGCTCACTCTAGCCCAAATTGAAAGTGTTATTTAAAAAATGAGGGACAGATGGGGCAGGAATGGCCCTTCTCTGAAATCGGTTGTCAAGTGCATGAGAAGCTGGCTATTTGAGAAGTACACTTTCTCAGACATTTAGGGGATACCGGAAAGATGTTTTTACCATGTTGTCCCTTTACTGCATGTACATAAAAATCAAACTTCCGGGGGCGTTACTTCATTTGATGAGGTATTCCACATCCCAATCTTTTTTTAAATTTATTTTACTGCTTGCAACCTTGTAAGGAATACTCCAGAAGTTATCATTTTGCATACAGTATCAAAAGGCAGCATTTGTATATATCCCCTATTTTTACCAATAACACTGCCATTGAAACCAAGACAAGAACCTGCCCCAGTGAGCAGTAAACAACACACAGTCACCTGGGCTCACCCCATCTACCTGGGCTCACCCGGGAAACAAACCCCTGCCAGCTGTTTGTGCAATGGTGGTACTTATATGTCTGTGCCCAAATACTCCGAGCACTAGCCCTTAGTCGGGTGTGTAAGCAGACTACTCCAAGCACGTGCGAATAATATCACATCATCATCAACGCATGCATGCATAACTAGCGATGACATTAATTCTAACCCAACCCAGTGAAACAGGGGAATCAGGCCTTGCCCACATGAAGGCTCATGGGAAATGTATGCCGATACACATATAGTCAACGATGATATGCTTTGCTTTCCTCTCCCTCAACTCCCCACTTCCCCAGGACCCTCAGCCGTGGTGCAAGGAGCGCCGAGGTGCATGCAAGGAACAGGACAATCAAGATGCATTGACTGTGTGTAGTCTGAAGTGCAGGAACACACCGGGGCGAGAGTCTGCCCCATCATATAGTCAGGGGGTGGGGGGGCTTTTATCTATAGTGCCCAGAGATGCACCACTATCAATACCAAAGAAGGTCAGACGTGTTGGCAGCGCCCTGGCGCCAATTTATTTTTAACTCCCGGCTGCCGCGCCGGAGTAGGGAGTTAATCACTGGAATAGGGCGTTATTGCTAATGCATCAGCGCCCTATTCTAATGAAAACTGCCCCTCTCCCATGCTGGAGCGGGGTGGTAATCACTGTGCAACAGGCACCGATGTGAAAGCATCAGCGCCCTATTGTAATGAAAACCGCCCCTCTCCATGCTGGAGCGGGGTGATAATCGCTGTGCAACAGGCACCGATGTGAAAGCATCAGCCCCTATTGTAATGAAAACCGCCCCTCTCCCATGCTGGAGCGGGGTGGTAATCACTGTGCAACAGGCACCGATGTGAAAGCATCAGCGCCCTATTGTAATGAAAACCGCCCCTCTCCCATGCTGGAGCGGGGTGGTAATCGCTGTGCAACAGGCACCGATGTGAAAGCATCAGCGCCCTATTGTAATGAAAACCGCCCCTCTCCCATGCTGGAGCGGGGTGGTAATCGCTGTGCAACAGGCACCGATGTGAAAGCATCAGCGCCCTGTTGTTATTAAAAGTACCCCGCTCCCGCGCTGGAAAGCACAGCATCAGCACAAGCGTGGGGCGCATTTAATTTCAATAGGGTGCCTGCCGCGACTTCTCCCACCATGTCAGTTCGGGAGAGCCCTTGAAAGATACACCCGGGCAGGCGTGGCAGGTGGCTAATGGCATCTCGGACGGTTGCCCGGGCAGCCCTGCCCTAAGGCCGGCCCTGTGTGTCGGTCACACTATCCCAGAGACCGGACTATGTCTGTGAACGCATCCTCGAGGAGACCCAATAGTGCTGTAGGTTATATTTCCTAAGTGATGCAGACTATCGTACCCGTCTGTCTTCATGATTGTGTTTGATTGTGCCAACACAGAATTGAGTTACAGGAAGCATATAAATGTAGCTACCCCCAAGTCAAATCGGCCTTGCTGCACACATACTACTGATCTTGCACAACCTACACACCGCTCCTAGCATTAGACTGCAGCTACCTACCACGAAAAGTCATTGCACACATACAGAGTGCACCCAAGCAATACTTACAGCCCTACTTTCTCCACTAACCTGGACTACGGTCCCGAGGGCGTTCAACCCACAGCGCATTCAGATCACACCAATAGTAAAAAGGCACTATACACATGCCTAATAACATAACATACACATGCAGGCCCAGATGCGCTTCCCTCAAGTCTAACATTTAAATCTCTGAACCCGGGAAGACATTTTGGATTGCAGTGAATTTGCTGCAACTCCAATAGATGTGTATGGGGTGAAGTGCAAAGAGCGCTTGCACTTGGGTGATTCCTGGAGGTTGTGGCTGCTCTGTTTGTGGGTACCACATTAGTGAGGACGAAGACCATTTTATGTTTGTTTTGGATTAACAAGGCACCAACCTGGCTGGGAAGCCAGGGGGTGCTGTACACTCAGAGCACTACATGTATGGGCACAGGAGGTAGAAGAGGAGCTGGCAGGGGTAGGGGGTGGGACAGCTACAGAGTGGAAGAATTAGAGTAGAGTGATTAGCAATTGGAAAAATGGTCTTCAAAGAGTAGGGTTTTCAGATCCATCATTCGCTACCTAGAAAGGAGCATTGGCCTATCCCGCAGCCTCTCAGAGCACACTCCCAGCACACATCTCAGGGGAGTGACAACGCTCCCAATCTGCATTAGCAGAAAGGGGCACTGCACAGAAATGTACCCTAGGGAAAGATATAACAGAAGAGGAGACCCTCCATCTACCTCCATAGTCTGCTGCAGATACTTGTGAGTTCTGCAACAGAAGACCCCCTGCATATGATGCTTGGAGCACGAAAATGAGGTTTCACAACAGCCGGAAAAAGGAAATCAATTTATTAAGATAATTCTCTCCTCCTGTTTAATCAACCCCAGACCCACCATGGTCAAGAGACCTGTGTCTTGACCATCACTCCCCTACCCTCATCTTACCTTTTTGGTCTTTCAGGACTTGAGTCGGAGACTTCGTCACATCTGAAGGCTTCTTCTCTGATGCGGTAAAATCCAATTTCACTGGCGGGAAGAGTTGAAAAAGACGTATTAAAACATCTCCACAGAGAAGAACCTGCACACCTGAAATTGCTCAGTTTTATGGTCAGAATACTCTGCAATGTAGCCGAGAGGAGTGATAGAGCAGAAGAGGGCACTGGAAGGATACTTGGTGGCCCTCCCAACTCTAGATAACTCAATGACCCACTGTGCGTGCAAACGTGCGAGTCCCGCAACACCGCTCCCCTGCATATGACACTTGGATCACGATACACAACAAGTGGACAGGTGAACTGAATTTGTTAAGATAATTCTCTCCCTCTGTTTAATCAAATCTAGGCCCACCATGGTCGAGGGTGCCATGACCTGCCCAATCACTCCCCTACCCGCACCTTACCTTTTTGGTCCTTGAGGGCTTGTGTCGGAGACTTCGTCACATCCGCGGGCTTCTTCTCTGGTGCGGTAAAATCTGATTTCACTGGCGGGAAGAGTTGAAAAAAGCATATTAAAATATTTGCCTAGGAAAAAGCCTGTGCAACTCAAATTGCTCCATTTTATGGTCAAAATAAACTGGAATGTACCCAAGAGTAGTGCTCAAGTGGTAATGCCGTGCCACAGCAGGAGTTATATCTACTGACACCCCAGCATGTTTTCTGGGGACAGCTAATAGCTTTTTTTTATAAAGTTGTGAAATGGCGCAGTTGCCATTTCACAAATCTAAAAAAACTACAAAAGGAAATGTTAGTGATGGCAAAAGAAGAGGGGCACTATTCTTAAGACCCTTCTCCCATTCATGGTGGCTATCGGGGAAGGCACTTTGCGGAGACTGGAAGTGGAGGAGGTTGCATAGGAAATGGACAAGCACGCGGGTGCAGGGGGTAACTGAGAGGAGTGCGGGGGCAGAGGGAGTGGGTCGGGATTAGGGGAAACGAAGGAACACCGGCATGTTGGGCATGAAGGAGGAGGGAGTGTGAGTGGGAAAATGGCGGCTTCACGTCTCCTCTGATAGGACGTTATGGGTCGGGTTGCTAATGGCTGTTTACATTAAGGTCAGGCGATCATTGGCTACCCCATTAATTATGGAAAGAAACATTTTCTCCTGCTTCCCTTTAGCACAGATCAGTGTTTTTAATTCTAAGATTTTTTTCGGATAGTAAGACCAGAACGGTTTATAAATGAACCAATGAGACCCTGATTGGAATTTGGTAATTGTAAATCTTTCAATATATCTGATGAGTTCCTGTGCTGTTTAGTGATGTTCATGTCATTTGCTTCAGGTCTCCTTATGGCAAGGAATTGTAAACTCTGATTGACTAGATACCATTTGCCACCCTGTCACAGCCAGGCCCAGACCCCGATCCCTTCCTACCTTTCAGATCCTTGGGCACTTGAGTCTGGGGCTTCATGATGTCAGCTGGCTTCTTCTCAGGCACGGGCAAGAGCGGTTTCGCTGAGAAAAAAGAGGAAACTATCATCAACTGCCCAGTTGGTAGCCTTGTATGGCCCACATTCCCAAACATCAAGGTACAACCAAACCAGAACATGCTAAAGTGTACACAACAACAAAACCGAACCTGGAAATGTGGAGTGTCCTCACAGACTATACTTGGATTGTGTTGTTACTGGTGCTCACCCTCAAAACCCTGCACCATGAATGTATTTGAGCACCCACTTTCTTCAACAGAAGAGGAATTAGGCATGCACAGTCCTGGAAAGTCTCCACATTCGCCCCCAAAAGATAGTTTAACAACATTTTCAAGTATTTTGGGCAGTTTGCAATAATTTGCAGGCCAAAAGAAAATTATTTTCTTGCCTGAAAGTCAGGAAGACGTGAATATCTGAAGAGAAAGGTTCTGTGACTGTGAAATCTTTTGGATTTTACAAATTCTGAATCATATTGTTATGCCAACCCAGTAAAAGCGCTTAAAAACCTGCAGTGTTTTGCATATTTGCATGAAAAGTGTTTGATTTTTCAGGTGTGGGGTATTTGTGGAAGGGGTATTTCTGCTCTTTTTCTTTATTCTTTCCCCTCTACAAGCTCACCTGAGTCTGTCAGTCACCTTGTCAGTAATGAGGAAACCTTTTATGGCTTGGAGGAGGTGATTATCAATTAACATTTCATGTTAAAGGTTAATTTTCTTCTAAACCCTCTAAGCACCAAAATCAAACAAGCCTTCACAAGTATTTTTGAGACAATGAAAAACAGTTTTTAGGTGCTTTTTGGAAATGCAAATGCTCCCAATCCATCACAAAATCCATCACAAAATGTTACAATTAACTTGTATGGCTGTGCCCTTATTATGAGTTAGCTGGTCCAGAAATAAAGTGATGTTAACAATGTATACCGGCACCTTTCTGGACCGGCCAATTCCAAGTCTGCCAGAAGGGGCTCTGATCTACCAGAAGGCCTGACCTTCCGGTAGATCAGGCCCCTACTGGCAGATAAATGTCTGAATCAACGGCACCATTAGTAACGTTGCCAGTGATTCGGGCAGACCCATTCTATGGCGTCCAATGAGAATCTATGGAATGGGGAGTTACCGGCATCTCTGCCGACCCGTAATATCCCAGTAATACCGGGATATCGGGCATCAAAGACGGTACAGTAGTTTCCCGGTAACCCACCAGAATTACTAGTGGAATACCGGGGAACTCATAATAAGCCTGAAGGTGTTTTTGGCAATGTCTGCACAGGGAGACTGGAGTATACAAGAAACATATGGCATCTGTAGCGAGAAGGCCTGTTGTGGTGGGGAAGAGTCACTTGCCTTCATAATCTCTGACTCTGTCCCAACCCTGCCGGCCTTTCAAAGGCACCAGACAGGAATTCTTCTGACTGCCTTAAATCCCAGCCCACCACTAACCATCGTTGGCCAAAGGCCCAATGCACCTTACCTGGAGCACAGATTGAGAGAGTCTATGACGTGGCAGCGATGACAGGTACCTATTGACAGCGGACCATCATGGCGACCCTAAAAGATCCATGCACGGGTCCAAAAACAAAATGGCACCAAGAAAAGCCTCAGCTCGGTCACCGTTGTGCTCACCCTCAGAGAGTGATCCAACGAGCACACCCCAAATCTATGAAGTTTGTTCGACTTTAATTGGTTGAATCACATTTTGCCCATTATCTTTTACCCAGATCCTCACAGATCCATCACCCACTCAGTCTATATACCTAACTTAAACCCACCATCAATCTATTGTTTTGCAGCAAAAAAGGTTACAAAAATGCTGCAAAATGTAATTCAACTGGCTTCTTAGTCAAACAAAGTGGAAATACCCACAGCCCCACTGGGAAGAGAGACTGGTGCAATTTAGTCAGTTGGTCTTTCTCTTCCCAAACCTAACTTTACAGCAAGGTGCAAATTTGCATCTACATCAAAGCACATGTGGGTGGAAAGGATTTTAAGGGGCGCATCATGTTTACTGGCATCAACGGAGTCAGTAGTCTAGTAGGCAGTGGTCACCTGCGGCCGCGATGTGAGGGGCAATGTTGGTAACTTGGATAGTGGCTATCCCTGGGCTGCATTGTGGTCAGAATCTGGAGTGGCAATCCTGCAGAAGACTGTGCTGCTGTGTTCCTTTCATTGAGATGGTTGGTGACGCTTTTCTAAATCCATTTGCCGAGGAAGGCTACATGTGTGATGATTGAGCAATAGTTGGCCAGGTCATCTTGGTAGACTGTGATTTTCCTAAACTAGGGAGAGATCTGTCTGATTTTCAGTGGGTCTGGGAAGGTGCACTGCATGAGGCATGTGTTATTGATACTGAGGAGGGGTGTGACTGCTTCTTCCCAGTGGAGGATGGGAGGGTGGTATCTTTGCAGGTGGTGGGTTTAAGGGCTGAAAGAGTACTGGCCAGGTCTCCTGGAGTAATTATCCTCGCTTCAGCTAATCTTGGTATTTCCTCAGCTTGTCTGTCAAGAAGCTGTTGTTGGTGTAGCATTTATCAGTGAACTGTGGTACGGCAGGGTCTGGCAGGGTTGTGATGTATGGCATCATGGCTTGGAAGAATGCTCTGCTCTTGTTGAATGCTTTCAATACATCTGTTGTATAGTAGTTTAATTTGATGATGAAAGTCCTGCATGTTGAGCAGTGGGTTCTTAGGGTGAGGACGCCTTTGTGTTGATACGGTTGTCTCCAGATCCTTTATTTTCTGAGGATGGCACACTTACTGTTGATACGTTCCTGTGTGTACCAAAATATGCGGAGCTTATGCTTGTTGTGTAAAGTTTCACTGATTAATGTGCATTGTGGTCTCAGTTATGGAGTGGTTGACTGTGTAGAGCTAAGTGCTGCCATTCTCCTACTGGTCAGACAAGGAGAACAAGCTGATGAATCTTTCCTGCTGCAAGTCCATGGGTAGGTTCTTGGAGGATCAGTGGGCTGTCTTGGTTGGTTTTGATTAGCCCTGGATGCGCGGCTGTGTGTGGTGGGGTAGGATAGGGATGGCTGCATGTTCTGTGCAGTCCAAAGATGGGTGGAATGCATTCAATGGCTGGAAAAGCGATGAATACCAAGTAGAGTGTGTTTCCATTATTGTGTTTCGTTCAGCAGTAGTTTGCTTGATGTCTATGGAGTCAAGAAATTTAAGTAGAGTCTCCCTTGTTTTCTTGGGGGTGTGGATCCAAAGCAGACTGACGTCTACCAAGAAGATGTTAGACATGTTTTTGATTGATGCTGTTGTGAAGAGGACTGTGGGTTTGTCAAGGAAATCCTTGTTGTCTGTGGGGGGAGGGTAGTTCCAACGATGCAGTGTGGATGGGCGTGTAGGAGGTCTTGTGGATGATTTTAAGCCCCCTCCAGTCTCACCTTTGTAGTCCATGTGTTGGATGCTATGTGAGGATGAGGACATCCAGGATGTGGGTCTGTGTGTGTGGCTGGTTTGATTTCTCTGTGGCGAATAGTGCCTCTAGGTTGTAAGTGATGATTAAGTCAGCAATGTCGGCTGGCTATAGGGCCGTAGCATGAGCACTTGTGAGCACGAGGTTGAGCATGTGTTTTTGGAGGTGATGTCTGGGTGGTGAGGATATGGACATGGGTGGTGAGGACATGGACATGGTACCTTGGCTTATAAGTGCCTGGTATGGAATGGATGTTTTGCATGTGGGGGTGAGAATGGCAAGGGGTGATGTGATGCACATGCTACCAGCCTACCTGGGGCGGGTGGATCCCAGACTCTTATATCACAGACGAAGACAGGTATGAACTCTTCAGACACCTGAGCGAGAGACACCCTGATATCTAAGGATTAAGAGGGAAAAGCAAGAGGAAGGGAAGACAAAAAGAGTGAAAATAGATTATCAGTGATTGGCTGTTGGCGGGGCAGAGGTCACGTGACCTTGAACCACTTGCACCAGCTAACCATGCAAAAGAAAAAGCTAAGAAGGTAGATTTAGAGAGGAAAGGACAGGCGAGCACAGAAAAGAGAAGGAACAATTGCCAGTTATTGGCTGATGGGTGGAGCTCCACTTGCACCAGCTAATGAACGGCCATCCTCACTACCCAGTGCCCTAGAAGGGTCATGCTACACACATCTTCCAAATGATTATTGCAGGGAGGTGTATAGTTTATTCCGAGTTGAACACACCAAAAAACGACCTGAACCCTAACCTAAGACGAGGTAGCAATACTCAGAGATGGATGGGGATGTAGAACTTACTCATACATCAATAATCAAACCGACTCAGGAAGTTGGAAAACTTAGTACTGTTTTATTATCAGTTATCTAAAACAGGGAGTTACAACGTACATAAACGGACGTTCGCTCGATTTCTTCCATAGCATCACATGAAAAAACAACATTTGTATACTAAAAATGAATCACTACTGGCGTCATCCTACGTGGCAAATAAGAAAAACCTACTAGGGGATGTGATAAGCTTAAAGGGAACATCTAGGTATACGTTCCATACTGATGGGGTTTGTGATTGGGTCTCTAAAATCAGGTGGACAACTAAGCCCATCCCAAGTGCAAGTCATCTTCCGTGTCATACTAATACTCGACACCCTATTGGTTACACAAACTATATAGCTCTTTGATATGTGGCCCTCTATAATTGGTTGGCACGCTTTTACCCATCTGGGATATTCCACTTGCTAGCAGCACACAAGCTGGTTACCCCAGGTGATGGGAGGGTTGGCCTGGTTATGCCTTCCCCACCCAAGAAGCACTCATCCATCATCACTCCTGCAGTCTGCCATTCAATTAGGCTTTGAACTCGGCCTTGTAGAGGCTCACTGTGCCTGAGAATAAAGGGAGTGTTGCATGGTCTTATCTTCTGGTTTCGGTGTAGCCTGACCCAAAGTCTATTTTCATCTGATCATGTGAATGGAGACGTTTTCCAGCTTTTTGCTGCATAAAATACTATTAAATGATTTGGCACCTTCAGTGTTTTCCCATTTCACCTCAAACAGAAGTTTGCTTGTTTCTCACATTCATGTAGCTTCTTGACAGACAACCAGGCTCACAGTGGCCCTGACTCTTAGCTGGGCCAGTCAGCCTTTCTTGAATTCTCCTTCGCCATCAGCTGTTTTCAACTGTGCCACACTTCAAGCCCTTTCCCTACACGGGGTTCAGGTTTGCTAAAGTGCATTGTGGAACATCCAAATTCTAAACATTCCTATGTATATACATTGCGCATCACCGCAATCTATTCACTACGCAGCCAGCCGCAGGATTACATTGTCTACTTGTGTTACAGAATCTGTACAATTGTAAAAATGACTTTGCATTTTCTTCAGTGTTTCTTTGCACGGGCAATCTTCATTTTGATCCCGTAATGTTGCTTTTCTTCGATTCCTCATCCTCAGATCCTGTAGAATGTCTATATTCCTTCTTCATTTGTGTCTTTTCTAGATGCGTCATTTCTGCTTCGGATGACGTCACCAATCTTCTTTCTTATTCATTTTCATGCTTCTTCCGGGACTTTTTCCAGAAGACCATTACTTCTTAGTGAATACATATAAGGGTCTCTCAATCGATACCTCGTCTCAAGAATTCTTTGCGGTATAGACATCCTCACTGGTACTGCGCATGTCGCAATTTCCAGTTCCCAACATATAGGCAACATGGGGGAGGAGCTTCTGGTAGGGCTATTAGGCTCTTCCTCTACAGACCCGACACATGTTTCGCACTATTGGCTGTGTACTTCGGTTACTGAGTAACAACATAGATTTGAGCAGTGAGGACTCACATGAAATAGGTGGCAGGGAGGTGCCCTGATGGCAGACGATGGCAGGTCTAGTGAAGCCTGAGCACCCCCACACAGTCAGCAGCTGGCGTTGTGGGGCATCTCCGATCCCATTTCCTTAGAGTACAGCAGCCCGCAAATATCCAGTGCTCCCTGCAAGGCTGGATTGTTTTGCTGTCCCTGCCGTGCATGGCCAACTGGGAAGGATGGAAGAGGTACTGGAAGCACATTGGTGTAATGGGTGTGCTCCCACCCATATGTGGAAGACCAACAGAGACCCTCTTTGGAAAGACAACTCCCTCTCCCTCTCGGACAAAGGCATTTCTTCAGTTACACAATTAAAATGTTTTAATTAAATATGATACACAAAAAAGTGCATTGCATGCTAAATTAATTAGTCTTACATTTGTAAAGTTAATTCAAAGGAACATTTTTTAAGTAATGCACAAACATTTCATTTCGATATACATTTTTTTCTATTTGCTCCCATCCATGCCTACAATTGAAAGCTTTGCATGGTGCCACATTGCTGGCCCCAGGGTACACACAGGAAGCAGGACTCAGGAGGAGGCACAGATTGACCTCTGTGTCTGCTTCCTGTCCTCCACATGTGGAGAGAGAGAGAGAGGGAGGGAATCCCTTTGACACAATGTGGCAAATCAGCGGCTCCCATGAGGTGGGGGCGGGGTGTTATCAAAGGACAAACAGAATCACAGTTGCATTGTCCCTCGCAAGAAAGTTTCTCTACTGAGAATACAATGTTGCAGCCTCCTCCCCCCTCCCCGGCTCACAGATCATTCACTAAACCAATGAGCGTAAAAGGTGCACCCTGTCTGCTTCCAATGCCCTTTTCACATGCCAGAAAATGAGAAGCTCTCAGCAGAGCACAAGCAGTACAGGGAAGGAGCACAGAGGGAGTACTGACCAGCAAGATGGCGGCCAGTGACCAGCAAGACGGCGGCCAGGACAGTTATAGACTTAGCCTCACCCTCCAAGCATAATGCCACTGACCTGCAAGATGGCGACCAGGACAGTTATAGACTTAGCCCCACCCTCCAAGCACAATGCCACTGACCTGCAAGATGGCGGCCAGGACAGTTATAGACTTAGCCCCACCCTCCAAGCACAATGCCACTGACCTGCAAGATGGCGACCAGGACAGTTATAGACTTAGCCCCACCCTCCAAGCACAATGCCACTGACCTGCAAGATGGCGGCCAGGACAGTTATAGACTTAGCCCCACCCTCCAAGCACAATGCCACTGACCTGCAAGATGGCGGCCAGGACAGTCATAGACTTAGCCCCACCCTCCAAGCACAATGCCACTGATCTGCAAGATGGCGACCAGGACAGTTATAGACTTAGCCCCACCCTCTAAGCACAATGCCACTGACCTGCAAGATGGCGGCCAGGACAGTTATAGACTTAGCCCCACCCTCCAAGCACAATGCCACTGACCTGCAAGATGGCGGCCAGGACAGTTATAGACTTAGCCC
This sequence comes from Ambystoma mexicanum, assembly GCA_002915635.3. Taxonomy (NCBI): domain Eukaryota; kingdom Metazoa; phylum Chordata; class Amphibia; order Caudata; family Ambystomatidae; genus Ambystoma; species Ambystoma mexicanum. The sequence continues at coordinate 988,921,133 of CM030325.1, forward strand.
CACCCTCCAAGCACAATGCCGTAGATCAATCCCACACTCCTTAATTCTCTGCCTTCCCTGAGCTTTTCTGGTTCTTTCCTTCAATTGTTCCAAAATTACCTATATGACCACACCTTTTTTATTTCCTAGGTCGGTAGATGGACCCCAACCTCCCTCTTCTTTATGGGGTTATCGCTGTTCTGTTCTTGTCCCTCTAGATGTTTCTCTCTACAGTATTTCTCATGCCTTGGTCTCCACTGTCCCCGTTATGCTGACAATTCCCAAACCTTCATTTACGTTCCTTCCTGCACCGACTCTCTCCATTCTACACTCACCGCCTTTCTTCTCGCTGTACTATCCTAGATGCGGTCTCACTTTCTCCTTCTTAAGACATCTACAACTGAAGTTCTATTCTTGCACTCGCCTGCCCCCACATGTATTCCCTTCTGCTCTTTCCTTCCCCCCCCTTTGCCTTCTCTGTCTCCCTCTGACTGTAGACTTGTGGCCACCCTTAACCCATCCCTCTGGTTGCTCCTTCTCACTTCTAATATTGTTCATGCTTTCAACTTTATAGTACCTGCACAGTTAAGTCTTTTCTCTCCCTCCGTGCGGCTAAACTGGTTATTTCTTCTGTCCTTCTTTCCCATCTAGACTAGAGTTCTGCTCTTCTGGTCGGTCTCTCAGGCTACCAGCTTGCTCCACTGGGCTCAATTACTTTATGGCTTCTCAATGTCTTAGTCTCTTCTTTCTTTTTCCTAGAACCCTTAGGAGTCTTCTCTTCTTTTTAATTTTCTTTCCATTGGTTTTAAATGTATCTTTGCACTTGCCTCTACCTATCCTTGCTTCTCCTGCCTCGATTTACTCTCCGTCCCGCACGCTGCACTCTCAAAACCACTTCCTTCTCATTGTTCCCAAACCCTGATTCTGCTCTTCATCCTTACTGGCCCCTTAACACACAAATTCCTTACTTCTCTCTTTCAGATCTGCTTCTACTCTTTCACTATTTCATTCTTGTCCTGAAGCATATTTTCTTTCCTCTTTATCATGTTTACTTTGCAGGTCTGTTATTCCATTATCCTTGTTGATATTTGTGTATAATTTTATTTACATATTGTACAGTGCTTTGGTGAAAGTGCTATATAAATGAATAACTACAAATGCAAATACTTATAGGAGCACAGGGCGATATTGACATATATTGCAAAACAAGCATGAAAATGCCTTCCTACAGTGGGAATATTTACATTCTTAAACATAGCTACCATGAGTATAATCTTAGAGTAGTACTACTAGCATAAATTGGCACAGGCAACATGGCAATGTTTTCTTACAGTGGCAATTCAGGCATTATTGGGTAAGTCAACGTGAGTTTGTTCTTACACTGGCAATAGTGGTGTTAATGGGCACTCCCAACATGAGAGTGTTCTAAAAGTGGCACTACTGTCATTATTGGACATAGTCAAATGAGGGTGTTCTAAGAGTGGCTATACTGGACTATATTGGGAAATGTCTTCCTAAATTGGCACAATTTGCACATAGTGGCATGTGTTATGGGTACAGGCATCATGAAGCAGGTTTTACATTGACAGTGCTGGCATATATTGTGGTTAATGGTATCCTGTAATAAGTGTTGGAAAATTCGCCTGGGTACTCATGGAGATCTGACATCTATTGAACTATGTTTTCCTCAGCAGTACAGATTATAAATTGGATGGCTTTTTACCCAGTTTTTCACTTAAAGTGTGCTGTAAAATGCACAATTTTAATCTATTGTTTTGAAAACATGTTCGAGATCAGAACTTCCCCGAACCTCCACTTTGTTATTTGTGGCTCCCACACTGTGGCTGGTCACCCATGCTCAGTAGTAGGAAATATATAAATCCGTCCAGTAAACCATATACACATCCGTTCTACGCCACTCTGTTGTGTTCTAAAAGCTGCTGTTGAAAATACTGGCAATCTTTTTCCCTTTTCCTCTTTAGATTTGGTTATTAGGTGGTGGCAAAGCACCACCTATTAGCCGGAACTATTGCATTAGAGTACAGCTAAGGAGGAATGGCATATGAGGAGGGACACAAAGATTGTAGGTGTAATTTGGTTATTTACTCACCCATTGAAAGCCTGTTGCCATGCTAATCCCTATGGCCGTTCCCACCCACTTCCTGCCCCCGCCCCGCTCAAAACCCATCCTCCTGAGATCTCTTTGAGCTAATTTCATCACACCTTTGCATCAAACTTTGTCCTCGAAGTGCCTGCTACTGCTTTTTCAAAGCAGTCTTTTGAGAGTTAATGACTTAATCAGCGCTGTAAACTTGTAACTGGTGTAATAAAAATATCTTGATCCTATCTGCCTTCAGCCACTGGATTTAAAAGCACAATGAACGCCCTTCACTGGAAGTCCTGTTATAATCAAGCACCAGCAAAACCAACGGTTTTGGCTTATGTATAAGTATTATGCATTTGCCAGGGACTGCTATTATATACCTGGTAATCGCACCATTTTGCAGCTGCTACCATTGATGGCAGGTTAATACCACCACGTCATTGCCTAGGAAATACCTTTCCATGCCTACACAAAAGCCAAAACAGTTACCATTGACAATGCGTGTTAACAGTGGGTAATTGCCCCACCATACCACCGGATCAAACCCTTTCCATCATTTCCTATATATATAGTAAATGGAAGACCTTTACAAATGTGGTATTCACAGTGCGGCGCACTGATCTCAAATGTACACTGAATGTGTGCCATCAGAAAAAGCAAGGAACATGGCTTGTTAGGAGCTGTAGTGAATGCAAAATCTATGTTGTTACATAAAAGCCAAAGTGCAGAGGCCTGAGGAAGTGCATACACAATAGCATGAAACATGATTTGGCTCACCTTTTTATTCATTCATTTATCAGAATAAATAATGAGATTTACTACAGTAATCAGTTTGGATATTTTAATTTCACATATTAAGTGCATTAAAGTTAGTATACTCTGAAGTCCAACTATTAATAGGTGGTGTGGAGACCCAAATGAATAATGAGGTCCCACCCTTTCAGGAAACAGTTAGTATGCATTTCAGGGTGTATTCATGGTATTTGCTTCTGATTTAAGAATTCGCAAACATAAACCACATACTCTCCTACCATATATATATTTTTTTTTATTTGATTCAACAGGTCATTTGGTTTGCAAATCGAAAACCTTTAACCCTTCCCACCATTTACAAGTAGTCTCATGAAGTTCAGACCTCGTTGATAACCAATTTCAGTCTGTTTGAGGCTTATAGTCCAAGGCCCTATACCTCTTCCGCGTTCCTTCTGGATCCGGGACCTCTAATTTCTTGATCATTATGATTACCAACTTTACGAGGGCTATGTTGATTTTGGTTTTCCCTCCTTCGATCAATGTTCTCCACCAGTCATTCAGACTTCTGGTTGGATAACTTCTAAGAATGTCCCCTAAGCAATGCTCGCTTTCGTTCCTTAGGCCAAGACAGCTTAGGGTTATATTTAAGACTCGACTTGAGTGAGTTGGATGGCTTAGTAGTTACCATGGTAGCAGTTGTCTTATTCGCAAGATCCCCCATGGATTACCCCATGTCTCCTGTCCACATATACACCCATTCCCCGCCTGTCGATCCATCACCAGGAATGCATGATACGATGTCCTAATAACTCAAGGCTATCACTACACATTACCCCGACAGTCCTCTGATAAGCAACCTTCAGCTCCACATGTAATGAGGTAGAGCGGGCAATGGGCTTAAGACAATCTGTCAATTAAACAATCCACTCATTGGTCAGTTGCAGTGCCACTGCACCGTTCTCAGATGTATGTCACAGATGAAATGAGGCGAGGGAGAACCACCTTGACAACAATTAAAAAAGATTGTCAATTGTACAATAACACTACGTGCATTTGTAGAGGGCGACCTTTACCCCCGGACGGTATCTTGGCGTCATCAAGAGATAACAGGAGTTCATTTTCATTTAACTCCATGGTACTTATTTTAATATCAGGCTTCAAACGTGGGTCCGTGAGGTCAAACCCAGATCCTGCTGGGGCTGAATTAGTCCTCAAAGCCACAGACCCTACTGAAGATTTACAGCCGCAGATCCGTGGTCAAAGATATGACTATTCCAACAGAGATTCGAAAGATTTGTCATCTAAAAGCTAGAGGGGGAATACAGGAAGTGGTACCATGAAGGCCCACCCTGATTCTGCCCAGTCCACAATTAAATGCATGGAAAGGACAGGTTCATACAGGCTGCTGTGTATGGGAAACAGATCATGACAATTTTATTGAATTTAATCCTTTTTGTTCCTATAGTTTTGTTTTCGATGTATGTGTTTTTAGATATTTTCGGATTTTAATTTTTTGGTATTGAGATATTTTTGTTTGGCACCTATGTTCCACACGGTCATGTACTCACCTCCTTCAGCACACCTGATGTGCTTGTCAGTTCAGAAAGCTCACCTTTGAGGCACAACATCCAGAAATCCTGAGATAAGCATCACTTCCTGTTGATGTAACAATCCCTAACTAACCAACTTTTCTAGCATGCCACCCAGCCACCACCATCACCCATATGCCCACCCTGGGGTTGTGATGGCTCCACTGTATCCTTTCAAAGGACATATGTGTTGATGCCATTCTGGGCCCATCCACTAGGGTGACAAAGCTGGGCCGGGGGTCTTTGCTCTCGGCTTACATGTTCAACCGTCTCTTTGTAAATGGTCCAGATGCCACAGAGGGCAGGGGAGCTTCTGATCAGTCCTTGTGGGGGTTCAGCTGGCATTGAGGGGCGATTCTGACTGCGGGCGATTCGCCTATCTGTGATGTGCAGTCTTTTTGCCTGGTGGAATTTCTGGTTATAAGTAGCTTTTTTAATTGTCCTGTGACCTGTTGAGGAGCATATGGAGCTCTGACCAAGTCACCATTGTGATTACAAAACTGACATTATACTCCTAAATCCATCCAGGACTGGTCCTGCTCATCTTTTAGGAGTATTCATGATAGGATAGCAATCGTTCTGCTACTAGTGCTCATGTCTCGGGAGGATAGCTCAGGGGCAACGTGCTCGCCTTGGAAGCAAGCGACACGGAGCAACACAGGTTCGATCCCTGTGCTCGTGCTTAGAAAGCTCTGGGTAATAATGGCATTATAAATAACCAATTAAGCAATATGCCCGAGCCTCAGGCGCATTACCGACTCAGGTAATGCCCTGGGGCCCATAGTTATAACATAGGCCCCCGGGCACTAACAGACAGTAATGACCCAGCCGCGAGGGGCATATAGCTATTAGTACCCTGGCCCGCAAGATCTGCTGTGTTTCGGGACAGAAAAAGAAAATGGCCACCGGGAAAGGGAAAACGGAGTCAGTTTTCCCTTTCCATGGCGGCCATCGGGAGCGGGCGCACTGGGAACAGTTCCCAGCTCGTCCGTTCCCGAAAGATGACAGAGAAGAAGGTAAGTGGGGTTGGGAGGGCGGAAGGAAGGAAGGGAGGGAGAGGAACAAATAAAATAAAAACGTACCTGGGTCGTACCGTACCGGGATTCAATTATGGAATCCAGGGATTCCCGGCCGGGTATTGTCCCGGCGAGGGCCAATCAGAATGGTCCTTTCATTCTGATTGCGCCCTCGCCGGGTTCTAATTATAATTATGTGCAGAGTATAGAATATAGAATTCCAATGGATACTTCTCACTTTTTTGATTTTGGGGGGCCTGTTTCGGGGGGCAGCAGAACACACGTAAAGCTGCAGAAACTGGAAAACAGGCTACCCCACCCTTCAACGCATTCACTGATAAAGCGTCACACCTTCCACATGCAGGCATCAATCCAAATCTGCTCATGTACTAGAATGTCTGTTAAAAAACTGTTTATTTATTCACTTCTTTTAAAGAAAATATATATGATATATATAAAAACAGGACTATATCACTTGGAAAACAAGCAACATATGTGCAAGCCTTCTTCTATCCTGGTCTCATTAGAGTCAATTCCTCAGCCATGGGGGGAAGTCTGCATGCCCTGAGAACATTTCACACCACAGGCCTTACATTTGTCTGTAGAGGAGGTGTTGCTCTGTGTCAAATATGCAATAAAATGACAAAGGACTCCTTTGGGCACAGACATCCACAATGTTTTATACTGACAAACCCCTTTCTTGTCCAACGTGGCAGCCATCTTTAAATGGCATTGTTTTCTTATCACTGAATAAGAACCACAAGAAAAGCAATGTTAGCCAGGCCTCAACTAAACAAACGCCGGAAGATAGCTAAGCCTGTCATCAGGGGGCTGGGGAGGGGTGGTCCTGATCGTTCATCTACGTTTGTGGTCAGGGCAAACATTAGTTGGCACTAGAACAGGGGTCTGCAACCTGCAGCCCTTCATATGCTTTGTACTACAGCTCCCATGATCCACCACCATTGATTATTCTAGCTAGAGCTGAAGGGAGATGTAGTACAAAATATCTGGCGAGCCAAACGCTGCTCACCCCTGCACTAGAATTAAGACTATGCATTTATGGGTTTAGACAGTGGCGTCTTTGTCAAGAGAGCAGAAATCAAGGCATGGTTGGCTCCAAAATATGAACAAAATGTGGACCTTTGTTTAATATTTGCAAAAGAAGATCGCACATTTCTTGTAGATGCCTCAACATGCTGTGGCTCGTTCAATTATTCTAGCAAAGAAGGATCGCTTTGGCATTAAAGAATTGCAAACAACAGCCTCTTTAAAGAACCTCTGCATCATTCTTCTTACCTGGTGCTTTCACAGTCGATTTCCGAGCTGGATACTTCTCTAGGCTCTGCAAAAAATAAAAATATTGAGTAACTTGTGTAAGAATGTAGAAGCGGCACATCAGTTCAGTAAAGGGGATATTGGGCCCGATTCTCAAAAATTTCAATTGGAGCCAATCAGATTCCTATGAGCATCTCCGATTTGCACCTGTTACCTTACGCCGTATCCACAATGGCTACAACTCGCACAATCTTGAGATGCCCTTGGGCAAACCTTTGAGAATTGCATTTGCATGCGGCCATCTCAGGGATGCCGCAGGCATCTCAGAATGTGATTTTATTAAGAAAGCAAAAGTACACACTATTTGGCATCAATTCGCTTAGACAAAAATTTAAAATTTATGAAGTAGAAGCGAAAAAACCGCTGGAGGGAACTGGACCAAATAAGAAACAACTTTGGCATGAAGCATTGACTTAATTTGGGGTTATTCCGTCCAGTAGTTTTACAAATATTTGACATGTAAGGGGGTACACCCCTTCTCCCAAAAATATAGCTTTATCTCCCATGGTGCTTTACAGCAGAGAGGCTTTTAAAAAATGAGAATCTGTTATTTTGTTTTTGCTCGATGCAAGCGATTACCGCAGTAATACCAGAGGAATGCAAAAACAAAAAAGTGCAAAGAAAAGCTATTTGGAGGAGGAAAAGGCATGAAATCACACCCGGCTAGAGGTGGGAAGGTGGACATCATGTGAAATTGGGGAGTTGGGTTTGGTCTGGGGAGCCAGTTACAGTTCAGAGGTTTTTGCATTATAGGGGGAATGTTGCGAGATTACTGCAGTAATAAGGCAAGTCACGCTCGGGGATGAAAATGCATCACACGAAGCAAGGAGAGAAAGGAAGTAATTAGAAAGGGCCAGGGAGGTAAAAATCTACTGAGGTTTCTGGTGGCCATAGGAAGAAGGCACATGGGGTGCATCTTTGAGGACTTTACATTTTTTTGCGTTATTGGGGTATTTAGCACAAGATTACCGCAGTAATTATCGGGGGAATGAAATTGAGGAAAAATAAATAAATGGGGGACATCTATTGTGATCACATCTACTAGGCAGCGGGAAATTGGTCTTTGTGCCAGTGGCACTCGTCAGTGGGCCCCAAAGAAAACTATTGGTGTAAATGGGCAGCGTCCACAGTCAAAGCCGTAATGAGTGGGATTGAAATAAACCTAGTTTATTAAAATATAGAGTGGGCACTGCCAAAGGTTGTGCTCACTGGCCAGTACCAAAAGCCCCAGGGAAACCTATAGGAGTAACATCTACAGAGGCCATATCCGAAGGCCATGTTTAGTGGGCCTTAAAGCAACCCATTGGTGCAACGTTTACTTGCTTTTGAATAAACTATGGTAAAACAAAACCCTTGAAATTCATTGAAACAACTTTAATTAAGGGACAGTTAAAGTGATCCTCGTGCCAAGCTCTCCCCACTCCCCACAAATTCTTTTCCCCCTCCCTAACCCTCTCCCATCCCCCAACACTCGTCCTATCGCCTGATGCACTTTCATAACTGCGGTAATCCGGCCCGATAAACTCGGTTATGCAAAAATGTTTGAGCTCTGAACTTGACCCTAGCCCCTCCCCCCCATCTCCCAAATTTCCCATGGTGTCCACTTGCACACCTCACCACCTCTAGCCTGGTGCCATTTCATCCTTTTTCCTCCTCCAAATGGTATTTCGTCCACTTTTTGGCTAACTCTAGTTACACCCATTATAATCGCAGATATCTCTCACATCAAGCAAACAAAGGCATTATTTTAATTTCTGAAAAGCCTTGCAGATGCATTGTGGGACACATATATAGCTATAATTATTGGAGAAGGTGGCACCGGCCTTGCTGTCAAATATTTTAACAACTATTGGACGCAAGAACCTTGGACCACTTCTGGAAGTTTTATTAGCCTCCCTCAGCCACTCTGCTGCAAAACACCAAGACCAATATAAAAGTTTAAAGGCGCAGCAGGAATCCTGTTCTCTATTGAATGATTTAGAAACTACTGGATGGATTTAGGCCAAACCAGTCAAGGAAATTAAATCAATGTGTTGTGCCCAAATTCCTTCTTATTTGGTCCAAATCTGCCAGGCGGTTTTAATGCTACAACTTTTCAAAAACTGTACTTTTTCTCTATGGGAAAATGAATGGGAGCAGGATGAAAACTGCATTTTTATCTTTCCTTAATAACGTTTTTCATTTTTTGAGGAATTGTTTGGGTGGGTCTTGACAAACCCTTGGTTTAGAAATGTCATCCAAATCCATCCAGCAAGTCAAAAGTTATTGGCCTCTCTCAGCCTCTCTGCTGGAAAACACCAAGACCGATATGAAGGTTTTAAGGTGCAGGAGGCACCCTGTTCATTGTCGAATAAAAAGTTCAGGATGGATTTACTCCAAACCAGTCAAGGCCCTTTAAGTAAATGCTTTTCCCAAGTTGTTTCTTATTTGGTCCAAATATGCCCAGCTGTTTTCACACTACAGCTGTTAAAAAACAGCACATTATCTCTATGGGAAATGAATGTGCTGAAATTAAGAAACTGTGATGTTTTGTTTTCATAGTAACATTTTCATTTTATAACGTATTGTTTCCAAATTTGCAGTTTCGAGGTGTGGGAGATCCTTTACAAACATTTTGTTTTTAGTATTTAATCCAAGTCCATCTAGCAAGTCAAAAGGTATTAGCAATAGAATTTTGCGGAATAATTAAAGATTTTTAATTTCTGAAAAGACAGTCAGCCTCTGCTGCAAAGCACCATGGGAGATATATAGCCATAATTATGGGAGAAGGGGGAACCCCCTTCTCGGTCAAATATTCTAACAACTACAGGACAGAATACCCACAGACCCCACTCATAAATAGAGTCAATGCTTTGTGTCCAATTTATTTTTCGGATTTTCTATGTATCTCAATACTCACCTTAACTATACAGATATAGATATGTACATATATTGAGCCTGTTTCAGAGTGATCATAATTCTGCCAGAGAAGAGAATGCACAGAGGTACAAAACTACCAGAAATCCCACAAGTGGGGAGGTTGGGGCGAGAACTTAGGTTGCCTGCTTAGCCATTGGACCACACCGTCATATTCAAATGCACTGTGGATGAATCGCTGCTCCATAACAAACAGACGGGTCAGTTTCCCACACACAAAATGGCGGCCCAGGTGAGGATCTATGGTGGCCTGACATGAACACCTTTATAACTAACAGGAACTTACTCCTTGAGCGACCGGTGTTGGCAGCAGCATTACAAAGTTGTCAGGGAATAGTCCTGTTTTGCCGTTCAGCTCTCCTTCCCACCAGCCATCATCTTCCGTCTCCTGTAGGAGAAGCCAAAGCCAACAGGCAAAAGTTTCACAACAAGCCCACATAGCCACATTTGTATTTTTTCATTGATTTTATTTTAAAAATTTGGCCAGAGAGCTTCTACCATGCTGTATATTTCAGTGTTTGAATCTTTACTCTAAGGCCAGGCTTAAATGAAAACCATTTACTAAGAGCAAGATTGGCGGATGGTTGTTGCTTGTAAGTCATGTATTGATGGTCAGTGCATCCTGTCTTGTGCTTCAGATCACACAGGTTTTGGTAGACATATTGCGAGACGGTTGCAAAGTTCAACGGTTGGGTGCAGTTATAATGGGCCTTTCTCTACTGGTACTGTCCGTTAACTGAGCTGCAAAATGCGGCAAGCTTCTGAGACTCACTGCACGTCAGTCACTGCACCCAATTTCCGATGACTAAGAGGAAGTGTCCACCAGCAACATTGCAGTAGTTTGTACATTAGTCTGTAGGGAAACTGAATCTTGTGTAGAGCAAGAAACCGCTCGTCCTACTAGAAAAATAAGGAGAGGCATATCGCCTGTACATAGGCAGGGAGATGGAATTACCCTCTTACTTGCAAGAGACATAACCATCTTTAACTGCCATGCAGGGAATTGACAGCCCATACTACTACTAGACAATCATTAGCAAAGCCAACACTTTGTCCTTTTGTGTAGGCATGGGAAAGACATTTGCCAAGCACCGCCACTATGGTTATACCTGGCCAAAAGATGGCAGTAGCTGAAAAATGGTGTAATTACCTGGCCATATGATAGTAGTTCCTGGCAAATGTCTATTAACAGGCCAAAAGTGTTGGCCTTGTCAGTTCTTGTTTTTAACAGGACCTCAATGCAAGGAATAGCTATAAATCAGGTGGCTGAAAGCACACTTGTTTAAGACTGTTTTATTACACCAGTAGTGCCTTTACAAATGCAAATAACACATTGACTCTTAGCAGACTGCTTATAAATAACACAGGTGGGTCACAGTTTGAAGTTACTGGTTGATAGAGCTAGCTCTAAGAGATCAGAGAAGGATGTGCTTTGGCCATAGATATTCACATGGCCATGGGCAGCCAATAGTAGGGAAAATACACAAGCTGTTTGTCACTCCTCATACACCATTTCCCTCCTAAAATACACAAGCTGTTTGTCACTCCCCATACACCATCTCCCTCCTAAAATACACAAGCTGTTTGTCACTCCTCATACACCATCTCCCTCCTAGCTGTAATCCAATGAAATAGTTTCAGCTAATAGGTTGTGCTAAAACTAAAAAACAAAAACTACAAATTCCAGCATGCAAAATTCTATTGACTAAAAAGCCAGGGCTGGCTAAATGTAGTTATAGGGAAGTTGGGTTGTTGACCACTCTACCTTCTACTAGTGATTCAAGTAAGAGTTGGGAATTTAGGAAGAAGTGGGGCATCTACCAGAGAGTGCTGGTCAACATGTCTCGCCTATGCCTGGTGCAATGGCTTTTATCTTGGAATCCTTATGTTGTACGATATCACTTCAAATCTCACCTTCCTCAGGACCTGGATAACGTCTCCAGCCTTCATGGAGAGCTCGTCGTTGTTGGCGGCCAAGTAGTCGAACATCACTTTACAGTGCTCCTTCGTAGCAGCTGGAAGACACAGTAAGGGGAACACAAGAAGACATGGATTTACGTTTTCCTGCGTTTCTCCAAGCAATCATAGTACCTGTTGTCACCACTAGAGGGAGCTGTTGCCTTAGGATATAGAGAGACAATGCCAAATTTCATAGCTCTGCCTGTTGTCACCACTAGAGGGAGCTGTTGGCTTAAATTAAATAGTGGTCTTACTGTGTCAATGAAAACCTGCACATTGGCCCGTGTGTGTGGGCCTGTACACTAGTACATAATAATCCCAATTCTATTGGTTTCATTACGAATAAGAATTGAAAAACTTTCAACAGTGGTAGGTAGATGTTTGCGTAGTGTGTACTTGGTAAAGTAGAATGTAGAGATGCAGGTGGACCTATTATCCCTAACTCCCGCCCCCTCACCGCTGTCATACTTGAACAGCAGGAGAAGGGCCCTATATGGGACTCCATGTGTTATGCCTATACCGCATCCAGGTGTACGAGAGACAATATGCACTCAGACAACCGTATCGAATGTGCCCTCGCACTGAAGGAGTGGAATGATGTTGTGTGGAGGGATGTCAGCATGCACCACTGGACATCATGTAGTGCTGAGTGAAATCTGACGTGGGCAGAGTGATGCCATAAAGAAGCTATTCGAGGACATACTGAAACGATATGAAAATCCTGAAGAGTAACAATGTAACTGAAGTGACAAGAGAAACATTTACGAATCAATAAAGTAATCATATATACAAAGAAGAATGAAGTAACTTGTTGAGCAATAAGTGTAAATACGCAACAACGCAAGGTAGTTGAGACACACAGAAGCTTGCTATAGAGGAAAATATAACGTGGCGAGGATGGCCATGATAGGAAAATGGATGCTGGGTCATGCAAAGATTCAATTCAGCTACCTCAGAAACAGACCAATGCTGCAGTCAGGAGACAGCGGAAAATTAGCTTTGTGTGCAAAACAAAGAGGAGTCTATGTTTCCCTGGGATCAAGGATGCTATTTAAATAAATAGCTGCAAAGCACCAAGGGAATCAAACTAATAAGCCATGAACGTGAGATATATTTATCTTAAGTTAAAGAAGAAGAAAACATTTGCAAGAGCCAAGTATTGGACAATTAGTAATGAATAAGGAACCTACAAGATGGAGTGAGCAATTCTCTAGCGGTCAATAGGAGCAACACCCAGCCTAATTAAATCAAATAGCAGTAAATAGGAGGTTGAAATGGATAAATTTGCAGTCTCCCCACACGTAATACAGAAGTTGAATAACAAGGGCTATTCATTAAGCTGTGGATGAAGATAGTGATGTGCTTGCACTCCCTTGAATGTCCCAGAACAGAGAGAAGGCTACAAGTAAACTACAGATGGGGAAACCTTGGCTCAGGGTCAGATTGATGAGAGATGATGGGCTAATTAGCAAAGTGGGGAGTAATCTGACGTGACTCAAGCACCTGAATTTCATTTTGCTTATGTGTTGCTAGCTGAGCCGACAATCCAAGGTTGGGTGGGAATGCAAACCAATCAGTGGGTCTATAGGGCAACCTGCTATATAATGTTGCATAGACCAATCCGCTGCCCTTTTGTCCGCTATCATCAATATTATACGTATTTAGAGGTAGTTTGAGGCGTTTCTTACAGATAAGAGAAAGCCAATGAAGTACTAACCCATATGTATTCTATAAGTAGATATGTTTCCCTAACCAATCCCTCCTGTCGATAGTCTTTACAGTTTGCCACGTAGGATGACATCATAGATGATGCATATTAGGGTATAAAACCTCTATATAATCAGGTTTGTGTGTGAGTGTGCAAGCATCAGTCAGATGTCTGTCAGTTTACCCTTGTTTATTAATTGAGAATAAAGTAGCACTTTGCCGTATTCTTTGAGTCTGTCCGGTTATTTGGTCTGAGATCTTTATTGGTAATCCCATCTAGCACAAGAGACGCTTCAAGGTGCTAGAGTAATTAGAAGACCCCGAACATGCGGGGCCAGCACACAGAGACGTCATGGAATATACATATGTGGTAATCTCATGTACACTGAGTGGTAAAGTTCAATGCGGGAGTGGGCGGAGCCTACAATGATTCCTTATGGGAATTTGGGACGGACATACACTCCCTTAGCACTTAAGGCGCATATCTGCTTGGGGCTCTGTGGGCAATTAAACAACATTTTCAAACGCAAGTGAATTGTCCCTACCTGAGCCCCAGGGGATTTGGCCAACAGCCCCACTGCTTCTCCTCTACACGGTTCCATGTAATAATGTCGCCACAAAAATATCGCCATGCAAAAATATTGCCGAAAAATTGTCGTTTTTTGTGGCAACATTATTGCACATATATGGTCACCCAAATAATATCGCCACAACATTTTCCCGGAAATATTATTTACGGCGACCATATATGTGGCGATATTAATACCTGATACCCTCTACACTGCATCCTCCTGGTTTATGAATATCTCATATGCACCACCCCTCCAATACTTACCCCATCCATTTACCTGTCATATGGTCCTCTTTCCATTACTATCCCTGCAGTTCTTCAAAGCCCTTATCCCATACATTTACTTCTTCTGTGCCCCCTACCCTTATCATCCCTCCAATTATTGCCCCATTCATCGGATGCCCCATTACCATTCTTCAATTTTTCAATGCCCTTTTCCCATACATTTAGAATGTCCACTCCCCTTCCCGCTCTTTGAATTCTCCTATGCATGGAGAAGTAGGTGTGGAACTTATATAGGCACACCTAGACAGAAAGCAAAAGAGCGCTGTCAAACAAAACCGAGAGATACTGCAGAGAGAGGAGGGTAGGCAGAGCATAGAAAGGTTGGGGAAGAGGCAGAAAAAGTGCCATCAGGGGGTCAAAGGGCAACAGGGTATTCCTTCAAGTGTTCAAGGCCCTTTTCACCTCACAATTACCTCTTACATACCCCTTTTCCCCACCTTAAATTCTTCAATGCCCTTGTGCCACCCATTACCCTTTCAATGCCATCTTTCCATCCCTTCAATTGTTCAATGCCCTTTGCCCACATAGTCACCCTTATCATGCCCTCCTCCTACACCATAAATTCTTGAAGGCTCTTACTCTATTCAATACTCCTCGTCACTGCCCAAAACGTACCTTTATTGTTGTTCTTCTGGCCTGGTGTCTTGTTGGTTGACTGTGGAGAGAGGTGACACCATGTATTTGTAATGGAAAATTATAGGAGCAACACTGTCCCCAATCATTACGAAGCCATCTGCTATGCAATAATAAACCTAATTTCTTAATCCCCCCATTTTTCAATACTTTAGTGTTTTTCACTATCCCTTAATTGCCAAATGAAAAGAATTATTGGATGGATTTATATTTTAATCACTGTAACTGCTGTGTGATCTATGATTTTAATAATTGAAAAATTCCACCTCTGCAATCAATTGCTGCATAATTCACTGTATCAAACAATTCCTTCCTATATCCCAACTTACATCCTGTAAACTCTTTTCCTAAATAGGATCTGATGTGTTTTTAGAGCAATTATTTTAGGCTTTCCCATTTGTTCTTTTTTACTAACAGTTGACTAAATCTCTCTAAATAATATAGCTATCAACCCCACTTCAGGGGGCGTACCTGGACAGGAAAGGCCCGTCAGCCCAAGTCTAGGCAGCCCAGAGCGAGGATGGGGCCTCGGCAAGGGATCAGGGCCATTACCGGCCCAATACACCCCCCAGAACAGGGACGACTGCTATTTCGCACCCAGGGCTCTGTCCAGGATGTGAACATTGTTTGATCGATTTTTTTAATTCATTGGAGATGGGCTCTGCACATACTGCACAAGCCCAATCTCCCATGAAAAAATAAGATGGCCACCGCCATAGAAAATAGAAAAGGGACAACATCCCTTAGGAAGATGGGAAAGAGCGTGGGCACCCAATATCGGCCTGCTGGATGCTAGGGGGTGCGGAGTGTTGGAGTGACTTTGGTTGAGGGAGAGATGAGAAGGGGGTTGGTCGTGGTACTGGTGGGGCACGGCTCTGGCTCACCTTAAAAATGGCAGCAGTAGTGTCAAGAGTAGTTTTAAAATATAGATTTTTTTTAAATGACTGTTTATCGAAACACCAGAAGCTAATTCTGATCCATAACATAGAAGATGCATAGGGTTGGGGCGTGGAACGTGTCATGTGCTATATAGGGAATCCCAAATTAACCCTTTAAATGCTATACCATGCTAGGGCTTACCTTGTCCTGGCCATTGGGGAGAAAGGTGTTCTCGTTCAGCCGCTGACGTAGTTTGTTGTTCTTGGCAACCTCGAGGACCATGGCTGTATAAGAAAAAACAGCAGAGGCTTTAAGAAGGCCTGCGAGCCTCAGGTCTGGTGCAGTGCAGTGCATGCACTGGTGCTCAAAGGGTACTAAGCGCTGGGTCCAGACTACTATCATTGCCTGCTTACACTGCGAACGCAGGATGGGGTATCATTTACGTCAGGAGCATTGAAAGGGCTCTGGTTGGGTTTTTGAAATTGCTTTTTTTCACGACTATGAAACCTATTCTTTTTCCACAGGTATCTCCATGCACCTTTGGTCCCTGCCTCTCTGCAAGCTCCCTCCTGTTGAACTAGCTCACACCTTTCCGTGGCACACAACTCACTGCCTGAGTGCACACAATCTATATACTTTTCAATGTGGGCTACAATTGCAGCTGTACACCAGCTCATGGTGTAACAACCATGCCTGAGCAAAATATCCCTTCAGTGTCTTGATTTATAAGCAATATATGTCTCCTTGCATCTGTTCCTTGCACTGAAGTCCTGTTAGAAACAATGATTGGCAAAGCCAACTGTTGCAGCTGGAGCATAGGTATTAGGTAGGCATGTTCTGCCACTGACATCATATGCCCAGGTATTCACACCAGTTCCAGCAGTTATCTGGCAGTGCTATCTTCCGGGCCAAGTAAGGAGACACGGGCCATTAAGTCCCCCGCACGAGGGTATATTTTGCAGTATTTTTGTTCTTACCTGTGGGTGGTGATGTACATTCTTGCACAAAGTTAGACGGGAACGCTCCAACCCGTCCACCTTTCGTGCCCAGCCACCAGCCATCTTCAATCTAAGATGGAAAAAGCAGAGATGTTATTGGATAATATAGAACACCCAAAGTCCATGTCACAGCATTCTAACAATAGTGACATTTTATGGCTCGCCCCTGCCATTGTCTTTTAAACAAAAGGTGCTAATGTTACCGGTCACAATGGTACTCACGGAACCAGCTCTGAAAGCAGGGCTTGAAGTGGGCTGGGTACAAGTCCTGGCAGCGTTCAGAAACGGCTCCCGAGCCGGGGCCCTTCCGGGGCCCACCCCCAACTCGCCCCAGCCACGCCGACACCTCAGGCAGCCTGTGTAAATGAAGCGCTGCACTTTCTTATTTTCTAAACCAAAGTACTGACACCTGCAGACAGCCAGTGTAACCGTAGCTTCAGCTACACGTGCTGCCTGATGACTCTGTACTCTGTACTCAGAAACAGGAGGAGGACAGGAGTGTACGGCTCTCCTACTGTTTCTAAGTGTAGATACATCACGTAGCAGGCAAACCTTTCACTAAAGGAGCCTGTGGTTTTTAACTGTGTGGCTCCTTGCATGAAATGGCTGCCTGAGGCATCTGAGAGCTGCGGCGCACTTGTGTCATGCCTTTGGTGCACCCAGACACTCCTTTTCTTTAAAAGGAGTATCTAGAGTGCACCAAAGGTAATAATGCCAGAGCACCCCAACTCCCCTGATTTCACCAGAACCTCCCACCCCTTAGGTGAGGGGGGGAGGGGCTCTCGTTAGGGGGCGTGTCCTAAGTACACACACACTTAGGCCACGCACCTAACAAGAGCCCTCTCGATTTAGCATCCCACTTAAAGCACTGTCTAAAAAGATGAACAGCTGACCTTACACCTTTGACCTGCAGGTTACAGAATGATCTGTGCATTGCATAGATGTGCATCCAGGGAAGTATAATGGAACCCCTACAGACCTACCAGGACCTTTCTCCTCACCTTCCCCGCAGACCTACACGTGACACACACGCCACGTCCGGTACGTAAGCGTGGATGGAGATGGTCCCTTAGCGCGACGAGGCCATGTATGTGAAAGGCAGCAGCGCGCTTCAGAAATAAATAACATGACAAGAAAACGTACCCTTGACGCCCATGCAGCCCTCCGCTGGGCAGTGCTGTAGAGAACGATGGCCAAAAGCTTCCTTGCTTCCAATACCAGGAAGGTAGCTCAGTGGGTTAATGCACCTTTTGCAAAGTAATGTGTGGGACCTGAAGATCACTCATTTGAATGATAGCCGCCTTTCATATTCAATGGAAAGTGTATCCTACCACTACCCCCAAACCTAACTTCAAATTTAACCCCAATACCAGCCCTGACACTAACCTCAAACGTAACCTCCCAACACTCACACTAACAATTAACCAACGCCCAAACTAAACTCTAACCTTAGCACTAACCTCAAAGTGAACCCCAACGCTAACCCTCTTTGGACTCGAGACTATTGTGTTAGAAGTTTAGTCTTTATTAATAAAACATGGCTGTTAACCCGTGACCATCACAGCTGTTAACATTAGACCTACAATAACGACTTGGGGGGGAGGGTGGGGGTGGATACATGAATATGAATCCACATCGGACGAGCTGAACGTTGTAGAACTCCCTGCTTAAACCCCAGCCCTGAAATATCCATGAAACACATAACTGCAGCCAGGCTAAAAGATGTCGACGTATTTATGACCAACAAGGGCGCTAAGGGACCATCTCCATCCACGCTTACGTACCGGACGTGGCGTGTGTGTCACGTGTAGGTCTGCGGGGAGGGTGAGGAGAAAGGTCCTGGTAGGTCTGTAGGGGTTCCATTATACCAACAAGGGCAATAAGCAGGGGCTAGGCAGATAGCTTTGGTGTTTTAAATAACACCAACAGGCTGCCTTCTCACCGTCCAAGCCTGGTTGCAGACCGTGCCACTGCAAGTTACAAAGGCAGACACGCATTGGCAATGCCAACAGTTTGAGCTTTTGTGTAGGCATGGGAAAGGCACTTGCCAGGCACTGCCGTAGTTGTATTAACTGGCCATTGATGATAGCAGGTGAGAAAATGGTGCGGGTACCTGGGCATGTAATGGCAGTCCCTGACAAATGCCTAATACTTATACACAAGCCAAAACTGGTGGCTTTGCCAATGCTTGTTTTTCACAGGGCTTCAGTGAAGGACATGCATAGTGCTTATAAATCGAGGGGCTAGAGGGAGACCTTGTTAAGACATTTCTATTTTTACTAGTACCGTGTTTACAGCTCCAATTAAGTCATTAACTCTCACAAGTCTGCTTTGAAAAACCCCAACAGGGACTTCGAGCACAAAATTTGATGGTAAGGCTTTAAAAGGCTAGCTCAAAATATCACAGGAGGATGCGTTTTGGGTGGTGCAGGACAGGAAGCGAATGGGAATGGCCATAGGGATTAGAATGGTTATGGACAGTCCATGGGTGGGCAAATAACCAAACAACAAATACACGCTTTGTGTCCCTCATCCTATGCCATTTCTCCATAGCTGTACTCTAATGCAATAGTTTTGCTTATAGGTGACGCAAGCCACCTATAGCCCAAACTAAAAAAGGCCAGCCATCAGACAGACACAGTAAGCAAGCGAGCATTGGTGCACTGCGGGGTCTCAGAACACCACAGGGACACCACCCCTCAATGCGCGCTCAAAGGCATGGCAAATGCCTACGGGCACAAGCTTCCACTATCGGAATGGCTCGATGCCCCTAGGGAACTCCCAACTCGTGGTCGGCTTCAGTCTGTAAATTCCCAACTGGGTAGAGTGTCCCGTGACTCCTCTACCAGCACGTCTCCTGACCTGCCCCCTGTCCCTCTTAAACCAGTGAAGGGCTCTTCTGGGAACCATCTCCACATACAGCCGCCATGTTGTCCCCCAGACTTTCTTCCTCTGCTGCAGTTACCTCTTTGCAGTAAAAGGTGGCCGTGGGGGGGAAACTCTGAGAAGCCGGGTTAGATGGGAGTTCAGTAAGTGGCGCTTCAAGCTGTACCTTATTTTGAGTTGCCCTGTGAACGTGCTCGCTACAACAGGGGCCAGATTATCTAACATTGGCACCAGTGCAAAACAGTGAGCAAATTCTAAGATAATTGTTGGGATGCATGTCCAGACCACCGCCCTTCCTAAACGATTTAGATTGTGAAAAATATATTAACATATGGAAATGCGCACGGGACGGTGCAGGGAGAGGAGGCGGTGCGTTGGGTGGGGATAATTGGTGGGAGTGGGAAATCATACCGGGGAAAGTTTGTAGTATACATATATACACAACAGTCATAACATGAACTAACACAGGATCTACAAGTAGGCCTGAATCCTCGCAGGCTGTGTTTTCACAGAAACACATAACAAGACCTTATCCTCCCCCTCACCATTGCATCCTGATTCCCAAGCGCCACAAGGGTACACGCATATGCCACCACCTCAGTGAGGCCTTTGAACTAATTAGGCAGGAATGTGTGCAACCGCTGAAGAGCGCCCCCTCACCTCCCCAACCCCCCAGAAGGCTGGTCACTCTATTTGAACTACCAGATGTGCAGGGAAATGGGCTCAAAATCCTTTGTGAACTGGACTGATTAGTGGGACACTCGGTTTACCCTTGGGGAGGGGCCCTGATAAAGGGGAAAGCGGAGCACGACATGATCTATGTTTTGTGCCAGGGAGAGCTAAGAATGATGCCCATACAGTGGGGAGGGCATGTTGGGGACGCCAAAGTGTCTGGGATGAAAAAAGGGTGGCTTTGTTTGAAAAGGATCAGGCTGACCTCGAAGTTACCCACTGAGTTCACGTTGATGATCAGTCACATGTCACATGTATAGGATCGAAGGTAGGGTGGTGCCAGCTGATGTTAACCAATTGCTTTTCAGCATTTCATGATGGACGAAGACATTACCTGCGTGTGGTGAAGAGGAGCGAGAAGATAGTGGAACCAATTGGAAAATGGGTCCTATGTCATTATTAGCATGTATATAGGCGGCAGGCAGCGAGGTGGGGGATTAACGCTGTTTATCGATTGCGTCACGGGTGGTGGGTTTTGTGTTTATAAATTGACGTTTGCATGAAATACATCAGAGAGCTCCTCGGCAGTGGACTTTTAATACACTGTCGCTTTTTCATTTTGTATACAAAATAAAACTCTTTTCTTTCTCAAATAAGGGTGCACCTAGCCTTTTTCCCTAGCGGGTTGTATTTTCTTGGTCTGATCGCTGGGATTTGCCCCACATAATACAAAATGGAGCAAACCACATTATCTAGCAAACTGCATGAGGCCAAAAAATGAATCAGATTTTTTTTGCACCTGGTGCGTAGCAAAATAAAAAGGTGTTTACCTCATTTCGTTTCATGTTATGCAGTAAACCTAGTTGTTATTAAAACAACCTGCTTCCATTCTGCCCTGGTGAAACCATTTTCTGAAAATATTGATTGTTGCTACACCTGTTTGCTCCATTCTGTATTATCTAAACAGCAACATTGGCGCTAAATGAGATTGCTCCACTTTTTTGCACAAGTGCAAAGCTTTGATGATCTGGAAGCTACATTCGCACGGTGCACAGTACCGCCAGCACAGCGCCATGAAGCTGGCTTGCAAAGCAGCACTTTGTCAGAACACATGCAAAATTGAGTACTGCACTCGATTCTCAATATGTTGAGTGCTGAATTTCTGCGGCACTTTCCGACGCAGCAGTAAGCAGGGGGTGTACTGAGGCTGTTAGCAAATGGCATGATTTCTGCCAGAAATGTGGTTGCTTGTGCCATACAACCCCTTGGAATTTCAGGGGCCGCCCTATTATTCCAATCCAATGCGTGTGTCCCTTTTACTACGGCACAAACCCCCACAGCTGCTGATCCGTGAATGTTCATTAGCAGCATTAACAGTCAGATTATTGAGCACAAGCTTGGATAATACAAAATGGAGCAAACCGGTTTGGTCTCAATCTTTATTATCTGAAAACGTTTGCGCTAGTGAAAAACTAAACCACTGTGTTTTGGACTATGTGTGGTAGTGTGGCCCACCTGGGGCCAGATTATCAATGCTTGTGCAAAAAATGGAGCAGGTGGATTTAGCGGCAGTTTTGCTACTTAGATAATAGGGGAACGGAGCAAATAGGTTTCGCCCCAATCTGTATTATCTAAAAATGCTTTCACCAGGGCAAACCTGAAGCAGCCTGTTTCATCTACTATGTTTGCTGCGTAAAATGAAGCGAAATGTACTAAACGCATTTATTTTGTATTATGTAGCAAACATAGAACAAAGAAAATGCTGACTGTGTTAGCGCTTTTTTGGCATTCTGCACAACTGTGCCCCGCGCTGCTTCACTGCAGTGCCAGCATTCAGAAAGACTGCCACTTCTCCGACGGTTCATCCCTCATTGCTTGCACTGCCCCCAGCAAGCCCCTGGTCATGAAGCTAAATTAGGCGCAGTGGTAGGTTACGCAACAAACACAGTATGACCAGGTGGAAACATTTTTTAGATAATATCAATTGGGGCCTAAGTCGTTTGCTCCATTTCGTATTATCTAAGCAGGCAAATTGGTGCTAATTTCATTTGCTCATATTTTTTGCACAAGGCCAGAGTTTTGATGATCTGGCAGAAGAGCTGCGACTTAGACGCACAGCGGCAGGGTTGAAGAGGCTCCAAACTGCTAGCGGAGGAAGACAAACGAAAAATGAGTCTGCAGTCCAAATAAAGAATGAGGATGTGCCGGTTAGTGAGGGCGACGACATCTTGAGCTAAACTGCAGGGCAAAGACACCCCTGTTTAGCCAGCCTTTGCTGAAGGACCTTTTAGCAGTCAGGCCTTTGTGGAGGACTAATTCCATCTAAATGTATTCTTTACTTAGGTGCTTCGAGGGAGGTACATGTGCCACGGCAGCCACTTTAAATGCACGTATCCCTCTCCTGGGCTGCGTCACGGTGGGAGTCGGCCTTCATGTTCATTAGCCATCATGATTGGCTGATCTGCATTGAAGGGAAATGGAAAACAAGGTTTGGTGTGCCCCAATAAGTCAGCCGAAGGTGGGGGGCGCCCAATCTGTTCGCTATGGGTTGAAAGCTATGCTTCGGTTCCACTAGGTGCCAACGACTAGGAGCACTTAGACATTGGACGGTTGCCAATGTATGGAGAGAGAGAGAGAGAGAGAGAGAGAGAGAGAGAGAGACTACCTCTCATCATGCCTTCTAGCTACAAAAATGTCCTCGCCTCTACCCTGCCTCTGTCCCTCACTTTTTACTGCCCCCACTCTAGCACTTCACCCATCATGGTCACGTCCTGAGCACAGCTGGGCATACCTCCTACCTGCACTTAAATATATCCAATGTTAGATGTCCTTAATCTATGTATGTCCACCCATGTATTGTACCCCTGACTATCCCATTTACTCCCCTACACAACCTGGTCAGAATGCCACTTAAAGCTCACTGCTTCCCATCAAATCTAATTTCTTATCTATTTTACGTTCTTTTGTGATCAAAAGAGAATTGTTCTTACCTGTATATATAAATAATTATTTGTGTGATAACTAGATATTTGCTTGAAGACTGCACACAGAGGACAGAATTCCTTAATAAATATAAAACAACAAGCCCCGAAAACTGTAGGTTTTATTTAAATTCCTAAAACATGAGACAGAGCCCAAAAGGGAACAATGATTGTGTCCGGAGTAAATAAACCAACTTTCTGGGAATTCAATTCCAAACCCCCTTTGATTTCACTGCAGTTTGCTGTGCAGTTTCCATTGCAGTACAACCAACAAGCACTGGAATACAGCACAGGCGAGTGGGCATTCCAAAGGAGGAAAGGAAATTCCAATTATTCAAATCGGAAAACCTTATGGCTTTCTGAATTCATCCCAACGGGTCCACTTCCTGTGCATTTGGAAGACATCGAACCAACTTGGCTCGATCTGATCTTGTCCCACCAAGTGTGAGGTTGCACTTTCAATAAAGACTATGGGCCTCATTATGAGTTTGATGGTTTGTGGGCAGTAAATTCACCCAGATACCACCAAACTGAATTACCGCTACTGCCCCCTGGTCTGGTGGAATTACTGCTGCGGTAACCCAGCTGATGTTGCTGATTTTCAGCAGAAACTGGGAGGATTAACCTCTTTTTACTGCCACTTTTTCCACACACCACCATACTTGTAATGAGGCCCAATGTCTTCATTAAGTCCCTTAGGCATGATGCATTTTACGTGTATAATCCAGCTACGACAATCTAACACCAACCTGCTAACAGCCCAGTCCAAGCTCTGTGATCTCCATCCTACCTCTTGAATGATTTCTACAGTTTCTCCAGCCGTCAGCTCCAGCTCGTCCTGATTCTCCGGCGTGTACGAGAATTCCACCTTGCACCATCTCTGAGGAGACTTTGCTGTCATTGGGTGAAAAACACATGTCAGTTACAAAAACAAACAGCAACCAAAACAATACATGAGGCAAATAGGAGGACTGGAAGAGGTTAAAATGAGACACAGTTAATATCCTCTTTGAATTTAAGTGAACCTCAGGGACCGAACCACAGACGTCAGGTTTGCAGACCAGACACTTCACAACTGCAGAATATAACCTGATGGAAAATAAACAACTAAAGGTGAAATATCCCATCTCGGTACTGCAAGTTCCAGGGAAAACATTGGTATTGGTTCTTGGAGTTTAAACATGCACACCTTTTAACGTTTTCAAAATCACTATTAGAAGAAAATATCCTCTCTTGGTTTTGTGTGTGTGTTGATTTTATCAAAGGCAAATGCCATTCATCCTGTGCAATTTGGGTGGTTATGCAAAGCCAATTTAATGAATTGTGTCTATTTCACCTTGATAAGCACATTTCTGGCAGCATCACATCCCACTGCTTTTGCTGATGAGTCCCCCCACTTTAATTTTTAGGACTTGACCCCTTTTCAGGAGACTAGGAGATGTAGAATCGGGGGATCGCAGACAGGTAGACTCATGAGGATTAAGTTCAAAACCCTCTGCATTGTCCACAAGGCCTTCTGGGGCCTGGGGCCTAAATACCTTCAACTCTCTCTTCCTAAATATCTTCCTTCCCGAGCCCTTCGCTGATCCGTCTCCAACTCCCTCAGGGTCAGCCGCTTCTCGAAGCAACGAGCTGGGGGTAGATCTCTCTCCGCGTCAGGGGCCTCCCTCTGGAACAGCCTTCCTGCCTCCCTGAAACTTGAGGAGAACCATCTCCATTTCCGGAAGCACCTCAAAATCTTCCTCTTTGCTTCTGCTTTCTCTCTCCCTCTCCCCTGCTAAATTCTTCACTGAAACTGCACTAAATCTGCAACTGGGCCACTCTCACCGACCTCGGTCCTGGCAACCCCTGCACTGCGGAACTGTCGCTGTATCCCTACAGCCACCCCTCCTTCCCAGGACTTGTCTGCACTTACCTTGCACTTGCCACCAGCTGGCCCTATTTATTTATTTATTTTTATTCTACTTACCCTGTACTGCACTTCCCCCCTCCCCTTCCCCTTCCCCTTGCACTTTGTCCCTTCCCCCTACCCCTGCACTTGAGCGATCTAAATGATACCTGGTCTAGTAGGATCGTTGTCTGTCTTCCCCTTGTTCCCCCATCCCTGCCTTGAAACACTTGTGTATAGGCGCGTTACAAATGCCATATCATATCATATCATATGAGACTGAGGTCAGGAGGATATATGCAGGGTTCGAAATTGAGAGGAGTGGGGAGCTATTTAGCTCCTGCTTGTAGCCTAGAGGAGCCTAGTTAGCTTGACACCAACAGCTACCAGGAGCTACTTTTGCTTCTCCTGACCAACGGATGGTGAACAAACTCACTGATGTGAATTTGACTCTGAGTCTTGAACAATCTACAAATAAACACTTGCACATATCTATACAACATTAGAAGCCTAAATGCTCATCAATAATGGACAGAATTATATGTTTGCATCTTTTGTGGAAATAAAACCTGCAGAAAGCTGTGTACTAGCTCCTTGTTCCCCAGTGGTAGATTCTGGTTACTGGTTAATGCTGGATACCCATTAGCTGCTTTTAGCTTCTGCTTATCAAATCTGAATTTAGATTGCTGTATAGAATGCAGTGTGAGAGACACAGGTGGATGGAGAGAGGAAGGCTTTGAGGGCTAGGGAACTGAAGGCTGTGGAGGCTGGGGAGAGGACACCCTGTAGTCTGGGAAGAGGAAGACCCATGAAGCTTGGTGGGAGAGAACCAGGCCGGGGAGAGAGTGCGACCCACGAGGATGAGGAAAGAAGGTGGCACTGTGCATAGAGGTGCCTCAGGAGGAGGAGGCAAGGATAATTAAGCAAGAGGCGGCAAGAGGAGCGAAGGCGGTGATGAGGGAGACTATGAAGGAAAGGATGTGTGGAGTGTAGGGGAAGGTAATGAGAGAAGTCATGGAGGAGATGGGTAAGGGACGCTATGGAGGTGGTGATGAGGATAAGCTAGGAAGGTGTAGTGAAGAAGCAGGAACCAGATCACCCTGACAAATTCATCCTTGAGCAGGGATGAGTAGAGAGGAGAGGTGAGGAGGAAGAGGGCAAATTGAGAGCTAAAGAGAAGACGCATGAGGCAACTACATACCCTACATTTACGGGATGGGTTAGTAAGGTGGGTGGAGGAATGAGCAAATGACAGATCCTTAAGGATTGTCTGACAGAACAGCTCAAGAAAGAGGAAGAGCCATTAAGGAAGAGACCACTCGGTCCAAGGCTTGAACCGGGACAGCAATTATGACAGGCACTTGGAGTTGGAGAGCTAGAGAACCAAAATCTTGGGAGCGCCACAGAAGGAACCCCATCTATTTTCTATTTATTATTTTTATTTATTTATTACATTTATTACTCGCCCAGACCCGAGGGTCTCACGGCGAAATTGTAAGCAATTTTCACAATGATTGCACAGTGCTACAGTTACAGTCATATTATCACACATCTTATACAATGTTGCAATCCGTCAAAGCAGTGAATTCCCAGTTCTATAGGGCCCTAGTTCCAGGTCTATGCGACCATTGGGCAAAGGCATGAACCACGTGATCAGCAATTAGTATTTCAGTTCTGAAAACAGCGAGATAGGCCTGGGTGTTCTGGTGTTAAGGTGAAATAGGGTAGTTGGTTAATATTTATTGAATAACCAAGTTTTCAACGCTTTTTTAAATCCTAGTAGGGTGTCCTCATTTTTAATGCTAGGTGGTAGTCCATTCCAATGAGTCGGGGCTAAGACTGAAGGTACTACCCCCCTGCTCTACTGTATTTGTATTGTGGTACTTCCAAGAGAGCCTGTTTATTGGATCTAAGTGTCCTACAGGGGATTTTTTTCTTGATGGTATTGTTGAGGTAGCTGGCTGCTTTGTTTGAGATGCATTTATGGAGTACACTAAGTGTTTTGAAAATGATTCTGGCCTCGATCGGTAGCCAGTGATATTCTCTCCCGATGTTGGATATATGTTCGGATGTCTTTATACCCAGAGCCACTCTAAGGGCTTTGTTCTGTAGTAATTGTAACTTTTTAATGTTAGTTTTAGATGTTCCTAAAAAAAGGATGTTGCAATAGTCCAGTTTCGTTAGAATCAGCGCTCTAGCCAAAGTAATGCAGTTTGTGGGAGTAAGAAATTGGCGGCTAAGAGCAATAAGTTTAGCTGTGTATGCTGTGGAGGAGGAGAGGGCTGATATTTGTTTGTGCATAGTGAGGTTGGCATCTATATATACCCTGAGAGTTTTAACCTGTTTGAGTACTGGGATCTGTGTGCCGTCAATGTTGATATGTGAGTAGTCGGTATGGAGGGTGCTTATTCTTTTTTGAGAGCCCACAATGAGAACCTCCGTTTTCTCGTCGTTAAGGCAAAGGCTGTTTAGGCCATCCAATTTTGTATTATGGCATATACTTTATTGATGGTATAGGTGTCTTGGGTATAGTCACCTGTAATGGGGATAAGGATCTGGGTGTCATCTGCAAAGTTTGTGTAGATGACACCCATGTCGTCATGGGCTGAGAATAGGAGTTTAGTAGATGCATTGTAGAGGGTGGGGGAGAGACAGGATCCCTGGGGGACTCCAATATGAACTGCTATAGGGTCAGCTGCATAGTTTCCCATGGCAACTCTGGATGTTCGGTCCGTTAAGAAGGATTTGATCCAGAGTATGGCATTATTTGAAAAGTTAAAGTCTTTTTTTAGGGTGTCACATAGTTTGTCATGGTCTACCAGGTCGAAAGCTGCTGATAGGTCCAACAGCAATAGAGTGGCTAGTTTGCCTGTGTCTCTGATGGTGTCTAATTGGATTTTCAGGTCCAGGAGGGCCGTCTCCGTGCTGTGTTTGGGCCTGAAGCCAGATTGTCGAGTTCCTAGTAGATTATTTTGTTCAAGGTGGGTTTGTATTTGGTTGTATGCTATTTTGTCAATGATTTTGAGTAAGAAGGGGACAGTCGTAATGGGCCTATAATTAGTGGGGGCTAGTGGATCTAAAGTGTTTTTTTTAGTAATGGGGTGACCCATGCCGCTTTGATGCTAACTGGGACCAGATTAGAGTGGAAGGAGGCATTCACAAAGTTGGTGATTATGGGAGTGAGGGTGGGGGCGCATAGTTTGACTATATGTGCTGGGAAGTTGTCTCCTTTACAGTTTGATGCTTTGAGTTTGGTTTTAGTACTATGTACTACATCATGGGAGACTGGGGTGAAATTGAAGGAGGGAGTGGTGTCTCCTATGTGCTTGGTGATTTGGTTAGATGTGGGGTGTTTATCGGAAAGGAGATTTCTTTTGGAGATAATTTTGTTTTGTAATAGTTTAGTTTTAGTGGCAAGAGCATCTTGAATGGTGGTACACCATTCTTTACTTGGTTGGATCAGGTTAATTATGGGGATAGGACTCTCCAACTCCTTGAGTATGGTGAATAGCTCTTTTGTGTCAGAGGAGGCATTTCTGATTCTGGTATTAAGGGCACCTGCTTTATGAGCAATGAAAACTGATTTATACATTTTGTTAGCGGTGCTGAATGCTTCTAAGGCTTCTGGGGTGTGAGTTTTGTTTAGCCGGTGTTCAAGTGATCGTTTAGTCCGTCTAAGAGAAACTAGTTCCTCATTAAACCAGAAGGAGGATTTTTTGTCCTTACGTTTGGTTTTGTTGACACAAGGTGCTAGAGTATTTAATGTGTTGGTGAGACATTTATGGTAGGTGTCGGCCAGGGTACAGGGGTTTTCATTAATGATCCTTTCGTCATTGAGAGTGCTAGCTAACAATGGGTTGAGACTTTCTGCTGAGAGTTTACGGATATTTCTAGTTACGTAAGATTCTGCTATGATAGTTTTAGGTAGGTCTGGTTCATTGCACAGGATGGAGAAGTTTATACTGTGATGGTCTGACCAGGGTACTATGTTAATGGAATCTATGGATACTGTGGTATTGAGTGGTAATATCCAATCTAGTATTCTCCCTTTTGTATGGGTGGGGGCGTTCACAAGTTGTGTGAATGCCATGGATTTGAGTGCACTGTGTAGTGCTTCTGCTTTATGGTCCTGAATATCATTAAATCCAAGGTTCAAATCCCCTTGGACTATACATTTTGTGTTAGATTTAATTAGTGGTGTTAGTAGTAAGGGTATGTCTAATTCCGGCAGAGATTTACTATTAGGCGCTCTGTAAATAGTTATTATGTTTATAGTAGTCTTGTGGTTCGTAGCTAGTTTGGCTAACAGGACTTCGTACCCGTCTGTGTTCTCTATAGGACAGGCTCTTATTTTGAGATGGGTTTTAGCAATAATAGCTACTTCCCCACCTACTGACTTCATTCTGTCCGTCCTAAGGACGGTATAATCCGACGGGGTGGCAATAGAAAGTGCAGGTCCGGAGGCTTGATGGAGCCAGGTTTCGGTCACTATAAGTAGGTCGAGTTTTTGCTCAATAATGTAGTCAAGTATCTCTGTGGCATGAGCAGCTATAGAGCGTGCATTAATGAGGGCTGCTTTGAGGTGCATAGGAGGAGGTGGCTCTTGGGCTAAAGGAGAGGGGCATGACAACCCTAGACAACCCTAGACATCTATAGTCTAGGGTTGGTTCTTGTCGTCTATGGATGCAGGCCAGAGTTCACAGCCCTTTCCACCGTGCCACCTGCCACAGATGAACCACCAAGCCCTCACTGAGACACAAGGCCAGGGAGCAGGTGGCCTAATGCCCTAGCAGAGGAGTGTTAAGAAAACTCATTGGCATCTGGCCTGTGTTTCATCCCACTCCATTGTGAGGCAGTAGCTTCACAAATCACGGCACCGCTGCACTGTGGATTTTGCACTATTGGATTTCAACCGGACACTAGAGATTGAGAAACCAGAGAGCCTGATTCTTTTACACAGTGTCATGGTTCCTTTCCAATTTAGCAAACACTGGGGTGTTTCCGCTCTGCTACCTTCCATTTTGCCTTCCGGACCCATGAATTCATTTTGTAACCTCTTGTTGTTAAATATCTAATATGGTTTCACCAAGTCACAAGCTCTGCTGATTTTTTTTTTTATATCTAGACAATTTGTCCATTCTTTCCTTGTGTGTCAAACCTTCAGCTCCAGATGTAATCCGTTCAGGACTTGTGACTGCACCAGTGAAGTATCGCTGAGAAAAGAAAAAGATGATGGATGGAAAGCACGGGCCAACATTTCTTACCCACTAGGGATTCCTCTGGTTAGAAGTTAAGTGCTTCATGGGCCAACATTTCTCTCCCCTCCACTAGGGAATCCTCCAGTTAGCAGTGTATTCTTTCATGGGATAACTCTACTTCACAACTATGGATTCCTCCCGTCAGCAGTGTATTCTTTCATGCGACAACGCGTCTTCAACACTAGGGATCCATCTGGTTAGCAGTCTATTATTTCATGGGATAACACTTCTTCACCAGTAGGGAGTCCTCTGGTTAGCCATCTATTCTTTCATGGGCCAGCAGTTCACCACCAAGGATTCCTCTGGTTGGCAGTCGATTATTTCCTGGGACAACACTTTTTCAACACTAGAGATTCCATTGGTTAGCCATCTATTCTTTCATGGGCCAGCATTGCACCAATAGGGAGTCCTCGTGTTAGAAGTCTATTCTTTCATGTGCCAGCACTTCACCACCAAAGATTCCTCTGGTTAGCAGTTTAGTCCTTCATGGGCCAACATTTCCCCCCGACCCCTAGGAAATCCTCTGGTTAGCAGTGTATTCTTTTATGGGACAACAGTTATTCACCACTAGGGATTCCTCTGGTTAGCAGTCTATTCTTTCATGAGCCAGCATTTCACCATTAGGGGTTCCTCATGTTAGAAATCTATTCTTTCATGTGCCTGCATTTCACCACCAAGCATCCCTCTGGTTAGCAGTCTATTTTTTCATGGGATAACACTTCTTCACCAGTAGGGATTCCTCTGGTTAGCCATCTATTCTTTCATTGGCCAGCATTTCACCACTATGGTGTCCTCGTGTTAGAAGTCTATTCTTTCATGTGCCAGCAGTTCACCACCAAGGATTCCTCAGGTTAGCAGTCGATTCTTTCCTGGAACAACACTTCTTCAACACTAGGGATTCCATTGGTTAGCCATCTATTCTTTCATGGGCCAGCATTCCACCAATGGGGAGTCCTCGTGTTAGAGGTCTATTCTTTCATGTGCCAGCACTTCACCACCAAAGATTCCTCTGGTTAGCAGTTTAGTCCTTCATGGGCCAACATTTCTCCTCCACCCCTAGGAAATCCTCTGGTTAGCAGTGTATTCTTTTATGGGACAACAGTTATTCACCACTAGGGATTCCATTGGTTAGCCATCTATTCTTTCATGGGCCAGCATTCCACCAATGGGGAGTCCTCGTGTTAGAGGTCTATTCTTTCATGTGCCAGCAGTTCACCACCAAGGATTCCTCAGGTTAGCAGTCGATTCTTTCCTGGAACAACACTTCTTCAACACTAGGGATTCCATTGGTTAGCCATCTATTCTTTCATGGGCCAGCATTCCACCAATGGGGAGTCCTCGTGTTAGAGGTCTATTCTTTCATGTGCCAGCACTTCACCACCAAAGATTCCTCTGGTTAGCAGTTTAGTCCTTCATGGGCCAACATTTCTCCTCCACCCCTAGGAAATCCTCTAGTTAGCAGTGTATTCTTTCCTAAAACAAGGCTTCTTCACAACTAGGGATTCCTCTGGTTAGCAGTGTATTCTTCCATGAGACAACTCTTCTTCACCACTAAGGATTCCTCTGGTTAGCAGTCTATTCTTTCATGGACCAGCATTTCATCACTACAAAGTACACTTGTTAGAAGTCTATTCTTTCATGGCGCAACACATTCCCACTAAGGATTCCTCTCGTTAGCAGTCTATTCCTTCATGGGCCAACACGTCTTCCCCACTAGGGAATCCTCTAGTTAGCAGTCTATTCTTTCATTGGACATCTCTTCTTCACCACTAGGGAGTCCTATGGTTAGCAGTCTATTATTTAATGGACCAGCACTTCACCACTAGGGAATTCTCTGGTTGAAGTCTATTCTTTCATTGGCCAGCACTTCACCACTAGTGAGTCCTCTTGTTAGAAGTCTATTCTTTCATGGGCCAGCACTTTCCCACCAAGGAGTCCTCTGGTTAGCAGTCTATTCTTTCACGTGCCAGCACTTCACCACTAGAGAATCCTCTGGTTATTAGTCTATTCTTTCAAGGGCCAGCACTTCTTCACCATAAGGGATTCCTCTTGTTAGCAGTCTATTCCTTTATGGGCCAACATGTCTTCCCCACTAGGGAATCCTCTAGTTAGCAATGCATTATTTCATGGGACAACACTTCTTCACCACTGGGGAGTCCTCTGGTTAGCAGTCAATTCTTTCATGGGCCAGCACTTCACCACTAGGGAGTCCTTGTGTTGAAGTCTATTCTTTCATGGGCCAGCACTTCACCAGTAGGGAGTCCTCTGGTTAGAAGTCTATTATTTCATGGGCCAGGACTTCACCACTAGGGATTCCTCTAGTTAGCAGTCAATTCTTTCAAGGGCCAGCACTTCTTCACCACAAGGGATTCCTCTGGTTAGCAGCCTATTCTTTCATGGGCCAACACTTCACCACTGGGAAGTCCTCTGGTTAGCAGTCTATTCTTTCCTGGGACAACACTTCTTCACCACTATGGATCCCTGTGGTTAGTTGTCTATTCTTTCATGGGCCAGCATTTCACCACCAGCGAGTCCTCGTATTAGCAGTCTATTCTTTCATGGGCCAGCACTTCACCAGTAGGGAGTCCTCGTGTTGAAGTCTATTCTTTCATGGGCCAGCACTTCACCACTAGGGAGTCCTCTGGTTAGAAGTCTATTATTTCATGGGCCAAGACTTCACCACAAGGGATTCCTCTGGTTAGCACCCTATTCTTTCATGGGCCAACACTTCACGACTGGGAAGTCGTCTAGTTAGCAGTCTATTCTTTCCTGGGACAACACTTCTTCACCACTAGGGATCCCTGTGGTTAGCTGTCTATTCTTTCATGGGCCAGCATTTCACCACTAGCGAGTCCTGGTGTTAGCAGTCTATTCTTTCATGGGCCAGCATTTCTTCAACACTAGGAATTCCTCCACTTAGCAGTCTATTCTTTAGTTTGAAGCCTGTCTGTGTCATTACAGAGCGGGACAATATACAAATTAATCTTGAACCCTCTTCCAGGTGATGCTATGCAGTCCACATTGCTAGACCACACTCCTGCTGCAGAAGGATTGCACAGAAACATAGAAAAAGTACTAATGTCACTTTTTGCTCCTTTGCGTTTCCTTAAGTGGGAGGGATATTACAAGGTAGGGAACCCATCGCTTCTGTGCTAATGGGCATATGCTGTACCTCCCAGGTGAGGCGTAAAATGGAAACACATGTTTGGTGTAGCAGAAGCTGGCGTTCCTGTGTAGACGTAACATGGCATAGTAGGGTTGGACTGGATTGTTCCATGTGGCAGCAGCGTTAAGACTAATTGACATATGAATAACTGGCACTGACCTTGACTTGAACAGATGAGTTTAAAACAGCGCTGAGCAAAATGCGGCACTCCAGATGTTTTGGCCTACAACTCCCATCACCCCTAGCCAGCATAGTCAAAGGTGAGGACTCATGGGAGTTGTAGGCCAAAACATCTAGAGGCCCACAGCTTGCCTACCACTGGCTTAACCAATTATAGGATGAAATGCTACAGAGGAATCAGAAGCATTTCCATTCACCAATGTTTGCTTTTTTTATATAATGAGATGCCATCCAGGCCCTAAAAATATTTGTTGTAGTCCATCTCTTTCTCCCCTTTCAGAGGGACAATCAGTCTGGAGTTGTTTGCCCTCTTTCTCTTCTCCAGCTCTTCCAGGCTTCCTTAATGTTTAGTTCATTGGTCATTGTTAACCCTAATTCCCTGTCGCACGGCTTTATTTCCTCTTGACCTTTTAGATGGTGTTGCCAGTTGTCTGACTCTATCTGCTGTGGGTCCTCCACAACTGCCATCTACAAAAGAGCGGCTCTGCACATCCACACACAGGTTTAGAAAGGGCCAAAGCACCTACATGCCTTGGTTAGAACTTGGAGCAGACGGTTGGGGGTGAGACCCGGCCCCATACGTTGTGGGGTGACCGAGTTCAGTCCCTAGTGGAGTCTCGTGTAATGAGAAAGGAAAATGATTGATCATGATGTGTGTGAAAATGTGTGCATAGCCGAGAATAACAATAATCGGAGGCACAGGTATAGAAGTTGAAGAAGGCACCGATTTTAATATAACGAGGGTCATTTTTATTATGTCTCTCCATGGAGGGTCTTGGATAAAGTAATATATGTTGAGTGATGTAACTAAGATATGACAAAGTGCATTTGTAAGTGACATTAACATCATTTCATTATTCTGAAAAACCTCAACGTCTCTGTTGGTCGACTCGCCTTTTTAATACTGTAAAATTGAGCAGAAATGTACATTTCACTTCCTGGATAGTCTTCAAATATTGTCCCTTAGCAAAAGTTAAGTGAGAACCCTCACATTTTTAATCCTGTAAAATTGAGCAGAAAGGTACGTTTCTATTCCTTGACTAATCTTCAAATATTGCCCCTCAGCAACAGTGAAAGCACAGGGGCTCTATTCTGTAAAGGGGCGAGTCACGCTACAAACATGAAATACTTCTGGGCCAGGAAGGTGGCTAACAACTTTTGACCGAGTGCCAACTCTGAGAGACTTTTTCTGAACAATGTCTTCGTACAAGGCACAGGGGTGAACATATTTTCTCAGAACAATGCGTGGGTGGCTGGAGGGGGGGGTGGAGTGAAGAACTTGGCTGTTGTGAGCGAGATTGTGACGCCCAGGTCGACTGTCTAGCTGGTTTTTCTAGACGACCTGCAGAACTTCTCACCACTTCCTCGCCAGGCGGTAGAAGCGCAGTCAGAAAATCAGGTGGCGCTGGTTAGCAGCAGAGGTGGATACCGCTTTCTTTACCACACAACTGAAACAGCATGGTTAACTCTGGAAAATGCTTGAGAAGCAAAGGCCAGAGAGTGGTTTGAGGAAAAAAAAGGTATTTATTGTGGCATTACAGCCAGGAGAAGGAGGGCTGTAATAGTTGCCATGGGCCCAAGAGGAAGCAGATCACTCATAGGAAGGGTAAGAGATTATAGTTCGAGTACTTGCGTGGAAACCTGGAGTGAGTAATGTCCTGGTGGAATGATGGCTAATGAAATTCACGTTGGGAGAGAAACAGCAGGTCTTGTGTGAGGTTAACGCCCCCTCTTCTGACCCATGTGTTACATTGGCCCACCAACATTCTTATGTCATCATATGGCGTTATGTATCCGTTCCACGGTTTATACCGGGGGTAACGGTCGCGAGGACACAGGGCTTGCTCCACCCTAAAGATACATGTAGGGGAAGTACAGAACGGAAGTGTCGATTATAATCTTGCGATAATATACATACCTCTCTTGCAGCTGCTGATGTAGAGCGCCAGCTCCCGTGTTGCAGTACCACTCAACTTAAAAACAGCAGCTAGAAAGATCTTAGAGTCTCAGCCTCGCCCAGGCCTTTAACGGGTGCCCCAGGACGTTACCCCTGGTATAGCCCGTGCAACATGTACATAACACCATTAGCAGCCGTCCCATGGGCTGGAAAAGGGCTGATTCAAAGTATTTTCGTTTCATGAACAAGTTGCCTCGAGGTGCCCCGTTCACAGAAAGAAAATCCTTTACTAAGAAAGATGGCTGCCATGGATTGGGAAAGCGGGGCTCCGAATGGAACCCCTCTTCCATGTCTATGGCGGACGAAAAAGCGGAGTGGATACGAAGCAGCAGCTACAATGAGGTAAGTAGGGTGGGGGGAATAACTAAAAAGGGAATGGAGGATGGGAAGAAGATGGCGGGCAGGCTAACCGGCCATTAGGCTGCTTGGAACGCGAGCTAGATTGGCAGTGTCAGCCCGCATGCCTAGCCACCTGATTAGTTGCACCCTGTCCCCTACCACCCCCTTCCCCCGCAGGGTGCTAATGAGGCCTTCCAGCCCTCCTGGGTGGGCTGAAATAGGGATAACTCCTGAGTTAAGGACAAGAGGCCGGCCGAAGGCACTTTACGAGGGAGAAAGGGCCGATCACACCCGTTACGGCCCACAAAAAGTGGACTATAAAGCCACTATAGGATTGGTGAAGGCAAGAGTTAAAAGAGTAAAAAAGAGATGGAGGGAAAAAGCATGAAACATAGCCCGACTCACGAGCACAGCACTGAACCGCACAGCTGAGAGGACGGCCCAGGGGGATGGAGTCCTGTATGGGCGCAGGAGAAAAAGATGGAGGCCAGGGCGAGCAGGAGCGAGCAGGTGGATGGGCAGTTTTCCCAACAACACATGGGGTGGGGGGGGACAAAGGCGGGCAGCGGCGGGGAGAAGAAAAGGCGGGAAGCTCATGGCTAGGGCATGTCAAAGTGAGTAGGGGAGAAAGACACGAATGCGACCAGACTGCAGGATGGTACGGGCCAGGCATATGGGAGAAAAAATGACACCCAGAAAGACACAGGAGGAAAAATGTACCCAGTGCGGCTACTGCGCATGTCAGATGGGTGGGACACGAACGGTGGCAGTGAGACAGGACAGGGCCCCTCTAGGCCATTACTGCCAATGGAAGAACTAATGTTACAATGAATATTGCATTAGGCCTGATCTCACTACCCCGACCTGCAGTGCCCACTGGTGTGGCAGTCCTGTGAAATATGCACACAAAGCTCTCACAATGCACCTCTACCCCGACCTGCAGTGCCCACTGGTGTGGCAGTCCTGTGAAATATGCACAGAGCTCTCACAACGCACCTCTACCCCGACCTGCGGTGCCCACTGGTGTGGCAGTCCTGTGAAATATGCACAGAGCTCTCACAACGCACCTCTACCCCGACCTGCAGTGCCCACTGGTGTGGCAGTCCTGTGAAATATGCACAGAGCTCTCACAACGCACCTCTACCCCAACCTGCGGTGCCCACTGGTATGACATTACTGTAATATATACACACAAAGCTCTCACAACGCACCTCTACCCCGACCTGCAGTGCCCACTGGTATGGCAGTCCTGTGAAATATACACAGAGCTCTCACAATGCACCTCTATCCTGATCTGCAGTGTGGAATGGTATGACAGGCTTGTTAAATATACACAGAACTCTCTCAATGCACCTCTATCCTGATCTGCAGTGTGCACTGGTATGGCAGGCCTGTTAAATATACAGGGAGCTCTCCCAATGCACCTTTATCATGACCTGTAGTGTGCATTATTATAGCTGTCCTGTGGTATATACACAGAGCTCTCACAATGCACCTCACTCCTGACCTGCAGTGTGCACTGGTATGGCAGTCCTGTGAAATATACACAGAGCTCTCACAATGCACCTCTATCCTGATCTGCAGTGTGGAATGGTATGACAGGCTTGTTAAATATACACAGAGCTCTCACAATGCACCTCTATCCTGATCTGCAGTGTGGAATGGTATGACAGGCTTGTTAAATATACACAGAACTCTCTCAATGCACCTCTATCCTGATCTGCATTGTGCACTGGTATGGCTGGCCTGTTAAATATACAGAGAGCTCTCCCAATGCACCTTTATTATGACCTGCAGCGTGCATTATTATAGCTGTCCTGTAATCGATACAGAGAGCGTTCACAGTGAACCTCTGTCCTGACCTGCAGTGTGCACTAGTATGGCAGTTCTGTGAAATATGCACAGAGCTCTCACAATGCACGTCACTCCTGACCTGCAGTGTGCACTGATATGGCAGTCCTGTGAAATATACACAGAGCTCTCACAATGCACCTCACTCCTGACCTGCAGTGTGCACTGGTGTGGCAGTCCTGTGAAATATGCACAGAGCTCTCACAATGCTCCTCTATCCCGACCTGCAGTGCCCACTGGTATGACATTAATGTAATATATACACACAAAGCTCTCACGGTGCACCTCTATTCTGACATGCAGTGCACATTGGTATGACAGTCCTGTGAAGTATACACAGAGCTCTAACAGTGCACCTCGATCTTGACCTGCGGTGTGCACTGGTATGACATTACTGTAATATATACACACAAAGCTCTCACAATGCACTTCTATCCTGACCTGCTGTGCGCAAAAG
The DNA here is from genome assembly GCA_002915635.3 of Ambystoma mexicanum. Taxonomy (NCBI): domain Eukaryota; kingdom Metazoa; phylum Chordata; class Amphibia; order Caudata; family Ambystomatidae; genus Ambystoma; species Ambystoma mexicanum. The sequence continues at coordinate 988,959,492 of CM030325.1, forward strand.
CATGACAGGCCTGTGAAATCTACAGAGAGCTCTCACAATGCATCTCCATTCTGGTCTGCAGTGCACATTGGTATGACAGTCCTGTGAAGTATACACAGAGCTCTGACAATGCACCTCTATCCTGATCTGCAGTGTGGAATGGTATGACAGGCTTGTTAAATATACACAGAGCTCTCACAATGCACCTCTATCCTGATCTGCAGTGTGGAATGGTATGACAGGCTTGTTAAATATACACAGAACTCTCTCAATGCACCTCTATCCTGATCTGCAGTGTGGAATGGTATGACAGGCTTGTTAAATATACACAGAACTCTCTCAATGCACCTCTATCCTGATCTGCATTGTGCACTGGTATGGCAGGCCTGTTAAATATACAGAGAGCTCTCCCAATGCACTTCTATCCTGACCTGCAGTGCGCAAAAGCATGACAGGCCTGTGAAATCTACAGAGAGCTCACACAATGCATCTCCATTCTGGTCTGCAGTGCACATTGGTATTACAGTCCTATAAAATACACAGAGCTCTCACGTTGCACCTCTATACTGATGCAGTGCGAACTAGAATGACTGTCCTGTGATATATACTCACAGCTATTAAAATGCATCTCTATCCTGACCTGCAGTGTGCACTGGAATGGCAAGCCTGCGAAATATACACAGAGCTCTCACAATGCACCTCAATCCTGACCTGCAGTGTGCACTGGTATGGCAGTCCTGTGAAATATACACAGAGCTCTCACAATGCACCTCTATCCTGATCTGCAGTGTGGAATGGTATGACAGGCTTGTTAAATATACACAGAACTCTCTCAATGCACCTCTATCCTGATCTGCAGTGTGCACTGGTATGGCAGGCCTGTTAAATATACAGGGAGCTCTCCCAATGCACCTTTATCATGACCTGTAGTGTGCATTATTATAGCTGTCCTGTGGTATATACACAGAGCTCTCACAATGCACCTCACTCCTGGCCTGCAGTGTGCACTGGTATGGCAGTCCTGTGAAATATACACAGAGCTCTGACAATGCACCTCTATCCTGATCTGCAGTGTGGAATGGTATGACAGGCTTGTTAAATATACACAGAGCTCTCACAATGCACCTCTATCCTGATCTGCAGTGTGGAATGGTATGACAGGCTTGTTAAATATACACAGAACTCTCTCAATGCACCTCTATCCTGATCTGCATTGTGCACTGGTATGGCAGGCCTGTTAAATATACAGAGAGCTCTCCCAATGCACCTTTATTATGACCTGCAGCGTGCATTATTATAGCTGTCCTGTAATCGATACAGAGAGCGTTCACAGTGCACCTCTGTCCTGACCTGCAGTGTGCACTAGTATGGCAGTTCTGTGAAATATACACAGAGCTCTCACAATGCACCTCTATCCTGATCTGCAGTGTGGAATGGTATGACAGGCTTGTTAAATATACACAGAGTTCTCCCAATGCACCTCACTCCTGACCTGCAGTGTGCACTGGAATGGCAGTCCTGTGAAATATACACAGAGCTCTCACAATGCACGTCACTCCTGACCTGCAGTGTGCACTGATATGGCAGTCCTGTGAAATATACACAGAGCTCTCACAATGCACCTCACTCCTGACCTGCAGTGTGCACTGGAATGGCAGTCCTGTGAAATATACACAGAGCTCTCACAATGCACCTCACTCCTGACCTGCAGTGTGCACTGGTATGGCAGGTCTGTTAAATATACAGAGAGCTCTCCCAATGCACCTTTATTGTGACCTGCAGTGTACATTATTATAGCTGTCCTGTAATCGACACAGAGAGCGTTCAAAGTGCACCTCTGTCCTGATCTGCAGTGTGCACTGGTATGGCAGGCCTGTGAAATATACACAGATCTCTCTCAGTGCACCTCTATCATGACCTGCAGTGTGCACTGGTATGGCAGTCCTGTGAGGTATACACAGAGCTCTCACAATGCACCTCTGTCCTGACCTGCAGTGTGCACTAGTATGGCAGGCCTGCGAAATGTACAGAGAGCTCTCACAATGCCCCTCTATCCTGACCTGCAGTGCGCACTGGTATGGCAATCCAGTGGTGTAAGCAGAGCTCTCCCAGTGCATAGCTATCCTGGCTTGAGCATGGGTTCACATGGCAGTGTGTTTTATATATATATATATATAATATATATATATATATTATATATATATATATATATATATATATATATATATATACACACACAGAACGTCCATGACGCTAACATTCGCGAGAGAGACAAGTGTGCCTGTGTTTGTTACACCTGTCCCCATCTCCCATCTCCAACAATTGACAAATACTCCTCAACACTGCAGATTTGGGGCAATAAAGAGGAGAGCGCGCCACGCCCACTCCTCCAAATGCAGAGAACGCGCCGCGCCTTGGTGGTCAGCGCCTCAGGCAGGACGCGTCTTGCAGACGTCCTGCAGCAGACTACGGTCTGGATACCCGCTGGCGGTGGCTCTGCATACCACTCCATGCAAAAGCCTAGGCACTCTGAGACTACCACAGTGGTGATTTGGAGAAGTATTAAAATGCAACATTCCCTCACCACACTAGTGAGACTGGACACGGAATTTCAGGGCGAACCCTTGTGATGCTGACTTCCGCAAAACCCTAAGAGCCATTTTACATGATCAGCGGAAAATTCCGAGTCCAAGGCCTGAAAATATTCGGATGTCCGAATAGTCCGAGATTTGGATCGCACAGACATGAGGAAGGACACAGGGTTTGCTCCACCCTAAAGATACATGTAGGGGAAGTACAGAACGGAAGTGTCGATTATAATTTTGCGATAATATACATACCTCTCTTGCAGCTGCTGATGTAGAGCACCAGCTCCTGTGTTGCATCACCTCTCAACTTAAAAACAGCAGCTAGAAAGATCTTAGAGTCTCAGCCTCGCCCAGCGGCATGGCTGGCAGTGAAGCTGAGCCTGGGCAGACAACCAGTGCCCTCAAGCAGATGATGGCAGCCTGTCACAAGGCCAGAGCCAGCCTCAAAGGTTTGGGCAGGCTGGATGACAGTACTGAAAACTGGTTGTGACTGGGGCTATTAACCCAGTGGTTCCTCTGAGCCCACAAGGCTGAATAGCTGTCACCGCCTCCTTTGCCCATTAGATGCACCGTTCTCCACCAATTCAGAGGATATTTAGTTTCACAAAGCAGGCCCCCCAAATTATTCAAAATTCCACTAGATCTTCAGGACGAGTTCCTTAATTTACATACTCGACCTAAGAGGAATCCACTCGCCACATGGTAACAGGTGACAAAATATTTACCTCTGATTTCTGTAAAACGTTGCTCGTCACAAAAAGCACACTTCATATTTGGTGCAATGCTGCCACCCAAAGGGTAGCCATGCACAGTGAAACCTTTATTTGGCATTTAGTGCAAACAAAGTTTGTTTTCAGTAAATGTCCCAAAAACGTTTCAAACAGTAAATAGTACTCGCCCTTCAAAAAACCTTCTCGCCAATGCGAGTGGGCTAGTAGATTTTGCAAGCCCTGCAAAGAGATGGTGAAGGTGTGGGTCATGTAAAAGCTGAGGCAAGCAGTTAAGCCTTTGGCTTCATCAAAGGGGGTATAATGATATCGCCTGTGCAGAATTTTGTCCTCAGCCTTTATACGTTTGCTGATGCTGTCACATTAATGATTGTTTACATATAAATACTCTGCTCTCCCAGATGAGAAATTTGACAGGGTCTCGCAGAAGCACCATTTTCCCATGGAGCCCTGGCCTGACTGTCACGGCATAGTGCTGCCTTCTGCCTGCAAACTCCTCCATTTGGGAGGGCTTAGCACTGTCCCTGCCACAGCACAGTGTAGTGTTCACTTATCAGTTACATGGATGAAGGTAGGTTTCTTGTAGAGCACCTAACAACAATTTCATGCCACTTCAAAGCACTTTGAATAAAGACGCGAAAGGGACGTAGGTGGAAAAGGAGAGCGGGTGGGGGGTGAAATAGGAGCATGTGTGGCTGGAGGAGAAATCAGAGGGTGGCAGTGGAAAAAAGCAGGCCCTGGTGGTCAGAATTTAGAGGGAAGAGCGAGAAAAGGATAGGTCAGAGGTCCAAGGCATGCAGTGGCCGCTCTCTTTCCCATCTCGTTTCCTGGATCTCTGACTGAGGGTTGCATTGGCTTGCATGACTTTTAGGCCTGCTTTTTAAGTCCTGCCATATTTACATCTCTTTGTGTGAGGAACAGGGACCTGGAGCGGAATTACCACTTCCATCACCTCATTCAGCTCTGCCATATGAATCCACATGCATTTGAATTTGATGCTGGCAGTAATGCATTGGATTCCTATGGAATCCACCTGCTTTTTACACCTGCTAAAAGGAGGCAGATTCTATTGGAATCCATTGCAATTGCGGTCTGGCATGCGTGAATGGAATGTGGGCATTTACACAATTTATACTACAAAGTGAAAAAGAAGCAATGAAGTGGATTTCACTCGCGTTTACACCTTCTTGCCTTGAATAGTGCAAATGATGAAAATTGCTAGGAGGGGACTTTTTGCACTTATGTGCAAACAGGCCCCAGGGTCTTAGAAACTGGCCACCACCACAGAGAGAGACCAGCAGAGTTGGGGCACTGCCAAGAGCCTTCAAATCATTAGGCAGAGTAGGTTTCTGGCGGGACGAGAACATTCGAGTTCAAGGAAGGCCATTGTTCCTGGGATAGCAAGGGAACGGCTGTGAATCTGAACCCTAAGCTCCTTGGGGGGCCTCCGGGTACACACTCCACTGGACAGACAGATAGGCAAGATCCGGACAGTGCTTGTGTTATTTGGGCATTAAAGGCACCAAATTCTACCATCTGGCCTCAGGATCAGTTCCCAGCTGTGCAAGGGAAGAAAAGTTGGCAGAGTACTCAGGGCCTCCTAGGTTACTTGTTATGTGGTCCTCCCGATGATTTGGACTTCAACGATTTCCGGTCTGCTACCTTCCCAACTACCTCAGGGATACTTCCTCTGCGGAGCCTAGGGACTCTGTACCATGTGTAATATTTGTAATTATTAAGATTGTTATTATGCTGTATTGGTATACTTTTATTGGAATTTATCTCCCTGTATGTTCTTTTCTTGCAACCCTGTACAAATTGCGCCCTGATGCCCCCGGGCCTGATGGTCTGCGCGTTATAAATAAACAAATATAAATACAAATACCCATCAGGCCTAGCTGGCATAATCAGTGGAGAGGGATCAATTGAGTTGTAGTCCAATCAGTGCCTTAAATGGCACTGGAAAATGAGCCAGGGCTCATCAAGGGGGCGTGGCCTAATGGCTGGGGATTGACTGCCCTGCTGTTAGACCCCAGCCCCTTGATGAGCTTAATGGGCTACAGGCACCACTGCCAGGCAGCCCTTTGTAGAGATCAGCACCTTCTCTCCCATGGTGGAGAGGGGCTGATCTTTGCATTTATTTACTAACGACTTGCCTGGCAGGGGATAGCGCTTCGCTGTTTCAGCCTTCATGGTGGAGCATCATGCCTGGGGAGGGACAGAAGCACCATTAAGGTTGAAAAGGTGAGGATGCTGTAAGCCGAGGACTTTTTTCCTAAAGCCTGAAGCTTCCGCGAATGAGTGGGAGCTTCAGGCTTTAGGAAAAAAGGCTTCTGCTTCCAGCGACCTCACCTTTTCTTCTATAATGGCCATCTCTTGATTGAAAGGATGCCTCAAAGGTGCCGGTGCCACCATTATGGATTAAAGAGATTTATTTTTTAAGCCTGAAGCTCTCGCACCCGGCTGGGCCCCACATCAGAATAAAATTTCAGAGCCTGCCGGGGCTCGGCCCTAGCTAGCCCCAGCCCACTTAAAGCCCAGAGTCCAATACATCTGGAGTGCCACAATTAGTCACCAAATGCAGCAGTTCCAGGTAGCTTCATAAGATGCTACCTGCATGAGGGAGCCGATAGGGTGGGGGAGGGTGCCAGATCTGTTGTCCAAACATGAAATCCAGCATCATTGCGAGAGAAGGGGATGCAAAAATGGAACTTCCCCTAAAATGGCATACAAAGTATTTTTCCTGCCAGGAACCCTCTCTTTATGAGCTGCTAACTTTAAACCTGGAATGCACCCAAACTTCCCTGGCCGGGTGCAAAGCGCGGCACACATTCTACCTGGCCACCAGCCAATCCTGATAAGGATAAAAGCAAACGGTGTAAGCCTTTGTCTTCCGTGTGGTCAACCTTTAGTTAGACAGGGGCACGCATGCGCTGGCCGCGTATCAGTTGCTGAATCGCTATCACTACCGGTGAATGTTTGGCGGAAACTCAACCAGCTCAGGGCCTTATTCAGAGGTGCAAAGTTATAATGGAAAAGTGCCGCGAGAGACTTTTCCATGAAGACATGCATTCTGATGTATTACGGGGGATAGAAGCAATAAACGAAGCCCGCCACTCAGGCAAAGCCGTGATTTCCGCATGCGAGGAGCCCCGCCAACCACCCCACATGCAAGGGTGTGGCAAGGACTGTATTCAGATGCCAGAACACCCTTCCTGCACCAGCCAAAAGAGGCGTACATTAACAGGACGCTGGGAGGTGCCGTTAAACTCCACAGCACACTTTCTCCCATCATGTACATGGCATTTCTTAGACGGCGGCAGCACCGCTTTTCCAGTTCAATGAAAGTTTAAGAAAACTTTCTTGAATTAGAAAAGTGGCAGACTTTTGCAACATGCTCGCTAAGCCACTGGAGCACATGTTTCCCCCACAAAGATAGATATTTAGCAGCTTGTCATTTCCCCTCCAATAGTTCCACCCACCTCAGAGCGGTGGTGCTGGAAACTGGAGGGGAGAATGTCGTATTCCCACACTCTTTTTATCACGAGCTCAGATCAGGCCCTCAGTGTTGGTCACTTCTTCTCCCACAATAATGATCCATAATATACGGCAGGGAAATGTTTCGCACAGATAGGAGCACGAGTTGGGCAGGCGGGGCAGCTATATGGTGTGAGTGTTGCAATCATATTTGCAGTTTGATGGGGGCATAGCTGTGCAGTGGCGCAACGGCCATTGGACAGATGAGGTTTCAGACCCCCTAACTCCCACCCCGAAATGTTGGGCTATGTTGACTTGACCTGGCTGCCCTACGAAACAGTAGCAGGGCAGGACAGGACATAGACAATACATAGTGCCAGCAGCTGCACAGTTAACAAAGGCCCAGCAATTACTAATGTACCGGCATTCCTATGCATACATCGTTGGGCAATCGTGATTGGGTGTTAGTACTTGAATGTCAGGGGAGTGATTGGAAGGGTAGGGGGGGCAGGAGGCAGCTCATTCTCACAGCAGTTCTTAAGTGGGTGGTTTCAGACATGAATGAGAGAGTTAACTGCTTGTAGCATTAGAGCTGCACTAGAATAGTCTCAGTAGAATGCGTAAAGAAGTCAGATGCCCCCGCACAAATGTGTGCCCCTCCCCCACAGTCTTTTACGTTAGCACCTCTCCCAACATTTGAAGGGTTAATTGGGCCCCCATCCCGACCACCCTTCTGAAATATTAGTCTAGGTGCACCCCTGCAGCTGTGTTGGGGGCGGGCAGCCAACGAAAAACCGAAAGAACATCTGGGAGAAATGAGGTTTGATCACTATGGCAAAGGAGGGTATTTTGCAGTGTGAACTATTTTAGGATGCAATAGGACCGCTCCAGATGTGCTACTCGCAGCTTTCACCAATGTGGGGGGCTAAGTCCAGATTGCATACTTAGTTAGAGCGAGTGGCAATGGGGTGTACCATGATAGTTGGTAGAAATACTTACATGGAATGAATGTGAAGTTAACCCGTCTCTGTGTGCTATTTGGTGGCAATAATTACTGGGCCCATATCATGTATTATTTGCCCAGTAAATGGGGACTTTGCGCGCCAAACTGAGTGCGAAATCCTCTTTGTGGAGTCATGGAATAGACTGCGCAGCACTTTTTAGTGCCTTGCGGGGCCTTTGCACAGGCTCGGCACGTCTCTGTGACAGGCCGAGTGCCGTGCACAGAACGCAGGGAATGGGACGGAACTCGCGAAATGAGGAAGAACAAGGGAAAATGTGGGCGTTACGAAGGACGGCCTGCAGGCAGTCCATCACACGCCCACTATTGCACAGAACGATATGTATTCAAGGATCCGACCGCGCAACCTCTCAGCGGCGAATTGCCACGCAAAGCCCTCATCCCCGAAGGCAGGAGTAGACACTTGCGCATGGGGAATCACTGTGCAGAAGTACGGCCGGGTGTCGGATTTAGAGGTGCAGCCCGGGTTCCGAACTAACTTACGGGTGCACATGCGCTTTCCGAATTTTACCCCAGTTACGATAAATCGTACAACATGTTGTCAGGGTGCCAGTTACAGTTACAGAGGACCCCTCGCTGGGTCCCTGAGATGCAGGCAACAGTAGCTGTTTCTGGTTGCTTTTGTCTTTGCGTGGGGGCATGTCGGGGGCTTTCCGGCCACGACTTGCGTATACGGTTACTTTGCGCGAACAATTCCATGATTACGCGGAGCCCGCAGTAAAACTACTGCGGGCAGGCTCGCGCAGAGTTGTACTCGGCACGCAGGCATTGCGGGATCTCTGCGCACTATTCCATGAATCGGAGCCCACTGTGTCTTCTTTTTGAAACAGTAATTATTGACAGAGGCTTTTGTTTGCAATGTCCTTTTGGCTGAATGCTAAATAAAAGGGGAGAATGCAAAGTGGACAAGGGTTCCCAATAGGACGCCCTCCCTTGCCTGTCAGCCCACCTACCCACAACTCTGCCTGCAAGGGCCCCTTGATCCACCACAAATCTGCCTGAATGGGCCCTCCCTTAGACCTACCTTGTCAGCCTACCCACCCACTACCCTGTCTGCGTGGGCTCCCAGGCCCTGCCTGACACCTCACCTACCCACACTGCTACCTCTCAGTGTTCTAGTGCCTAACTGGCATGCCCCCGTACCCACAATCTTATCTGCATGAACTATGCCTCTACTGTCAGCCCACCTACCCACAACTCTGTCTGTACAGCAGGCTCTAGCGCCTGCCGTGGGGGGAGGCGGGGCGAAAGCACATAAGCACTGTCTCCATGGTCCCTCTAGCTTCCATGGCAGCCCACCGACCAACCCAAAACTCTGCCTAGTGTCCTCGCCCTTTCCTGGGAGCCCACCTACCCACACACCGGGCTGCAATGGTCTTGGGGGTTCCCTGGCGACGCACCACCCTATCACTCTGCGTGAAGTCTCGAGGAGTATCGCCAAGCCTCCCACAGCCGTGTGACCGGACGGACAAGTCTCTCCTTGCACACGCAGAGCACTGAGCCGCAAGGAGCGCAGGGCCTGGGAGAGACAGTCTCAGACGGTGTGCACTCATGGTGTACCGAATAGACAGCAAACAAGTGTAATCAAATATGTATTAACCCGGGCCTACACCCCACGCGCAGATAAGATAGGCAGACGGAGTGTACAGACACTCCTGAGCAGAGGATAGACCTGTTCTGTGTTAGGTCCCTGCCCGGGCCCTAGGCCTGTGGGGCGCTCTGCCAGTCTATTGTGTTGGCAGGGTTGGCTAACAAGCATATTAACCTGATCGGGTGTTGGGGACTCAGAGAACGACAATGCATTCCTGCAGTACGCATCGCGCCAGCGTGAGCAAAGTGGGCCTGTAATTACAGGCTAGCCTCCCCTGAACACTATAATTGGGCGCAAGGGGGCGGGCAGGCGGCGCAGCTGCACACGATGAGCTGGTGCGCGGGGGAGGGGGGGCAGTCTGGGGCATAGAGACTGCCATGTATTCCCTCCTAGGCCTGTCTGCCACCGCCCGCCTTTGATCTCCCTCACATCAGAGGAAGGGGAACGTGCAGAGATTAGAGGTGGAGTGGGGGTCGAGGTGGCAGGGTCAGAAGAGGGAGCGAAGCCACATCGATCAGGGGAGGGGGGAGAGATAATGTGAGGCGACTACAGCCTTAGCGCAGCCTTGACAGATAAACGCTCTGCGGTTTTTACATACATCTCTGCATCAGGTGCATTAGCCCACTAGGCTGTCCTATCAGCTTAAAAGTTATACTAAAAAAACTTCTGGTTTCCTTTGAGGATAGGGGGGGAATATTTCTATTGGGTAACCCTTAATCTTGCTGAAGAGGTCGGCGGGAAAAGTTAGGTTGTGTTCTTGGAAGCAGACCACGCAGAGCAACACGGGTTCGAATCCCAGGATATTAAATGCATTATGGATGAATTCATAAATGAATGAAACACGGACTGGGGACCTTTGTGGTAGGTAGGACAGAATGCCAGCTTTCTACTTTCTTGCAATGAGCAACCAAGACATCTCCAACATAACCATTTCACTGCCAGCCCCCGGCCCCCACTCCTGGGAAAAGTAGGAGCCAGGATTTTAAAGAAACTGTATTCAAAGCCATAGCTTTCATTAGCAGTTCTAAAGAGAAATCCCACAATACATGCTGTGTATTTTAACAATCTTAACTGTGAAGCAAAAATAAGACATGCATTACTCACCGTAATAGCATTTCTGATGATTGTATCTGCTTAGATTCACATGCTGTGCCTAGAGTGCGACATCTAGTGGTAATTGCAGAGTATTGCATCTTTCTTTCGAGGTTCGAAAGCGGACATCAACATGGGCGTGACTGTAACACTATCCCTAACGTGACGTGTAGTGTTGTTTCCCCTGCGAACTACCTGTAACCACCCCTGGGGGTGTCCACTATGTACAGCGCTCTGTTTACACACATAGATAAGTGTCAGAACTTCAGCAACTTATAAAATCTGCCAAATGCTGTGAGTATATGGGTACATCTTTGTAAATTCTGGCATATGATGAGAATACATAAGTATTTGATGCCATCACCAGGTCAAGGGCACGAGTAAACGGGTATAGGATGGCAATATCTGTCTAATGGTGTTAGCACCTGGGGAAGCAACGGAGAGCTTTACAATCACTGATGTCCTGATGGGTGGGAATGACAGCCCACTCACCATGCCAAGGAAAGAGGGGGTCTCCATTCTGATCCATAATCGAGTCCCGTTTCATATACAGAACATCAGCAGGGATGGGGAGGGAAGACATGTTCTTGTCCAGGGTCAGGTGCATCAGCACCCTATCACATTACTAAATATATATGCCCCTACGACCGACACCCCGTCGCTTTTTACATGCACATTCACAGCATGTGCACAACACGTGGGGAACTTAACCATTATGGGTGGAGATTTAAAAGTTGCTCTTGACCCAGTCAAAGACCGCCAGAGCACAGCCTGGGCAACCCCACCAATTAGAGAAAACGGATAGCCCTCCAAGCTCTGATGAACAGCTTACGTCTAAAAGACATATGGTGACATATACAAGGAAAATACTACGACTATACATTTTACTCTCATCGACATCATAGCTACTCTCAAATAGACTATTGGCAAGCGAAGACGACCACCGCCGGCACAGCACTCACTGAACCTTCCTGGCAGAAATGCCGCATGGAACCGGGTACTCGGCCATACAGGAGGACAGGAAATGGGCAGTTGATTGCTATGAGGGTGGAATCCAAGCCCCAAATCCTTTACAGGTGAAGGACCCTGGGATCAAGCTAAATCGGAACCGAAGAGTCCCAAGTGATACAGAACAAGCCAAGATTAGAGAAAGTCAAGAAAATGAGATTGCCAAGTCCCGAGAGGAGAAAAGGATGCAAACCCTGGATGGATGGAAACTACTAGGGAAGCCCAGCGGCTAAAAAGCCTGTGAATAGCCACAGCAGAGCCAATGGGTCCCAGAAGACATACAAATTGATAATACTGAGAGTCAAGAAGACATTCAATTGAATATTGTAACATACCCGCTACCCAGGATTGCGAAGGCTCGAGGGAGTGAGGTGAGCTACAGAATGAGAGAGTCTTGGAGTGGGTATACGAGGAATACGCCATTGGATGCGCACAAGGAAAGCTTTGGTGAATTGAATGAACAAAGACTTATTTTGAGAGGAACATTTATTTGAATCTGGATTTCCCTTTGTGAGAACTTCTGCGGAGACCCAGGCCAGGTACAGTGTCCTAAGAGGAACATTTATGTTGAAGATTGTCTGAAGCAGAGGGGGTCATCTAGGAGGTGTTGACAAACCCCAGGATGAAAGCCTGTTTCTTTCTTCTGTTTCTTTTTCATCTAGTGGTAGGGCCAGATAGTTGGACAGGTTAGGATGAAGGACTGATTTTCGTTATATTCTAAAATTTCTGACGAGCCCCTTAGTTTTAGTTTCTTTTAGCAGTAGGGAAAGAGAGGCGTTTTCTTTTTATTTTAATAAATTAGAGTTGAATCAAGTCCTCTGGTCTGAATCTTACTTCTGGTTCACCACAATACATGCAGGGAATATGTGGTTAAATCAATTGAACATTTGAGGAGGGTTGCCCCAGTTTGGAGACATTTCCTGTGTGGCAATTGTGCCTACTGTGAAAGCTTGTCCAGGTAAAATGGGGCACGGCCAAATGGGTCCGGCATTTGATGTCAAATTGTAATTCAGGTTATGTTTTATATGCTCTAGAATGACCATGTGGTCTCCCACATACAGGTATGACCACTAGGAACGCGTCTATCAGAATGAACAAACGCAGATCTTGATTCGAAACAGGCAATCTGACCGTACGATTAGCTCAACATTGGTAGCTGGAGCAACACTGAGTCTGAAACTCAAAGAGAATGCCTTTGAAAAAAACTCAACCTTAGACTCATCCAGGTAACTTCCCACATAAATAGGGAGTTACAGACCAACATTGGATCATTCATAATCCAAGAACTCAGCGACAGATGGGTTAAGCGATAAGGAGGATCTTTTTGGTGGGCCAGTCTGGATATATTTTGATATTGCGGCTTGGCATGCTTTAAGGGGCATCAAGAGTAAAGCAAACAAGATTCATATTTGCTTTACTCTTGATGCCAACTTTGTAATTATGTAGCAAGTCTGGCCTTCAATGGTGGGCCAGTCTGGATATATGTTCTTACTGTGTCATGGCATGTTTTCATGGGCATCAAGAGTAAAGCAAACATGATAAGTGTTATTACGAGGCTAGACTGGCCTTCTTTGGTGCAACCAGTCTGTATATATTTAGTATTTTATTGTATTTATATAGCGTTATACGACAAAGCACTTAATAAAATGAAAAGAAGCGGCACAAATCGAATGCAAATGAAAGAGATAACAAAATCAATAGGCTAGGAAATGTGCTTTGAGGCTAGAGCAGAATAAGGAAAAAGAGGATAGAGAACAAATGGGAAGAGGGAGTGTATTCCACTGCTTAGGAGCCAAGAGGGAAAAGGAACAAAAAATATGATGTAGCATAGGGAGTGCGAGGGACGGATAGTAGAAATAGAGAGTGAAAGAGAAGGGATGGATGAGGGGAAAGCAGAGATATTGGGGGGGGGACCAAGCCGCAAAGACATTTGAAAACAAGGCAGAGAAAATTAAAGAACAAGCGTGACACAAATGAAAGCCATTGGAGTGAAGAGAGGAAATGGAGTCATGAGGTCAAGAGCAGAGAGCGAATGAAGAAGACATATAGATGAGTTGGAGATAGAGAGGGGTTAAGTGAGTAGAAGGGAGACCAATAAAAAGACAGGAACAGTAGAACAGACGGGGATAAAATAAGGGATGGCATGAGAGTTTTAGTTACATGAAAGGAAAGGCTGTGCTTCCCAAATATTACAAAGATGGAATCGGCAGGAGCGAGAGAAATGTGAGAGGAAAATGTAAGAGGAGACTCATGAATTCCACCAAAGTTTCAAGCAGACAAAGAAATGGCGAGAGAAACAGGAGGAAAGGAAATAGAAGGAGGTGAGAAGGGGATGTGGCATTGCATTTTTTACTGGCATCAAGGGTAAAGCCAGCATGATGAGTGCTCTTATGGGGGAAGACTAGGCTATATTTATGCAGCCAGTCTTGAGATGTTTTCTTATTGTGGCATGGCCTTTTTACTGGCAAAGCCAACGGGAGTATGTTCTCACATAGGGTACTGGCATATGTTTTCTTATAGTATCATTACTGGCATTATGCGCAAAGCAAACATGAGAATATGCTGGCAGATATTGGTGCAGCCAGCATGGAAATTGTATGGGCACAGCCAGAATGGAATTTTGAAAGCTTTTGATACTGGCATATATATATATATATATTCTGGGATAAGGCATCTTGCACATGCTCCTGTACACAGTTGGTGACTTGCATCTAATTGGATCTTTTCGTGAGTTACCCAAAAAAAGCAATTGGAAACTGTGGTATTTTACCCAATTTTTCAAAAAGGGGTGCTGTAAAATTCACCATTTTAACCCCTTATTTTCAAACATTTCTCAGAATAGGTTTGGGCTCCTTTGCTACGCTTGGTCTGTCCCACATATTTGGGGGAAACATTTACCCCCCCAATTGCAACATTCACCATCTGCCACTGGTCATCCCACTCCATTCTTTGATAAATAAATATAATGCAAATCAGAGGCGGGAATTCAACACTGCCAGCCGCCATCTTCAACTCACCTTTCACCTTCCGGATGGATCGCGGGTACTTCTTGTTTCCGTCGCCCATAAGAGAAGCTGGGATTTCCTGTGGCATGAAAATACATTATTTTAATTGTAACCTCTTACGTTTTATGGGAAGAATTTCTGTAACAATGATTTCTAAATATAACCAGTTTAAGAAACACCACTTATGGACCAACCACAGAAACTCCCTACTTACGGTTAATTGGCAGGCTGTTGGCCCTGGACACAGGGCAGATGCCAAGATGCCACAGGCGGTGCCATTTCTACATCCGGCACAATACATGGGTGCAGGCTGCACCTTGCCTGGGCTTGAGAGAGAGAATAGCTGCAGGGTGAGCTTTGCACGATTCTAGGCAGTGTCTTCTCTGTTCTTGTAACAGGGCAAGGCTGCCGGCTGTGCCCTGCCCACACTTAAGACAGGGCACAGCCACACAATGCTGTAACTGTGCCCTGCGCATACCACCTTACACAGCAGGGCCTGTGCATGCCATTCGCATGCATCAGACACGGTTTGCAGCCTAAGGCTACATACGTGTGATATTTTCAGTATATAGGGCATCGTACGTCATTACAAAACCCATGAAGCTCATCCAAAAATATGTCCTTAAATTCATTGAAACACTTAAATTGAAATTATGTTAAGCTCCCATTCAAAAACCCAAAACCCTATAACTTCTCCAGTCAATGTCAGCTACAACCTCCCCTAACTCTCCTTCCCATATAGTGATCATAACCCAACACATGGCATCGCAGCTGATAACATCATTGATGACTCGTCTGGTGCCATCACAGGGGGTATCCCCAATGACATCTGTGAATAGATGACTAATGCCATCATCAGTGACAGCAATTGAGTTTCATCAGAATGACAGCAGACTCCCCGATGACGTTATAGCACAGTGGTCTGCAACCTGTGGCTCTCCAAATGTTTTTGACTACGATTCCCACCATCCTTCACCATTGACTATATTGGATAGAGCTGATTTGAATTGTAGTCCAAAACATCTGGAGCGCCCAAGGTTGCAGACCCCTGTTATTGGACATCCTAGAAGGCGAGTGAGATAATGGATATTATCTGCTGGGCCATTCAGGATGGGATTCTCTGGCACTGTCCCGAATTGGTTTACCTACTACGTCTCAGGCAGACACCAGGATGTCCAGATGAACTTGTTGCATTCTAACCAACACTAGGTCTCCTGAGGAGTCCCCCAAGGCTCCAACCCGTCACCAATCCTTTTTAGCCTTTACATGGAGCCTCTGGGCACTCTCCTCAAAGATCCCAATACAGCCATTCACCAACAAACAGGGACGATACTCAATTGTACATGAGAGTAAATAGCGCGCAGAACATCATTCACCTTCGCGATTACCCAGCCATCATCCAGTCCATGCTTACGACAAACTAAACCCATCCAAGACTGAATTCATCCTCATCGATCCGCCCGCTAAACAACAACTTGTCCAACAATGACTCAATGATATGCACCTAGAAGGATTTGATCCACAACTCTCAGACTCAGCAAAATCCATAGGCTTCACCATTGACAGTAGCCTGTCCTTCCAGAAACACACAGCCAAGAAGACACAAATAACCTGGCTCAGATATCTACCCTTTGAAAAATCCCTTCATCCCGCCGCAGGACTTCTGGATCGTAGTTCAGGCCCTTGTGGTCTTGCACATCGATGGGGGAAATGCTCTCCTGACAAGGTACCCGGCTGCTCACTTGGCTCCCCTAAAATCAGTCCACCACGCTGCAGCATGTCTTATTATGGGAGCACAGATATTAGAACCAAATTACCCTCCTCCTACGCAAACTACATTGGCTTCCACTCCAAAGCAGGATACCGTTCAAGACTGTGTCGATCACCTACAAAGCAGTCACGAGTAGCACACCAGTGTACCTGGTGGCTAAGCTCGACATATCTGGTGGCACATGCTCCTCGCGCAATAGATAAACCAGCTAGCTTGAATCACAACTCATCCGCAAAGAGAGGAGCCGGAAACAATCCTACTCTTGTCACGCACCCACCCTCTGGGACTCTATCCCAGCATCAGCTCTAAAGGCCCCCGCAATGCTCTAATTCGCAAATCTCTCAAAACATGGATCTTTCAACAACACCTGACCAAGGACTAATTCCAATGGACACACATACTGACGAACAGACCTCACTATTGTTAAAAGTTGGCAGCCCAAATGTGGGCTACCCACAGTCTGTACAGCGCTCCACTGCTCTCGAGCTAGGTCTGCGCTTTAAACAATACAAATAAAATAAAAATACAATACCCATACAGAAAAAGATGCAGGTAGATCTGCATGGCACATGGCAGACTTTACCCCGACCTTGTTAGATTTCAAAGGTATATTTGAAACAAGTATTGGCAATTCCAAACATTTTGGCTTTTGTCTAGGCATAGGACAGGTATTTTCCAGGCACTGCCATAATGGTACTAACTAGCCATCAATTTCAGCAGCTGCAAAAAGATGCAAGTACCTGTGCGTACGATAGCAGTGCCTGGCGAATGCTTGCCTAATACTGATACACAAGCCACAAATGTTGGCTTTGCCAATGCTTGTTTTTAGAAGCAGACTTTTTAACAGGACTTCAGTGCAAGGACATGCCTACTGCTTATAAATCAAGCGGCTGAAGGCAGACCAGTTTAAGACATTTTTTATTACACCAGTGGCACCTTTAAAGCTCCAATTAAGTCACTAACTCTCAGAACACTGCTCTGAAAGAACACAGAGAGACATTTACAGCACCAACTTAGATGTTACTACTTGGTCGAGCTAGCTCAAAGGTATATCGGGAGGATGGCTTTTGGGCTGGGAGGGCCGGGAGCGGGCGGAAATGGCCATAGGGATTTGCATGGCCATGGATAGTCAATGGGTGGCTAAAAACCAAACACCACCCAAAAGCTCTGTCACTTAAGAACTAAAAATAGCGATATTTTTCCCAAATGCCTGTGTCCACCTCCAAACATCAAATTGATCTCACTAACATTCCAACAAACTGCAGGCCAATCACAACCGTCCCCTTCCTTCTAAATATACTGGACAGAGTTGCATACCTGCAAATCCAGAAACACCAGGAGGACAATAATTTACTTGCTCTCCGACATGCCGGATTCCGACCCAGACATGGCACCGAGATAGCCCTTCTGGATCTGAAAATACAGATGGATGAGGCGAAAGACAAAGGCAAACTGGCCATTCTCCAATGGTTAGACCTTTCAGCTGCATTTGATCTGGTCGATCACCAGATCCTCACAGAACACTTGACCACAACAGCTGCCTTCTCTATCAATACATCCATTTGGATTAAGTCTTTCTCGTCCAATCGTGTCACCAGAGTCTTCTCGCTCGCTGCCTCAGCAGACCCGATTCACATCCACTGTGGGGTTCCCCAAGGTTCATGCGTCTCGCCAACACTATACAACATACTCATGAAGCTCCTCTTCGACCGCCTTGACAACATGGGTGTCATCTACATGAACTACGCTGATGACACCCAGGTTCTCATCACGCTGTCTGGCTTTTACGAAGCAGACTCTAAGCTAATTAACAATATCTACTTGGAAATACAGGCATAGATTGCTGCCCACAGCCTCTGCCTTAATGATGAAAAAACCGAGCTCCTGATTGTCAGCACGCAGGCTCGCCTTAACAAGCTTGACCTGCAGTATACGTCCTTCAATATTGACGGGAACCGGATCCAAGTTGCAAAGGAAATAAAAACACTAGGAGTTCATCTTGATTCCACCTGGTCCTTAAAGAAACAAGTGAGCTCTATTGCATCATCAACAGCCTACACCAACAAGCTAATCAATGCTTGTAAATCTTACTTGTCCCCCACTAGTTGCATGACGCTAGCTAGAGCTTTAGCACTCTCTAAAATAGACTATTGCAATACGCTATTACTTAGATCCTCTGAACAAAATCTCAATAGACTTCAAGTCGTGCAAAACAACTCCTTAAGATCAGCACTAAACATTCCTAGATCCAGCCACACCTCCAGCCTTAGGCAGAAATCTAACTGGCTCCCAGTGTGCGACAGAATATCACTTTGCGCTCTGGCAATCACCCACAAATGTCTGTCTAACTCTGCCCCTAAATATTTGTCAGACATATTCTCCAAATACAAACCAGCCCGATCCACCAGATCCTCCCAAACACACTTCCTTCTAGTTCCCAGGTTTAACCTAAACACTGCAGGAGGAGCCAGCTTCCCTGTCCAAGCTGCCAAGTCCTGGAACTCCCTACCCCCCAACATTAGAATGGAACCTTCCTTCAGTGCTTTAAAAACCAGAATAAAGTTGAGGCTCACTGACAAGACTAACAACTAAGCCTCAGGCTGCCAGTGGATCTGTATTTCGTCCTCATCGCTCTGGTCGCTATGCCCTTTTCTGTATTTATTGACTCCCAGACCTCCCTGTAACCTTGGTCGACCCAGCTGTTAATTTCCTATGTATGTTTATGTATGCCTGTAACATGTTAAGTTTTCCAGCACCCAGCTACCTCAGGGTTAGGTGCGTGATACAAATAATAAACAAATACAAAATACAAAATACTAAAGGTGATTTTTATAGGACGCTGCTTAGACTTCAGGGAACTGATAAAGAATCTTGCTTCCATCCCTGACTTCCTGTTTGGCAAATCGATTAAGGGCTTGATTCACATATGTGTTTTCCTATGGGTTTGCGCCATTATAAAACGCTTCTGTGAATCAGGAAGCAAAGAAGGCAATACACAGAGAAAAAGCAAGTGGTCAAGCCGATTTATTCCATTTGTTTAATGGGAAATGCAGCATGAAAGACTATCCTCAAGAACCTTTCTGACCACCACTTGTTTTAGTTTTGGCTGATTGATGGTGCAGCCACCATTTATAAACCATTGCGATGTGTATGCTAGAGGGCGGAGGAGATTGACTGCACGTAGTGCGGTATCACAAAAATTCAAAGCTGCGCGTAACCTTCTGCATGCAAAGTAGTGCATTGTAAAGGGATGTCCGCAGCACCAAGAGGGTCCGAGCAGGATCTGCACTTGCACGATAAAGGGTGAAGGAGCACTGCTGCTGTGAAGGCATCATATGACTTCCCACCACAGCTGCACTATATCGGGCCAATGAGGTATTTGATAGCAATAGCTTGCAAATAAGCAATGACTGAGAACTGCCTACACAGGAGCCAAATCTATTGGCTTTGTCAATATTTGTTTTACTTGTTCTTCCACGACAGAACTCCCAACAGTCCCAAATCACATGACTAATGAATCCCAACGGGCTAATTATCTGATGCTGGCAGAGTACCTGCTGCTCTTTTATTCAGTGAGGCCGGTGTGGATTAATGAGACAACCATGCAGCAAACACCTTCGACACATGGCCCCACCGCCCTACCCCACAATCCCCTAGTGGGCTGATACGTCATTCATGAGTCTTTGGCACATGGCCCCATAACCTTCTTTAATGCCTTTTCTGGCTGCAGTATTACCAGCGTTCTTTGCCAAACAGAAGGCTGATGGGCGGAAGATTTTGAATTAATCATAACCACCGGCATTACGCTGGTCAACCCACCAGACCATCGTTTTTCAGCCTGCCATGCCATTACAGAAGGGAAAGGGACAGTTGCAAATTAGGCTTGGTCCCACCGTAACAGGAGGGATCTATCCAGAACTGCTTGGCCACATCTAATGATTTGTTATTTATATAGCGCTTTTGCTAAAGCGCTGTACAATAGAATACATTTACATACCCAATCAAAGTTACTACTCATTAATCGACCTTGGAAGGATGAAAGGCTGAGTTGGCCTTGCCAGTATTCGAACCTGCAGATCACACACAGATCGCAGCGACAAACGCTCAACCCCTAAGCTATCTTACTGACTGAGCTATTTTACAATTCTTCTGCACGACACCACAAGAAAACCTAGGCATGTTTCAGCCTCATGGAGCATCATCAGTGAGGTGTAGCTTGTGTGTCTAGGCAAACTAGTGTTGCTCTGTTCTGGTTTTCTTCTTTGCCTGCTGATCACTGTCAGCTGGTAGCCTTCCCTCCTTTCACTTCAGCTAGTCTTCAACTCACCTGTTCTGTCCCTCAGGGCACGAATGGTGGGTGGGAGGGAGTTACAGAGTTTGGCAGCAGTGACTGGGAAGCTGGAGTCTCCTGCTCTCATGCCTTTGAATCTGGGAACTCTCAGGCGGTGGGAATTGGCTGTGCGTGCCGGCCTTAGTGAGCTAGATTTCTCAATTGTTAGTGATACGTCAGCTGGGGCTGTGTTAGTGAGAGAGCGGTGGACGATGGATATAGTTTAGAACTTAATGCGTTCATGTATCAGGAGCCAGTGTGCCTTCCTTCTGGGCTCTGAGATGTGGTCATGTTCCGATAGGCCTAGGGCGGCATGCAGGGCATTGTTTTGGATGACTTGCAATTTGCAGAAGTTGTGCTCGGTGGTGCCCGCCAGAAGAGTGTTACAGTAGTCTAATCTGGATCTGATGATGGCTCAGTCTATGGTAAGGCAGTTGTCGATGGAGAGAAAAGGTTTGCTGGAATTTAAGAGTTTCATGTTGTGAGCGGCTGAGGAAGCGATGGCGTTTTCTTGTCGTGTCATATCGAGAGTGGTGTCTAGGTATATTCCTAGAGTTTTTACAGCTGGTGAGATAGTAACTGTGATTCCGTCTATCTTGACAGAGCGGTAGTTTGGGTCGAGTTTGTTGAGTAGGGCTTGGGTGCTGACTAGAAGGATCTCAGTTTTTTCATCATTCAAACAAAGAAGATGGGAGGCAATCCATTATTGGATTATCTCGTAGATGGTATTGAGTGTTGTGTAATCCTGCGTGTAGTTACCTGATTGTGGGAGGAGTATTTGTGGGTCATCTGAGTAGTTTGTGTAAGTGATTCCGAGGGCATCTAGGTGATGAAAGCGGGGTTTAGTGCAAATGTTGTAGAGTGTGGTGGATATGCAAGAGCCTGGCAGGACACCACATGCGACTGGTGGAGGTGGTGCTGCATGTACCCCCTCAAAGACGCGGGCTGTCCTGCCGGCAAGGAAGGATGTAATACATTTGGTTGCTGCAGGGGAGGAGTTAGCTGTGGCACAAAGATAGTGGCAGAGGGTTTGTTGGTCTATGAGGTCCAAGCCAGTGGAGAGGTCTAGTAGGAGTAGAAGGGCCAGCTTGCCTGAGTCTCTGATGTCGTCAAGTTGTTTTTTGAGGTCTAGAAGTGCTAATTCCGTGCCGTGCCTTCGGTGGAAGCCCAATTGGCAAAAGCCAAGGATGTAATTTTCTTCCAGATAGTCTTGGATCTGCAAGTAGGCAGCTTGGACCATGATTTTTAGGATAAAGGGGACAGTGGTGATGGGGTGATAGTTGATGGGTATGGTATGGTTTAGCGATGGTTCTTTTGGGTAGCAGAAGGATCCAGGCATCCTTGAGGCTGGTGGGGACTGAACCTGAAGTGAAGGAGGTATTGATGAGGGTGGTGATGAGGGGGTGAGTGCTTCAGTGCAATCCTTAATGACTGGTGTGGGACATGTGTTGCCTTTGCAGCAAGATGGTTTTAGGCCTTTTATGAGGCGGGCTACTTACAATTCTGATACGGAGTAGAAGTGGGAGCGGGGTTGTGGAGGTGAGGGTTGTGGTTGGGGGTGGATTGTTTGCTGAGGTTTGTTACAAGTGGCCTTTTGTATTGCGCCAATTTTCTCTTTTAGAGAGGACCTTTTCCCTAACAGGACATCTTGTATCTTGTCGCACCAAGCTTCATCTTTGATGAAGCTGGCAGGCGATATGGTCAGGGTTTCACGTTTCACGTTCACGGAGGATGGTGAAGAGTTTTCGTGAGTCAGATTTATAGTTAGTGAGTCTGTTGATGTAGGAGGTGGAGTTAGCCGTATCTAGGGCCTCCTTACTCTCTTTGGTGATGGTGGAGAAGAGATGTTTTTTGGCCTCAGTTTGGGCTTTTTTGCAAACTGCTTCTGCAGCAAATTTTTTGGAGCAGGTGGCCAAGAGATCTGAGGTGTTGTTGTGTATGGTAGGTTTGGCTTTGCGCTGTTTTTGAAGGGCAAGTGTGTTTACTGCTTGTAATATCAAGCTGTTTTAGTGTTCGGGAAGTGTGGAGGGGTTGCTGGCAAGGTTTGAGGTAAGCTGAAGATCTGCGAGCAATGGGAGGAGGCGGTCTTGGTGAGAGTTTTGATGCAGCGTGAGGGTGCTGCTGGTGGGGCTGCAGTAGTACTGGTGGGGCGTTTCATCGTGCGGATGGAAAAGCTGATGACGTGGTGGTCAGACCAGGGGCATGGTGTGTTTGAGAGGATTGATATGTCGCAGTTAGTGCTTCTTAAGATGGGAGTAGTAGCTGGTATTGGTTGAGTGAGGCTTAGATTGCTTAAGGCGTTGGCTAGTGAGGTTGCATTTTTGTGTGTGGTGTCATTGAAGCCTAGGTGGAGATTATCTAGAAGCAGTAGTCTGGGGTGACATTAGATGTGAGGAGTTGCGTGAGGTCTTCATCGAAGGAGTGGGTGGGACATGGGGGCTGATAGATAAGGTAGAGCGTGATGGTGTCTGTGGGTGATAGAGATTTTGGTGGATAAGAGGCTGTGGTTTGGCGGTGGATTGGTGTTGATGGCTCTAATGGATAGGGTCTCTTTGTAGATTAGGGAAACTCCGCCATCTTTGCTGTTAACGGCAAGTATATATAGGTCGTTAATAGTGATAAGGTTAAGGATGTTTGGCGCATTGGCCGGGATCGACCTAGCGTTGATCAATACGCATTTGAGTGAGGGTGACAGTGTGGTACGGTGGTTGCAGATACTTTGAGATGAGAAAGCTGTTGGTGGTGGGGTGTGCTTCTGTTGTATGGGTTTGGGGCTGTGGGAGGTGTGGTGTCGCCATTGTTTTTGTTTACAGTGGAGGTCTGTGAGCATAAGAATCTATTTCTGATGGAGGACGGAGGTGGGAGGGAGCTGGGTAATGAGGGCATTGTGTTGTGAGAAGTAAGGCAGTTGGGGGCCTCCAGGAATCGGTAAGGAGTCATCCCATCCGGCAGTCATTCAATGGATGAACATCAGTTATCTATGCCTTAAGCTCTGACATAGGTTCCCCAATGCTCTGTGGTGCCCCCGGTCCTGGCCCACTTCCTTGGACCTTTGTCCCATTCCAGCCCCCTATGTTAAGAACTTCAGATTTAAATCTGGCAATGACCCTACAATTATCCCTCAAATCACCCATGCTTCCTTCTCCTACCTCTTCTACTTTTGCTTTCTTTAAATCTTCCCCTTTTCTCTCTCTTTCTCTCAGCCCTCACCTCTTCTGTGCTTAGTCCTATCTTGATTATTCTCGCTTTATCCGAGTCTCCCTCCCTACTGCCTCAACCGTCTTCAAGCCCTCCAGAATTTAGCAGCCCACCTCAGCTTTGGTCTGTGTGTCGCTCCATCCACATGTCCCCCTACATTGCTCAACTCGACTGGTTCTCCATCAAACAGAGGTTCTTCCTCTTTACATTCTCTGCAGTGTCCAGCGCTGCATCCCCACTTCCGGCCCTAGTTTCCTTTCCTGAGGGTTTAAGGATTGCTTTCCTACACAGAGTCTCCGGTCCACTAGCCTTGGCCTCCTGACTCTTCCTAGATTCTGCTCAGAAGGGAGGATGAGCTTTCTCTGGTCTTGCCCCTTTAGTGTGGAACTCTCTCCTGTTACCTCTTAGGTCTACTCCTATTCTAGCTGCATTCCGCCATCAACAGACATCGCGGCCAATTTTGTCTGCCTTTTATGGGCAGTGTCACTTCTCTCTATGACTACTGCTAAGAAACAACAGAAAACAACAGAAAGCCTTTTACAGGAGCAGGAATGAGATCTAACAAACATACACTTGCTGAGGTTTGGGTGCAGAAAACCTCAGAGATGAACACAAACCAGCAACACCACTGCCACACTCATCTTGGACACCTTCTGAATATTTGCAAAGATACAAACATCCTGGTAGAAAGTGAGACGGATGAAGAGGGAGCCCCATGGATCAGCCTGGCAGAGACGATGGAGGATCCGCAAATCTCCCTGGATACCACTGGCGGAGAAGGAGCAGATATGTTAACCGAATGAACTCTAATGTGTGTGAAAATGTGTGACATGTGCAACAAAAGACCTTGAAATAATTATTCAGTTATTCTGGCAAACCACCTTTGCAGTCATCATTTATGTTAATGGGTGATTAAACAACATTGCTGTGATCCTAGTTGACAAACAACGATGGAACTGATGGCTCCAGTATGTGGAAAAGGCTTTTGATACATTCGCATGACTCTAGCAGACACCCTACTCATAGGCAAAAACATTGAATGCGTGTCAAACATCGTCAATGCAAGATCAAGCAATCCTAGTTACCAATTCATAAGTGCCAAATGTACACCAAGTATCAGTGACACGCAACTCTCGAATCGTTTATTACAATATTTATTAAGCGCACGTTCACCCGTAGTCATCTTGTTGCTAAAAGACCCAGCAAAACATAGACCATCAGACACCCTCATTTAAAAGAAGAAGGAACCATAAAAGATTCTCTGTGACCCGCAGCCACAGAGGCAGCGAGAACCAGAACTTAGCGGCCACCATGGGAAAAGCACGGCCACCAACACAAAGAAGCCGAATCCTGGGAACAGAGATAACTTCACCTTCCTGAGAGCGGAGAACTCGACTGGGGGCATACGGCTGACATTTCTGTTGGAGCTACTCTGCCTCTAGCACATAGAATGCCATCGGCACAATGCACAGGGATTCAAACTGCACTTGTTGCCCAATCGGGAGCTAGTGCAGCTGGTGGAGAACTGGCAAAACGTGGGAGGCAAATGGGGCATGAGACACAACTCGCGTGGCAGTGTTTTGTTGGACCTGAAGCTGTCGAAACAAGTATTGCGGCTGAGCTAGAAAGAGCGAGTTGCAGTATTCTGCACCGCTCAAGACAAGGGAGGCAACTACAGGGGCATGGAGCTCAACTGGAATGAAGGGGAGGACTTTCCGGAGGATCTTCAATTTAAAATGGCCGGACAGGCAGATAGCTGCCACCTGTGCACCCAATGAAAGCGAAGCACACAGTTTGACACCAAGATCCTTCGCCACTAGAACAGCGAGTGGAAGTGAACCAAGAGAAACAGGCCAAAAGTCGGACGTCCATAGTGAGGGAGCAGACGGGAGACCCACCACCAAGACCTCAGTCTTGTCCACATTCATCCTGAGCCAATTGTCGCCCATCCAACGTCTCACCTCCTCCAGTCACCCCCGCAGCTGAGACGCAGCATCATATTGATGAAGATCAATACAAACAATGATCTGCGTATCATCAGCATACGAGTAGCGTACGAGTAGCATCAGAGGTCGTGGGCATGCACGGGTTTGACCAAAGGCTGAATATGCACGTTAAATAGCATGGGGGACAAGGCATAGCCTTGCGGAACACCACAAGAAAGGGACAGAGGGAATTTATATGCAAATAGGTGTCAGTCCACTTGTGGAATTAACCATATATAGTCGCATTGAAATAATCAACAATCCATTGACAACCCACCAGAGGCCTGGAACTTGGACCAAGCAGAAATAACCAGATGCAGAGTCACACAATTCATGTGGACAATGTACTTGTGGGCTGAGAGGCCAAATGTGTCAACATGTGTTTGACGCATGGCCATGCAGTCCTAGTTGATGGTCCACTAGTAGACAGAAGAGTTCACTATACTGCCAAACATCATTGACACATGCCCAGCCGTCCCAAGGTAAGGATCCATAAAATGGCTGCTGCTTCAACTGTGCATCAAAGAGCGTTAACTAATGGCCATATGACATAAATTAAGAATCCACCATCAACTGTGCATTGAACGTCTTCAGTTCGGTATGCAGTGATAAAATGCATAAAAAATCGTGGCATAAATGCAGTGGTTTGACCCGTTAAAGGTGTACCCCATTACACCATTTATGGGGAGCGGGGGTTGCAGGGGTGTCTCCTGCCCCCCTTAAATGGTATAATGGGTACAGGAGTGGCGGGTGTGCCCCCCGCATCCTTAACATGGATTGCGGCAGCAAAACCATTGCCTTTTTGCCACGATATTTTCTATCCACAGCCATTTTTGCCACGATTTTAACACATGGAACCTTCGGTTCTTGGCCGCGCAGCCCAAGTTGAAAACTCAGTAGTGAACAGGTGCATCAACCCCGTGCAACAAACTTCTTCGACACCTGACCCTTGTATAGCATACAACCCACTAATAGGGTGAGCAGTTGACCAATCACAGAGCTGCAATTCTAATAGTTAATTTATTTGATTACGCAACACACTGGGGTTTGACGCACACAATGGCGCATTGGCTGCCTTGTTTTTACTATATAACACAGCGCTGTGGTTTGGTGCCAACTGGCATATTGTTGAATCCTGCTGGAGGAAGCATTGCTTCCTGTGCTGTGTCACCGGGTGGCAAAAGGGTCACAGCACAAGAGGAAGTTTAAACTATTCGGCATTAAGCTACAAATGTAACCCCTCCCAAGCTCATTTACCCTTCAAGGCAAAACCTTGATCTGTCTCTGGGAAAAAGCGCAAATTCCATTTCCTACCTGCCTGGCCGAGACTGCGTAAAGCGAAGGGGCGTTCTCAGAGCAGAGACAGAAATAACTTCAGGCAGGTGTCTGTGGTCTTAAAGAACGACTTGTGCAGTTGTGACATCACCGCTGAGCATTGCTAAAGGTTCAAGCCGCCTTCCGATTGGTTCTTTGGAGGGGGGGAACTTCACCCCGCCCTGTTCCTGTACCATGACCCCTTCCTTCTGGTATACAAAACATTTCTTTGTGCCCGCGCAGTGGTGCAATTTGGAAGCCGTGCAAAAGAAGCAAGGCAGAAAATGCTTTTATTTGTGTTTTTAAATATATTTCGGTTATCTCTGCTTTCTTTTTTGATGAAGGATTCAATCGAGTGCAGCCCTAAAATAAAATAAAAAAATAACAGCAATACCATTCCAATCCAGACAGTGCTAAATAATAAGGGCCAGATTTCAGAAACTTTGCACCAGTGCAAGTGCAAAGTTTGCACTGTATTAGCACCAGGGCAAATTGTGCTCTATTTTTTTAAAACAATGGGAAACATTAGAAAACTATTGCACCATGACAAGTGCAGTTTGGCAGGGTATAATCACCAGGGTGGAAATTGCCCTTGGGCAAAAAAGATACATTTTCACTGCATTATTGAACAGGGCAAAGATTACACTAGTGCTAATACAGAATGGTATTAGCACCAGGGCAAACTTTGCTCTGGTGAAAACAATGCATCGAAAATGTATCTTTTTTGCATTGGGGCAATTTTTGCCCTGGTGCTTATACCCTGCCAAACTGCACTCGTGATGGTGCATTAGTTTTCTAATGTGTGCCACTGTTTTTAAAAATAGGGCAAACGTTGCCCTAGTGCTAATACCGTGCAACTTTGCACTTGCACCAGTCCAAAGTTTATGCAATCTGGCCCCTGGACAAATGCATTTTCACTACATTTTTGCACTAGGGCAAAGTTTGCCCTGGTGCAAAAATGCATAACAAATTAATCTTTTTAGCACTTGGGCAATTTTAGCCCTGGTGCTTTTGGTATGGCAAACTGCACTTGTCGAGGTGCAATGGTGTTTTAATGTGTCCCAGTGTATTTAAAAATAGGGCAAACTTTGCCCTAGTGCTAATACTGTGCAAACATTGCACTTGCACCAGTGCAAAGTTTCTGTAATCTGGCCCCTGATCAGCAGTTGAAGTGTGTGCAATGTAGACAAAGTGTAGGGCATGGAAATAAAAATATTGAAATGCACTTAAAACCATCATGCAGTCAAAGTCAATTAATGAAAAGCTATGAATATTGTTACAAATAATGGAACAGTGCCACTAAAATACAAATGTAATTGTGTCCACCTGCATGTGTATTTTAAGTGTTTGCTCAATCCCCAGGTTAAAGCTAGTCTCTCAAAATGTGCCGTTCAAGGATTGGGTGCGCTGACCTCAAGCGCCAGGCCGCGAGCCGTACATGTGAATGACTCCATCCCAGCCCTGCCATACTTTCGGATGCATCGGCTTCCTGGCAATTTCTTGCTACCTAGAAAGCCCAGTCCTTTTCTGTCCCTGGATGGTACAAGTGCACTGGTAGGGGATGTACGTAGTGCTTTGTGTGTTTCTAATATAGAATTGGTAAATATTCTATGGGGCATTAATCGATGGATCAATAGATGACCACCCGTATTAGAGGTTCTGAGTCAGAGGCCAATTATCTCCTGATAGGAGACCGGGCCGACGAAGGCAGATGGGAGTTGTAGTCCAAAACATCTGGAGAGCCAAAGGTTGCAGATGCCTGCCCTAGAATATTCCTTAACCAGACCTTCCAGGATTTTGCGGCATGAAATGGCAAATTTTGCTTAATGAAATGGCAAATTTTGCGGCACAAACCTTTATTTATTGCAGCATTTTTGCAGGACATTTTGTATTAACTGGAGGGTGTAAGATTGCCACATTGCAGGAAATAGGCAGAGTGCAAGGCTACAAGAGAGCCAGTGTATCATTATTATGTATCTTTTGTATTAATTTAATAGGAAGAGTCCCAGATGTCTCTGGCTTGGCAGAACAGTGTTTGATTTGGCTACATTTCTGGTTTAATGTTCATGCCTATTTAATAGTATTTCAAAAAAGGTAGCAGGCGGCACTCCTCTCCAGAAAGAACATGGCATGATAACCTGTTCTGAGATGAGAGTTTGCAGCACATGCGTTTTGCTCACTGTACCTTTCACAGATGGGAAATGTCCATTTGCATATCAGTCTTTGTCCCGCCCACATCCAGCACCGAAACACTATGGCAATTCCTCTCTGAACAAGAGTACCAAAAGCAACCCCATACACGTGTTATCATGCCATGTTCTTTCGGGAGAGGAGCGCCTGCTACCTTCTTTGAACTATTTAATAATATTAACTAAATTGATCATTATCAATTGTAATGCTGAAAATATTCCCCTTCTATGTTCTCCAATCCCCCAAACACCCACACACCTCTCTCACCAACACACATCTCACCAACTCTCCATCACAACTTACATTCCTTAACCTCTCACTCTGTCATACAAATACTCACGTGCTATGTCACACTGTCAAGTCACAATTTGCACTGCCCAGCCCCTGCCACACTCCAAATCATACTCCCAACTCACACCTTACACTCTACAATTCCTCCCCCAATATACAGTTTCATTATTTTGTGCTGCTTCTGCATCTTGCATCCTTTCTCCCATTCTATCACACTCTTCCCTCATCCTTTTTCACAATCTGCAGCTCACTGCCTCTTTCTGGCCAACCGCTTCCTCTCTGCTTTCTGGCTCACTGACCACACGCTCCCTCTACTTTCTGTACCTCTGCTCGCTCTTAGATTTCTGGCCCACAGCATCACTGCTTCCTCTGCTCTCTTGTGCAGCGCTTCCTCCTCTGAGCCACTGCTCTCCCTTTGCTTTCTTGCCTATCACTTCACATCTCACCCATCACTCTCCCTCTTTCATAGTGTAACCATTTTTTTATTTTTTTTTAAATGTACATTTTGACCCAGTTCCTCAAATAGTGGGGCATTTAAAAAAAGAACGGAGGATATGCAATTTTTAGACAACCCATTTTTGGAAATGAGCAGGTCACCTTATTTTCCAAGGTGACCGGCGCATTTCCACAGGCTTGAGCTGTAGCGCAAATTGTGCGCTGGCCAGCTGCCTTGAATGGTGTTCTGGGTTGTTTGACCGAAGTGTAATTATTTGCGGCAGAATTGACTGTAGTCAATTTTGCTGCAAATTGATTTGCACTTCAGCCAAACAACCCAAAATGTACCTTTCACCACCACCCCATCCCCTCCCCTACTTAACTGCTTGGTCGCTGCCACTTCCCCTGCAACCCTGCGGTGCCAGATCCGTCCCTCTAACGCGGGTCGGAGCCGACTCCGCAGGGTCCCTTTTTTGTTATTTATTTTTTTTCTGTCCCCGCCTCCAATTTTGAGGAAAAAGGGGAAAACACTTCTGCAACCACCCTAGACCAAAAATACTGAACATAGGGAGCGGGTGACACCCCCGCAACACATGTTCAGTATTTATAGAAATTGATCGAATAGTACTGGACGAAATATGTCAAATTGTAACATTCGATAGATTTTTGTCATCAAAATGGGCAGTACTTTGAATAGAATCGCTCTCCCAACAGTGTTCTGCAAGCTCCTAGCGCCTTTCACAGGGACAGGCCCTCCAGGTGCCTGCCGCTGTAAAATGCGACCCAAAAAATGCATTTTTATCCTGTTTGAGGAACAGAAATGCAAGCGGCACAGCAGCGGTTCATACCTTAAAAGAAATGCATGACAGGGTCAGGAAAGACCCTGTCATGCAGTGGCAGCCCCACATCCCGTGCGCCTAGGGTTGCCTACAATTTCTGCACATTTAAAAGTGCATCTTGCTTGGAAATGAGGGATGCGCTTTTAAATTGACAAAAACGCCACTTTATTTGATCAAGGAGGTGAAAAAGGCCCTCTGAATGGGCGCGCATAGAGAATGTGCCAATTCATGTGTCCCTTGTGGATTGGGCTGCACTTTTTTGGTGCAAAAGTGATGAGATGTGTTAGCGCATTTCATTACTTGTGTAAAAAAAGTTGAGAACTGTCTCCTTGAGTATTATTTTTTTTTAACAGTAATTTTTGCAGATTACTTAAAAAAAAAAATGTTAAAAAAAATTGTTTTTTTTAAAGATGCAATTTTTGCACAAAACGGCAGTTTTTGTGGCATTTTGCGCAAAGCGGCTGTTTTCGCGGCATTTTGCGGATCGCAAAATCGCTATAAACTGAGGGTCTGCTTAACACCATTATGTTTGGCAAAGACAACGCGCCCGGCTGACTTCAGTTTAAAACAATGTGGCGTTAGAAACCTGTTCCACAGGCTACACCGGCGGCTAACGGCCCGGCAGCCCGAGATAACGGCCTGAGCGAAGCTAGGGCAGTTAACGAGGGCACTGGGACGTTACCCCCAAGGGTAGCCCATGGAACGGGTTACTAATGCCATTAGCACCCCGGGTTACCAAAATGGTGATCCGGGGTGCTCAAAAATAAAGTATAGTCATTCATTAAACGGGACGCCACGCGCATCCCGTTCAATGAATGAAAACACTTTCCCAAGATGGCCACCACAGTTGTAGAAGGCAGGGCTCACTGTATGGAGCCCTTCTTCCATTAAACTGCTCTCATGGTCTTTAGAAAGGCTCTCAAAACCAAACTGTTTAAGTAGACCCTACTCGCTGTTCCCCTGTAACCATGGAAGACGAGTACTGTATATGCCTAATCTGTATACCTGTACATAAAATGTGTATTAAGTGAATATTCTGTAACAGCGCCTCGATGCCAGAGGGCAGTTTGTGAGTTTTATAAATGGAAATAAATAAAATAAAATTAACATGGCACCTGGCAAACCAACATCCAGGGAAGCTGCTGCGGCAGCGACGGACATCAACACCACCACAATCAGGTAAGTGGGGTTGGGGAGAGGGTTTGGGTAAAGTAAAAAAAAAAAAGAAGGGGCAGGGAGGGTGGGAAACAACCTGCAGGTTCCGTGGAACGCGGGCTGAGTTCAGAGGTTTCAGCCCACAATCCGCGGAACCTGATTGGCTGCGCCCTTGGTGCTTATCAAACATACATGATTTACGTTTGCTAAGGTACTAGGTAGGAGATTCTAGTTTGCAGGGAGTGTAGTGTGATATCATAATGAGTACCTTGAGGTGAGCTAAGCAGCAGCAAAGGTAGACCAGCGTCACATTCTGATTGGCTGAAGGAGCATTCTACTTCATGTGGCCAGAGTTGTGTATAGCGGGCCTTCATCACCTGTTAGAGGGCTGATCTTAAGAACCCTGATTGGTGCATCAGTGAAGTGTATGTTGTGATAGCTATGTAAAGCTTAGGGGACTCAATGCTCAGCTGAGCGCTCTGTGCGGAAAGCTGTGTGTGATTTGCAGGACGCAGGTTTGAATCGCAGCCAGGCCGACTCAGCTTTTCATTGTTCAGAAATCGGCAAATTAGTACCAACTTTTATTGGTTAATTGTACATAGAAATGCTCTATGTATGGTGCTTTGGTGAAATAGTTCTATAAATAGCAAGTTATTATTCTCGCTGAAATATTTTTCGGAGGTGCAGTGGGAAAGGAGGTAATTTGGAAGGGTGTGTGGTGGGATACTCTGAGGATCAACAGTGAGGTGGACGTCGACCCACTTGGACCCACAAGACCACCATGCGAACCAACACAGCTCTTTTGCAAACTCTCTGCTGACCCTCTTGCACCCTTCACCATCATCATCCCTGACTGCCTATCTGCCATCTAGTCCTGGAGCACCTCCAACGATGTCTGCCTCAACGCCTGTAAAACTGGGATCCTTCCCATCGGGACCCCTGCTGTCTCCTTCTTCTTGGGCTCTCACCTGTGCCTTCAACTGAAGCCAGAAACCTTGGAGTCATTTTCGACTCCTCTCTCTCCTTCCCCCCCCACACTCAGGACATTGCCAAGAAGTCCCACTTAAAGCTCTTCCTTCTCAGAGGTATTTGACCTTTTCTCACTTTCCCTCAGAAACTCAATGTTATTTGACCTTTTCTCACTTTCCCTCAGAAGCTCAATACGACCCAAGTCCTGGTTCTCTCTAGGCTTGACTACTGCAAAAGCCTCCTCCTGTATCTACCATCTTCCACTCTGCGACCTCTCCAGCTAATCCATAATAGGGCAGCAAGACTTATTCTTGGCCTTAAGCCCAGGGACCACATCTCTCCTGCACTAAAAAGTCTTCATTGGCTCCCGGTTGCTGCAAGGATTAAATTCAAATCCCTCTGCATCATCCACAAGGCTGAGGCCCACACTATCTTCAACTTTATCTCACTAAACACTCTCCCTCTAGACCACTACGTTCCTCTTGCACCAAGTGCGTAAAGCGCTTTGCTAAACAGAGAGTAGGTGGTTGTTCACTTTCCTCAGTGGGCTCCCTCTTATGGAACAGCTTCCCCCTCCCTCTGTGCCTTGATCAGGATCTTCTCAAATTCCAGAAGCTCCTGAAGACTTTCCCCTTTTCCTCCTCCTTCTTCTCTCCTCTTTTTATTTTTTTTTTCTGTGTCCTTCTTCTCTCCTCTGCTAATCCCATAGTTGCTGTGATCAGTGTCCTGGGCCCTTATGCATGCTTGGGGCTCTGACCTCCCACACCAATTCTGCCCAGCTCCTGTCTATCCACAGCACTTCACCGCCCTGGAGATTCGCACTTACTCCTCCCGCGGCTCCAGCCCATGTAGCACTCAACATTCTTAGAACTTCATCTGTGGTTCACCCATGAGCTCGGACCCCCCAGCACTTAACCCTCTGCCATCTTCCTTGCTTCACTTGCACGTTCTGAATACTCACAAGGCATAGTAGGTTCGACCCTTCTACCTTCCCCCCCCCCTCTGCTTTTAAATATTGTGTTTTAATGTTGTTCCCACCCTTGCTCCCTCCTTGCCCAGTGGGCGCTTTGAAACAGTATTTTCTTATTGTGTAAGCACCTAACAAGCAAACAATAAATAAATAAATAAAAGCCCCTCGCCTGCAACTTGCAATCCTACTGCACACCGACAGCAAGTCTCCCTGAATATCTAGCAGTCTCCCAGATTCCACATATTTATGTTCTCAAAAGACACTTAGATTGCCCTGAAACTCTGCTCATATGGTACAGAAAAATACCTCTGGCTGTAACAGCACTAATCTCACTTAATGAAATGCCAAAAAACTGGGTCATCTCTGCTTGAAATTTACTTACGTATTGTGAACAAGCAACACATCGAGTACTGAATAAATTATGTAAATTAGTTAACAGCCTTTTTTCTACCATTCACGAGAGAAAGAGAGAGAGAGAGAGAGAGAGAAAGGGGTGAGAGAATGAGAGAAAGGGCAGGGGGGAGAGACAGAGCAAGAGAGAAAAGGGAGGGGGAGAAAAAGAGAGAAAGGAGAGGGGGAGAGAGACGAGGGAGCAAGATTAGTGGGGGAGCGAGACAGAGGGTGGAAAGAGGAGAGAGAGAGAGAAGGGGAGAGCGAGAGAGGGGAGAGTGATAGCGAGAAAGGGGAGAAGAAGAGAGAGGGATAGAAATGGGAGAGGTGAGAGGGGGGAAGAGAGAGAGAGTGGAAAGAGAGGAGAGAGAGAACGAGAGAGGGGTGAGGGGGCGTAGAGAGAGCGTGGAAAGAGTGGAGAAAGAGAAAGGGGCGAGAGACAGAGAGAGGGAAAAGGGAAATGGGAGAGGGGGACAGAAGGAGAGAGGGATGGAGAGAGTGGAAAGAGAGGAGAGAGAAGAGGGAGAAAGAGGAGAGAGAAGAGGGAGAAGGGGAGAGGGAGGGGAGCAAGAGAGAGCGTGGAAAGAGAGTAGAGAGAGAAAAAGAGAGAGAGCGAGAGAGAGGAGCGAGATGGGGAGAAAGGGGAGAAAGAGAGAGGGAGGCTGAAAGGGGAGGGGAGAGAGAGAGACAACGAGGACGGGAGAGTTAGAGAGTGGAAGAGAGAGAAAGTGGGGTGAGGGGGGGTGTTGAGAGTGGAAAGAGAGGAGAGAGAGGGAGAGAGAGATGGGAGAAGGAGAGGGGTGAGAGGCAGAGAGAAGGGGGAAATGGGTGTGGGGGAGGGAAGGAGAGAGTGGAAAGGCAGGGGATATAGAAAAAGTGGAGCGGGAGAGAGGGGAGAGAGAGAAAGAAGAGAGGGAGAGAGAGAGAGAGAGAGAGAGTGGGGAGCGAAATAGAGATAAAGGGGAGAGAGAGAGGGGAGTGAGAGAGAGGGGGAGAGAGAAAGAGCGAGAGGAGGGGGAGAGCGGGAGCGAGAGAGAGATAAAAGGGGAGGGAGAGAGATACAAGGAATAGAGAGAGGGGGGAGGGAGAAAGAGAGAGGAGAAGAGGGGGGAGAGGCAGAGAAAAGGGGGAAATGGGATGGGGAGAGAGAGAGAAAGGGGGAGTGAGAGAGAGATAAAGGGGAGAGATAGAGAGGTGTGAGAGAGAGGGGGAGAGAGCTAGAGAGAGAGGAGGGAGAGAGGGGGAGCGTGAGAGAGATAAAAGGAAGCTGAGGGGAGAGAGGGAGAGGGAGAAAGAGAAAGGGGAGAGCGAGCGAGCGAGCGAGAGAGAGAGGGAGAGAGAGAGAGAGTGTGTGTGTGTGTGTTTTTGTTTGTTTTTGTATTGCTTCTCGACGCTATGCAATGGGACTTTTTGGGTCTGGCTTCAGCTCTCGGTGATAGAGACGCATTGCAGAAGAGCCGATGAAAACGGGTCACGTTTCGAGGTCCCCGACACATACTTATCGCCATCAGTCAGGTAAGTGACGTGGGATGAAAAGGAAATGCACACCTTGCCAGTGAGGTTCACTGTGATATTGCACACAGAGGACTCTGAAGTGTGTGCGAGCAGGCAGGGCCAGCAAGCCTTGCATCCTGCTGTGGCTAAGTCCTGCTGGCGTTCATCTCTCGTGCCGGCATTTCCAGCACAGAGGGAGGGCGGGAGGGGGGTATGCCAGAGTACATTGCAATATAATCGATTAAACTGCTGAAAATAACTTAGTGGTTAACATAAATTGCAGGTGTGGAAGCCCCTCTACCCCACTCAGCTTCACCTCACTGTCTGGGGTTGCTGTTGGTCTTCTTGTTCAGAGGAGAATTGCCTAGCATTTCAGTGCTGGACTGCCATTTTGGGTGGGACCAGACTAAAATGCAAATCAGCACCCTTGTGGGTGTGTCAGCCAATCAGGTTGCTCCAAACCTGGGCTGAATCTAACGATCCAAGCCTGGGTTTGGAGCTACCCTATTTCTTGGCGCACCCGCGCTCCAACCAGTGTCGCCTGTCCCCCCCTCCTATCCTGCCTCCTACCCCAGCTCAAACCCCTCAACACCCCCTAGCCTACTCTCCTTACCTTAATGCGGCCTACGCCAGGCCCACATCACTCGGCTTCCTCCTTCAGCCACAGAAATAAAAGAGGGGCTCTGAGCAAAGCCACGCCTTCCATTTCAGGTTCAAATCCCAGCAAGGCCAACTCAGCCTTTGATCCTACAGAGGTCGATAAATGAGTACCAATTTCGGTTGGGTGATATTGTATGGAAGGGTGTGCTCTGTAAAGCGCTTTGGATTAAGGCGCTATGTAAATAAACATCATTATCACTATCATTTCCATGACTGCGACCAACGAAGCAGCGCAAGCGTGTTTTGTTTTATTGCTATTAGCAGCTGAGGGTACTGCTTGGGTGCTACTGCCAATAATCACGTGTTCACTGGGCTTTACTGGCCCGTTAACGGCAACAGGGCTTGGTGTTAGGGCCCTTGCTTCACTCTGGCCTATAACTTGGACTTAGGCCATTAATGAACCTGTGATTATTGCCATATTGATTTCTCTGTTCCATGAAGAGGTTATTTGAGAGATAAACAAGGGTCGAACCCTGGTCACGTAGGCGCTGAGCGAGCAATATGTTCCAGAATGATTAGGTATGTTTTCATCAAAAGATCACCGTCCAGAAGCTCTTCAAGCAGGCCCAACTCGGTTTCCCAGAATATATGCGTAGGTTCCTACTGAAGGACCCATCAACTACATACCTTTCCCGCCAGATACCATCATCTCACGCCCCTCCATGGCCACAACAGCTGTAATCCAGCGCAACCAGGGCTGCGCGTTACAAGAGATTCATGAGAATCTCGCGTCCGTGGCATTCTACTAGAGACCACACGCCTTGATAAAGAGCCAGGAGGGTCGAAACACGTGTTGGCTGAAATTCTAATTAAAATAACCCCTATGAGTGTCTTCCCGCTATCCAACTAACACACCCGTCCCTCCATCCTTACAGAGCCGTGCACAGCTAGGCCAAAATTATTGGACTGGGTTAAATCCTTGAAAGCATACCTAATGACTTTGGAACATATTGCTCACTCAGCACCTATGTGACCAGGGCTGTACCATTGGTTATGTCTAATTCAATTTCAGATGGAAGGGCGCCATCTCCTTTGAACCCCGTCACTGCCAGGAGGGCCACACCTTTAGTTCTACTGATCAGAGCAGTGAGCCACATATTCTAGTGCCGTGCCCTACTCCTACTCCTACTCCTAAGCTAGTTGAACCATGTTCGTCCTCAGTAGAGGGGCTCCCACACCTCTGTAAATGTAATGGTCAACATGCCTGCTGCAGAGGTGTTTCCAAAACGCAGATCACAGGCCTCAACAAGAAAGTGATAGCGCAAGAGAGACAGTGAGAGAGACAGTGAGAGAGAAAGAGAAAGAGAAAAAGAGAGAGAGAGAGAGAGAGAGAGAGAGATTAACCTACAAGTTAAAATCCCGACACATCTGACTCTGCCTTTCATTTTTTGAAGGTCGATAAAATAAGTTCCTTTAAGTTGGGTTTGAAATATCATAATTGCCTACATTAAACAGCACCTCTTAATGAGTATGATAGACAGGACATTCAAAATATATCAGCGCCCAGATGCCTCAGGGTTAGGTGCGCTCTACAAATGCCAAAATAAATAAATACAAATAAATAAATAAAACTGGCAGAGCTGGGGCACCGCCAGTCAAATGCCAGGCACTGGAGAGAGATGCTTTCATTTTGCCATGATAGTTGTTGGCTTGGGAGCACTCTAGCCTGAATTCCAGCTCAGTCGTGCAACCTTTTCACACTTACCACCCTCCTGCAACACAATCAGGAGAGAGATGAGAGACACTCATTCTGACTCCCTGCCAAAATTGGCTGTGGCTTCTCCTGCAGTACTGTCCAATTAAAGGTAAGCTTTCCTGATAAGTGTTGGTACTGCCCATTTTAAAAGCGTAGCATCCTGTTCATAAGTGCTCCCATTAAGGGCCTGATTCATGGAACTGTGCCCAGCAATCCTGCAAGGGCTGCGCGCCGTGAAGGACACTGCGCGAGCCTGACTGCAGAATAAAAATTGCACGCCCGCGTATTCATGGAATTTACTGCGCAAAGTAACTGTATTAGCAAGTCGCAGCTGCAACACCTCCTACACGCCCAAACGCAAAGCATCAACAGCCAGAACAGCTACCTTTGCGTGCTGACCCCCGGAGCTGAATACACGCACTCTTCAAACAGTGCGTTGGGTCCCCGCAATCAGGCCTGCACCTCGGGGACCCTGCACAGGGTCTCCCGTGTCTGGTGCTGGCACCTCGACAACATGGACATGATAAATCGTAACTCGGTCTAAACTCTAAGAATCTGTGTGCGAACCCCTGTAAACTGTTCCTGCACCCCGCTACTCTGCTTACGCACACCCCTAAGTTAGATTGGAACCCTGGTTGCGTCCACACACCCCTAAATCCGAAATGCATCCTATGCACAAGTGTACTTACGCCTTCCTTTGGGTGGCGTAGTGCTCGAGGGATTTGTGTGGCCATTCCTTTGCTGAGAGGCTGCGCAGATTTGTCCATCAATATGTGTCATTTGGTGCAAATGTGGGCATGCGAGGGACTGCCTGCAGGCTGTCCCATCGTAATGCCCACGTGTTCGCATGTTCTTCCCCATTTTCTGAGTTCAGGCCCCTTCGCAGCCCTCTGTGCAAGCCACTCCCACGCCCAGCATGGTGTCTCACGCAAGGTGTCGACGGCTTGCACAGACGTTGCTGGGCCTGCGTGAACTCCATGCAAGTCCCAAGAAAGTCCCGCGCAGTCGGTTCCATGAATCAACGACTGTGGATTTATGCACTGTTTGTCACGCAAGTCCCCTATGTCCCACGCAAATAATTCCATGAATCAGGCCCTTACTCATTAAAAGCAGAGCATCCCAGCCCAGATGTGTTTTTACTGTCTAATTAATAGTATAGCAGCCCATCTCAACAGTGCTTTTACTGACCAGTCATGCCAGAGCAAAAGTGTAGCAGACCTGCCCAGAACTGCGTTTACTGTCTCATTAAAAGTACAGCAGCCCTGCTCAGGTGTGTTTGCACTGTCCCATTAATGGTGCAGCAGCCCTGCTCTGATGTGATTGCACGGTCCCATTAATAGTTCAGCAGCCCTGTTCAGATGTGTTTGCACTTTCATTAATAGTAGAGCATACCTGATCAGATGTGGTTACACTGTCCCATTAATAGTGCAGCAGCCCTCCTCAGATGTGTTTGCACTGTCCCATTAATAGTGCAGCCGCCCTGCTCAGATGTGTTTGCACCGTCCCATTAATGGTGCAGCAGCCCTGCTCAGATGTGTTTGCACCGTCCCATTAATAGTGCAGCAGCACTGCTCAGATGTGTTTGCACTGTCCCATTAATAGTGCAGCCGCCCTGCTCAGATGTGTTTGCACCGTCCCATTAATAGTGCAGCAGCCCTGCTCAGATGTGTTTCCACTGCACCATTAATAGTGCAACAGCCCTGCTCAGATGTGTTTGCACCGTCCCATTAATAGTGCAGCAGCACTGCTCAGATGTGTTTGCACTGTCCCAATAATAGTGCAGCAGCCTTGCTCAGATGGGTTTGCAACGTCTCATTAATAGTGCAGCGGCCCTGCTCAGATGTGCTTGCACCGTCCCATTAATAGTGCAGAAGCCCTGCTCAGATGTGTTTCCACTGCACCATTAATAGTGCAACAGCCCTGCTCAGATGTGTTTGCACCGTCCCATTAATAGTGCAGCAGCACTGCTCAGATGTGTTTGCACTGTCCCAATAATAGTGCAGCAGCCTTGCTCAGATGGGTTTGCAACGTCCCATTAATAGTGCAGCGGCCCTGCTCAGATGTGCTTGCACCGTCCCATTAATAGTGCAGCAGCCCTGCTCAGATGTGTTTGCACTGTCCCATTAACAGTGCAGCGGCCCTGCTCAGATGTGTTTGCACTGTCCCATTAATAGTGCAGCAGCCATGCTCAGATGTGCTTCCACTGCCCCATTAATAGTGCAGCAGCCCTGCTCTGATGTGATTGCACGGTCCCATTAATAGTTCAGCAGCCCTGTTCAGATGTGTTTGCACTTTCATTAATAGTAGAGCATACCTGATCAGATGTGGTTACACTGTCCCATTAATAGTGCAGCAGCCCTCCTCAGATGTGTTTGCACTGTCCCATTAATAGTGCAGCCGCCGTGCTCAGATGTGTTTGCACCGTCCCATTAATAGTGCAGCAGCACTGCTCAGATGTGTTTGCACTGTCCCAATAATAGTGCAGCAGCCTTGCTCAGATGGGTTTGCACCGTCCCATAAATAGTTCTGCGGCCCTGCTCAGATGTGTTTGCACTGTCCCATTAATAGTGTGGCAGCCCTGCTCACATGTATTTGCACTTTCATTAATAGTGCAGCAGCCCTGCTCAGATGTGTTTGCACTGTCATTAATAGTGCAGCAGCCCTGCTCAGAAGTGTTTGCACTGTCCCATTAATAGTAGAGAATACCTGCTCAGATGTGTTTGCACTGTCATTAATAGTGCAGCAGCCCTGCTCAGATGTGTTTGCACTTTCATTAATAGTAGAGCATACCTGCTCAGATGTGTTTGCACCGTCCCATTAATAGTGCAGCAGCCCTGCTCAGATGTGTTTGCAGTGTCCCATTAATAGTGCGGCAGCCCTGCTCACATGTGTTTGCACGGTCCCATTAATAGTATAGCATCCCTGCTCAGATGTGGTTGCACTGTCATTAATAGTGCAGCAGCCCTGCTCAGATGTGTTTGCACTTTCCCATTAATAGTAGAGCATACCTGCTCAGATGTGTTTGCACTGTCATTAATAGCACAGCAGCCCTGCTCAGATGTGTTTGCACTTTCATTAATAGTAGAGCATACCTGCTCAGATGTGTTTGCACCGTCCCATTAATAGTGCAGCAGCCCTGCTCAGATGTGTTTGCAGTGTCCCATTAATAGTGCGGCAGCCCTGCTCACATGTGTTTGCACGGTCCCATTAATAGTATAGCATCCCTGCTCAGATGTGTTTGCACTGTCATTAATAGTGCAGCAGCCCTGCTCAGATGTGTTTGCACTGTCATTAATAGTGCAGCAGCCCTGCTCAGATGTGTTTGTACTTTCATTAATAGTAGAGCATA
The DNA here is from genome assembly GCA_002915635.3 of Ambystoma mexicanum. Classification (NCBI taxonomy): domain Eukaryota; kingdom Metazoa; phylum Chordata; class Amphibia; order Caudata; family Ambystomatidae; genus Ambystoma; species Ambystoma mexicanum. The sequence continues at coordinate 989,001,017 of CM030325.1, forward strand.
CTTGCTCAGATGTGTTTGCACCGTCCCATTAATAGTGCAGCGGCCCTGCTCAGATGTGTTTGCACTCTCCCATTAACAGTGCAGCGGCCCTGCTCAGATGTGTTTGCACCGTCCCATTAATGGTGCAGCAGCCCTGCTCAGATGTGTTTGCACTGTCCCATTAATGGTGCAGCAGCCCTGCTCAGATGTGTTTGCACCGTCCCATTAATGGTGCAGCAGCCCTGCTCTGATGTGTTTGCACTGTCCCATTAATAGTGCGACAGCCCTGCTCACATGTGTTTGCACCGTTCCATTAATAGTATAGCATCCCTGCTCAGATGTGTTTGCACTGTCATTAATAGTGCAGCAGCCCTGCTCAGATGTTTTTGCACCGTCCCATTAATAGTGCAGCAGCCCTGTTCAGATGTGTTTGCGCTGTCTCATTAAAAGTGCAGCAGCCCTGCTCAGATGTGTTTGCACCGTCCCATTAATAGTACAGCAGCTCTGCTCATATGTGTTTGCACTATCCCATTAATAGTATAGCAGCGCTGCTCAGATGTGTTTGCACTTTCATTAATAGTAGAGCATACCTTCTCACATGTGTTTGCACCGTCCCATTAATAGTGCAGCAGCCCTGTTCAGATGTGTTTGCACTTTCATTAATAGTAGAGCATACGTGCACAGATGTGTTTCACTGTCCCATTAATAGTGCAGCAGCCCTGCTCAGATGTGTTTGCACCGTCCCATTAATAGTGCAGCGGCCCTGCTCAGATGTGTTTGCACTGTCCCATTAATAGTGCAGCTGCCCTGCTCAGATGTGTTTGCACTGACTCATTAAAAGTATAGCAGCCTTGGTCAGAAGTGTTTCACTGTCCCATTAATAGTGCAGAAGCCCTGCTGAGATGTATTTTCACTGTCCCATTAATAGTGCAGCGGCCCTGCTCAGATGTGTTTGCACTGTCTCATTAATAGTATAGCAGCCCTGCTCAGATGTGTTTCAATGTTCCTTTAATAGTGCAGAAGCCCTGCTCAAATGTGTTTCACTGTCCCATTAATAGTGCAGCAGCCCTAACGATCCAAGCCTGGGTTTGGAGCTACCCTATTTCTTGGCGCACCCGCGCTCCAACCAGTGTCGCCTGTCCCCCCCTCCTATCCTGCCTCCTACCCCAGCTCAAACCCCTCAACACCCCCTAGCCTACTCTCCTTACCTTAATGCGGCCTACGCCAGGCCCACATCACTCGGCTTCCTCCTTCAGCCACAGAAATAAAAGAGGGGCTCTGAGCAAAGCCACGCCTTCCATTTCAGGTTCGAATCCCAGCAAGGCCAACTCAGCCTTTGATCCTACAGAGGTGGATAAATGAGTACCAACTTCGGTTGGGTGATATTGTATGTAAGGGTGTGCTTTATAAAGCGCTTTGGATTAAGGCGCTATGTAAATAAACATCATTATCATTATCATTTCCATGACTGCGACCAACGAAGCAGCGCAAGCGTGTTTTTTTTTATTGCTATTAGCAGCTGAGGGTACTGCTTGGGTGCTACTGCCAATAATCACGTGTTCACTGGGCTTTACTGGCCCGTTAACGGCAACAGGGCTTGGTGTTAGGGCCCTTGCTTCACTCTGGCCTATAACTTGGACTTAGGCCATTAATGAACCTGTGATTATTGCCATATTGATTTCTCTGTTCCATGAAGAGGTTATTTGAGAGATAAACAAGGGTCGAACCCTGGTCACGTAGGCGCTGAGCGAGCAATAGGTTCCAGAATGATTAGGTATGTTTTCATCAAAAGATCACCGTCCAGAAGCTCTTCAAGCAGGCCCAACTCGGTTTCCCAGAATATATGCGTAGGTTCCTACTGAAGGACCCATCAACTACATACCTTTCCCGCCAGATACCATCATCTCACGCCCCTCCATGGCCACAACAGCTGTAATCCAGCGCAACCAGGGCTGCACGTTACAAGAGATTCATGAGAATCTCGCGTCCGTGGCATTCTACTAGAGACCACACGCCTTGATAAAGAGCCAGGAGGGTCGAAACACGTGTTGGCTGAAATTCTAATTAAAATAACCCCTATGAGTGTCTTGCCGCTATCCAACTAACACACCCGTCCATCCATCCTTACAGAGCCGTGCACAGCTAGGCCAAAATTATTGGACTGGGTTAAATCCTTGAAAGCATACCTAATGACTTTGGAACATATTGCTCACTCAGCACCTATGTGACCAGGGCTGTACCATTGGTTATGTCTAATTCAATTTCAGATGGAAGGGCACCATCTCCTTTGAACCCCGTCACTGCCAGGAGGGCCACACCTTTAGTTCTACTGATCAGAGCAGTGAGCCACATATTCTAGTGCCCTACTCCTACTCCTACTCCTCAGCTAGTTGAACCATGTTCGTCCTCAGTAGAGGGGCTCCCACACCTCTGTAAATGTAATGGTCAACATGCCTGGTGCAGAGGTGTTTCCAAAACGCAGATCACAGGCAGATCACAGGCCTCAACGAGAGAGTGATAGCGCAAGTGAGACAGTGAGAGAGACAGCGAGAGAGAATGAGAGAGAGAGAGAGAGAGAGAGAGAGAGATTAACCTACAAGTTGAAATCCCGACACATCTGACTCAGCCTTTCATTTTTTGAAGGTCGATAAAATAAGTTCCTTTAAGTTGGGTTTGAAATATCATAATTGCCTACATTAAACAGCTCCTCTTAATGAGTACGATAGACAGGAGATTCAAAATATATCTGCGCCCAGATGCCTCAGGGTTAGGTGTGCTCTACAAATGCCAAAATAAATAAATACAAATAAATAAATAAAACTGGCAGAGCTGGGGCACCGCCAGTCAAATGCCAGGCACTGGAGAGAGATGCTTTCATTGTGCCATGATAGTTGTTGGCTTGGGAGCACTCTAGCCTGAATTCCAGCTCAGTCGTGCAACCTTTTCACACTTACCAACCTCCTGCAACACAATCAGGAGAGTGATGCGAGACACTCATTCTGACTCCCTGCCAAAATTGTCTGTGGCTTCTCCTGCAGTACTGTCCAATTAAAGGTAAGCCTTCCTGATAAGTGTTGGTACTGCCTATTTTAAAAGCATAGCATCCTGTTCAAAAGTGCTCCCATTAAGGGCCTGATTCATGGAACTGTGCCCAGCAATCCTGCAAGGGTTTGCGTGCCGTGAAGGACACTGCGTGAGCCTGCCTGCAGAATAAAAATTGCACGCCCGGGTATTCATGGAATTTACTGCGCAAAGTAACTGTATTAGCAAGTCGCAGCTGCAACACCCCCTACACTCCCAAACGCAAAGCATCAACAGCCAGCACAGCTACCTTTGCGTGCTGACCCCCGGAGCTGAATACACGCACTCTTCAAACAGTGCGTTGGGTCCCCGCAATCAGGCCTGCATCTCGGGGACCCTGCACAGGGTCTCCCGTGTCTGGTGCTGGCACCTCGACAACATGGACATGATAAATCGTAACTCGGTCTAAACTCTAAGAATCTGTGTGCGAACCCCTGTAAACTGTTCCTGCACCCCGCTACACTGCTTACGCACACCCCTAAGTTAGATTGGAACCCTGGTTGCGTCAACACACCCCTAAATCCGACATGCATCCTATGCACATGTGTACTTACGCCTTCCTTTGGGTGGCGTAGTGCTCGAGGGATTTGTGTGGCCATTCCTTTGCTGAGAGGCTGCGCAGATTTGTCCATCAATATGTGTCATTTGGTGCAAATGTGGGCATGCGAGGGACTGCCTGCAGGCCGTCCCATCGTAATGCCCACGTGTTCGCATGTTCTTCCCCATTTTCTGAGTTCAGGCCCCTTCGCAGCCCTCTGTGCAAGCCACTCCCACGCCCAGCATGGTGTCTCACGCAAGGTGTCGATGGCTTGCAGAGACGTTGCTGGGCCTGCGTGAACTCCATGCAAGTCCCAAGAAAGTCCCGCGCAGTCGGTTCCATGAATCAACGACTGTGGATTTATGCACTGTTTGTCACGCAAGTCCCCTATGTCCCACGCAAATAATTCCATGAATCGGGCCCTTACTCATTAAAAGCAGAGCATCCCAGCCCAGATGTGTTTTACTGTCTAATTAATAGTATAGCAGCCCATCTCAACAGTGCTTTTACTGTCCAGTCATGCCAGAGCAAATGTGGAGCAGACCTGCCCAGAACTGCGTTTACTGTCTCATTAAAAGTACAGCAGCCCTGCTCAGATGTGTTTGCACTGTCCCATTATAAGTGCAGCGGCCCTGCTCAGATGTGTTTGCACTGTCCCAAAAATAGTGCAGCAGCCTTGCTCAGATGGGTTTGCACTGTCCCAAAAATAGTGCAGCAGCCTTGCTCAGATGTGTTTGCACTGTGCCATTAATAGTGCAGCAGCCCTGCTCAGATGTGTTTGCACTGTCTCAAAAATAGTGCAGCAGCCTTGCTCAGATGGGTTTGCACCGTCCCATTAATAGTGCAGCAGCCCTGCTCAGATGTGTTTGCACTGTCCCCTTAATAGTGCGACAGCCCTGCTCGGATGCGTTTGCACTGTCCCATTAATAGTATAGCATCCCTGCTCAGATGTGTTTGCACTGTCGTTAATAGTGCAGCAGCCCTGCTCTGATGTGTTTGCACTGTCCCATTAATAGTGCAGCAGCCCTGCTCAGATGTGTTTGCACTGTCCCATTAATAGTGCAGCGGCCCTGCTCAGATGTGTTTGCACTGTCCCATTAATAGTGCAGCAGCCCTGCTCAGATGTGTTTGCACCGTCCCATTAATAGTGCGACAGCCCTGCTCGGATGCGTTTGCACCGTCCCATTAATAGTATTGCATCCCTGCTCAGATGTGTTTGCACTGTCATTAATAGTGCAGCAGCCCTGCTCAGATGTGTTTGCACTGTCCCATTAATAGTGCAGCAGCCCAGCTCAGATGTGTTTGCACTGTCCCAATAATAGTGCAGCAGCCTTGCTCAGATGGGTTTGCACCGTCCCATTAATAGTGCAGCGGCCCTGCTCAGATGTGTTTGCACTGTTCCATTAATAATGCACCAGCCCTGCTCAGATGTGTTTGCACCGTCCCATTAATAGTGCAGCAGCCCTGCTCAGATGTGTTTGCACCGTCCCATTAATAGTGCAGCAGCACTGCTCAGATGTGTTTGCACTGTCATTAATAGTGCAGCAGCCCTGCTCAGATGTGTTTGCACTTTCATTAATAGCAGAGCATACCTGCTCAGATGTGTTTGCACTGTCATTAATAGTGCAGCAGCCCTGCTCAGATGTGTTTGCACTTTCATTAATAGCAGAGCATACCTGCTCAGATGTGTTTGCACCGTCCCATTAATAGTGCAGCGGCCCTGCTCAGATGTGTTTGCACTGTCCCATTAACAGTGCAGCGGCCCTGCTCAGATGTGTTTGCACCGTCCCATTAATAGTGCAGCAGCCCTGCTCAGATGTGTTTGCACTGTCATTAATAGTGCAGCAGCCCTGCTCAGATGTGTTTGCACTTTCATTAATAGTAGAGCATACCTGCTCAGATGTGTTTGCACCGTCCCATTAATAGTGCAGCGGCCCTGCTCAGATGTGTTTGCACTGTCCCATTAACAGTGCAGCGTCCCTGCTCAGATGTATTTGCACCGTCCCATTAACAGTGCAGCAGCCCTGCTCAGATGTGTTTGCACTGTCCCATTAATAGTGCAGCGGCACTGCTCAGATGTGTTTGCACTGTCCCCTTAATAGTGCGACAGCCCTGCTCGGATGCGTTTGCACTGTCCCATTAATAGTATAGCATCCCTGCTCAGATGTGTTTGCACTGTCGTTAATAGTGCAGCAGCCCTGCTCTGATGTGTTTGCACTGTCCCATTAATAGTGCAGCAGCCCTGCTCAGATGTGTTTGCACTGTCCCATTAATAGTGCAGCGGCCCTGCTCAGATGTGTTTGCACTGTCCCATTAATAGTGCAGCAGCCCTGCTCAGATGTGTTTGCACCGTCCCATTAATAGTGCGACAGCCCTGCTCAGATGTGTTTGCACTTTCATTAATAGTATTGCATCCCTGCTCAGATGTGTTTGCACTGTCATTAATAGTGCAGCAGCCCTGCTCAGATGTGTTTGCACTGTCCCATTAATAGTGCAGCAGCCCTGCTCAGATGTGTTTGCACTGTCCCAATAATAGTGCAAGCAGCCTTGCTCAGATGTGTTTGCACGTCCCATTAATAGTGCAGCGGCCCTGCTCAGATGTGTTTGCACGTCCATTAATAATGCACGCAGCCCTGCTCAGATGTGTTTGCACCGTCCATTAATAGTGCAGCAGCCCTGCTCAGATGTGTTTGCACCGTCCCATTAATAGTGCAGCAGCACTGCTCAGATGTGTTTGCACTGTCATTAATAGTGCAGCAGCCCTGCTCAGATGTGTTTGCACTTTCATTAATAGCAGAGCATACCTGCTCAGATGTGTTTGCACCGTCCCATTAATAGTGCAGCGGCCGTGCTCAGATGTGTTTGCACTGTCCCATTAACAGTGCAGCGGCCCTGCTCAGATGTGTTTGCACCGTCCCATTAATAGTGCAGCAGCCCTGCTCAGATGTGTTTGCACTGTCATTAAAAGTGCAGCAGCCCTGCTCAGATGTGTTTGCACTTTCATTAATAGTAGAGCATACCTTCTCAGATGTGTTTGCACCGTCCCATTAATAGTGCAGCGGCCCTGCTCAGATGTGTTTGCACTGTCCCATTAACAGTGCAGCGGCCCTGCTCAGATGTGTTTGCACCGTCCCATTAACAGTGCAGCAGCCCTGCTCAGATGTGTTTGCACTGTCCCATTAATAGTGCGGCAGCCCTGCTCACATGTGTTTGCACCGTCCCATTAATAGTGCGGCAGCCCTGCTCAGATGTGTTTGCACCGTCCCATTAATAGTGCAGCAGCCCTGCTCTGATGTGATTTGCACAGTCCCATTAATAGTGCAACAGCCCTGTTCAGATGTGTTTGCACTTTTATTAATAGTAGAGCATACCTTCTCAGATGTGGTTACACTGTCGCATTAATAGTGCAGCAGCCCTCCTCAGATGTGTTTGCACCGTCCCATTAATAGTGCAGCGGCCCTGCTCAGATGTGTTTGCACTGTCCCATTAACAGTGCAGCAGCCCTGCTCAGATGTGTTTTCACTGCCCCATTAATAGTGAAGCAGCCCTGTTCAGATGTGTTTGCACTTTCATTAATAGTAGAGCATACCTGCTCAGATGTGTTTACAGTATCCCCTTAATAGTGCAGCAGCCCTGCTCACATGTGTTTGCACTCTCATTAAAAGTATAGCAGCCCTGCTCAGATGTGTTTGCACTGTCCCATTATAAGTGCAGCAGCCCTGTTCAGATGTGTTTGCACTGTCCCATTAATAGTGCAGCAGCCCTGCTCTGATGTGTTTGCACAGTCCCATTAATAGTGCAGCAGCCCTGCTCAGATGTGTTTGCACTGTCCCATTATAAGTGCAGCAGCCCTGCTCAGATGTGTTTCCACTGCCCCATTAATAGTGCAGCAGCCCTGCTCTGATGTGTTTGCACTGTCCCATTAATAGTGCAGCAGCCCTTCTATGATTTGTTTGCACTGTCCCATTAATAGTGCAGCGGCCCTGCTCAGATGTGTTTGCACTGTCCCATTAATAGTGCAGCAGCCCTGCTCAGAGGTGTTTGCACCGTCCCATCAATAGTGCAGCAGCCCTGCTCAGATGTGTTTGCACTTTCCTTTAATAGTAGAGCATACCTGCTCAGATGTGTTTGCACTGTCCCATTAATAGTGCAGCAGCCCTGCTCAGATGTGTTTGCACTGTCCCATTAATAGTGCAGCAGCCCTGCTCAGATGTGTTTGCACTTTCATTAATGGTAGAGCATACCTGCTCAGATGTGTTTGCACTGTCCCATTAATAGTGCGGCAGCCCTGCTCAGATGTGTTTGCACTGTCCCATTAATAGTGCAGCAGCCTCCTCAGATGTGTTTGGACTGTCCCATTAATAGTGCAGCAGCCCTGCTCAGATGTGTTTGCACTGTCCCATTAATAGTGCAGCAGCCTCCTCAGATGTGTTTGGACTGTCCCATTAATAGTGCAGCAGCCCTGCTCAGATGTGTTTGCACTGTCTCATTAAAAGTATAGCAGCTCTGCTCATATGTGTGTGCACTGTCCCATTATAAGCGCAGCAGCACTGCTCAGATGTGTTTGCACTGTCCCATTAATAGTTCAGCAGCCCTGCTCAGATGTGTTTGCACGGTCCCATTATAAGTGCAGCAGCCCTGCTCAGATGTGTTTTCACTGTCCCATTAATAGTGCAGCAGCCCTGCTCAGATGTGTTTGCACTGTCCCATTAATAGTGCAGCAGCCCTGCTCAGATGTGTTTACACTGTCCCATTAACAGTGCAGCAGCTCTGCTCAGATGTGTTTTCACTGCCCCATTAATAGTGAAGCAGCCCTGATCAGATGTGTTTGCACGGTCCCATTAATAGTGCGGCAGCCCTGTTCAGTTGTGTTTGCACTTTCATTAATAGTGGAGCATACCTGCTCAGATGTGTTTAC